>BLBF01000005.1:44467645-44486701 GCA_015471245.1 Laticauda colubrina | reverse complement strand
TAGAATAGAATAGAATAGAATAGAATAGAATAGAATAGAATAGAATACTTTATTGGCCAAGTGTAGTTGGACACACAAGGAATTTGTCTTGGTGTAAATACTCTCAGTATACATAAAGAAAAGATACATTTGTCAAGAATCGAGAATCATAAGGTACAACACTTAATAATAGTCATAGGGTACAATCAACAATCAAATCATACCGGGAAACAGTCAATATGAATCGTAAGGATATAAGCGACAAAGTTACAGTCCTACAATCACAAGTGGGAGGGGATGGGTGATAAGGAGTGACTCTCAGGAATCTGGAGATATTCAACCAATTACAGCATGGGGGAAACTGAATTTTAGGTTCTGCTGGAACCAACAAGCAGTTGTGTAAAAGCAAAGCTAACAATAGCCTGCTCATCTAATCCCATTAGAAGAATATCCAGAAAAAATAGCTGTAAGTATGTTGTTTCGGGGCCAGGGTAGATGTTCCACCAGCCACACAAATTATGCAAATGCCATGCTATAGAGAATGCATGCCCAGAGCCCACAAATACAGATCACCAATATACTGTGAACTACAAAGCAACTAACTACATTTTAGCTGAGCATGGTTGTATAAATACGTCCAAGGAAATGAGATAATACAGTAGAAAAGCCTTCGTGTGTATCGGAGATGGTATTTGGAGATGACCAGTTCTGGAGAACCGGTAGCAGAAATTTTGAGTAGTTCGGAGAACCGGCAAATACCACCTCTGACTGCAGATTTTACAGTATCCTTCCCCTGCCATGCCCACCTAGCCACATCCACAGAACCGGTAGTAAAAAAAATATTGAATCCCATCATTGGTGTGCACGTATATTTAAGGATATTTAAGGATGGCAAGAACTCTTTATGGGGAATGTATAATTTCTCAAAGCTTCTTTATGTTCCTCCCTTGACAATGCTGTTTCTAATGTTCACTTGTTTTACTGTTGGCAGCTGACTTGATAAAATATTTAAATATCACTGTTTCAGGAAATAGAAGAAGACAAGAAACAAGCAGAACGAGAAGGAATGGCTGTCACTACAAGGAGGGCTGGGCCAGATGGCCTTACCATCACCATCACCAAACCAAACCATGTAAGTACATTCTCCCTTTTCTGCTGAAAAAGAAATGTTGAAATATTATAGGTAATTCTAGCTATATTAGATTATTTTAGTAACAGGCAACCTTTGCCTTTTTCCAAACATTCATGCCCTGTTGAGATGTGGTGCTATTTCAATGTAGTTGCTCCTTTTCTAGTTACTGCTGGGCTCCAAGCTGGACTCCCACTAGCTTGTGATCCTGGTTGTTGAATGCAAGCCTTGCCTGCTTGTAAATAGCTGCCAATCTATAGATGTCGCCTCCATTTCATCTGTAGGTTGTTTGTTTTTACCTTTCCTGCTATACACACCCCTTTTTGTATTTTGTCAAGAGTGGATGGGGTGAGACTGCCTCTGGACATCAGTACATCCTTGAAGACATCAGGGTATGGCTTAATTAGCCAGGCAGCTGGAATACTCCCAAGAAAATGTAGGCGTGAACATCTGGATGAATGTGGGAAATGCAGAGAATGTATTTCTGGTGGCTGCAGCTGCTTTTCCAAAGAACAGGCCACAAACCCAATTTTACTTCCTCACATTACCCAATGCAGTTAGTGCCTGCCATGTGTGATGGATTACTATTTTTATCATACATAATCAGTTTCCATATATGTAAAGATGGAAGAAACTGACCTGAGAAGGTGAGAAAACCTGAATAATCATGTTCATCTTGGGAGAGAAACAGGATAGAAAGGAGAAAAAACATTACAGACAATGGAAAGTTTCTCTCGTAATGTCTATACCTCTCTATACCAATATTTACACGATGCTATCAGTAGTTGAGGATGACTTGACATTATTTTTAAAATAGAGATGAGGAATTTGTACAGCAACAGAGGAACAGATTGTGGGCAGGTAAATTGTAGTAAGAAACATATAGAGCAGGCAAGTTTTAGGTCAGTCTCTTGGGATTTTTTTAAACAAATATAACAGCAATATATAGAAGCACATAATTCTCCTTTCTGATCTTCTCCATAAGTGCAAGTCCCAGTATGGAGGAAAGGAGGTAACTGGATATGCTTAATCTGAAGACAGATGACTGAGAAGGAATATGATGACACATTACAAATATCTGAAGGGGCATCACATAGATGGGAATGTCTGAATCCCGTAGCCCAAGAGAAACAAGTTTCTGTAATCTTAAATTACAAAAAGGGAGATGGGTGACCTATCATAATGATCTATCAATAACAGCAAGTTGATAGGAGAATGAAATATGAAATGAGGTGGTGAGATCTTCTTTTCCAGATGTGTTCAAGCAGGAGTAGGGCCACCATCTCTCAGGACTCTTTCAGTTGGGTTCCTGCTTGAACAAGAGACTGAGCTCCAGGCCTAAGTGGCTCCTTCTAACTCTGGAACTGTGATTTCCGGAGCTACGGCAGTCATGATAATGGATTTATACCTCCTTCCCTAGGCTAATAGAATATTACAGTATAAGAAAACCTGCAAAGTAAATGCAAGACACACATGTAGTCTCTACTAATTATACTTTAGACTTGTCCCCACTAGGGAAAGGCTTTCAAATTATATAGCACATTTAAATAGCAGTCGCACTTAGACTTATATACCACTTTGTAGTGCTTTAAGTGGCCCTCTCTAAGCGGTTTACAGAGTCAGCATATTGTTTCTAACAATCTGGGTCCTCGTTTTACTGACTTTGGAAGGATGGAAGACTGAATCAACCTTGAGGCAGTCAGGATTGAATTCCTAGCAGTCGGCAGAATTAGCCTGCAATACTGCATTCTAACCACTACTCTCCTACTATGGTTTCAAATCCTTTAGTAAAACCTTATAAAACTCTACCCTTTCTACTGCTTTATTCATTTCTTAGTTCAGTTTATTTATGTATTTATTCGTTCACCGACTTGCCTGCTAGTTCAGCACAGTTATGATGGTGGTGATAGCAATAGCAATAAGACTTATATATCACTTTACAGTGCTTAAGAGCCCTCTCTAAGTAGTTTACAGAGTCAGCCTTTTGCCCCCAACAATTTAGATTCTTATTTTATTGACCTTGGAAGGATGAAAGGTTGAGTCAACCATGAGCCTGTGAGGATCAAACCCTTGACAGTCAGCAGATTTACTCTGCAATACTGCATTCTAATCACTGTGTCACCATGGCTCGTGGTTTTATGAAACAACTCGATAGGCTATACCCATGTTGGCGAACCTATGCCACGTCTGCTGGAAGTGGCACGCAGAGCCATTCCCCCCGGCATGCGAGAGGTCACCTGGAAGAGCCCCTCTGCGCATGCATGCACGTGCCCTCAACAGCTGATTGTTGTGTATCTGGTGCGCATGCACAGGGGGAGGAGGGGTGTGTGCGGGAGACACCTGTGCATGCATAGGGACACGCATGTGCAAGGGGGGAATTGCACACGCATGCACAGATGTGTGGCATATGAGGGGGAATCGCACAAGCATGCTGCAGATGAACAGTGCACGAGTGGGGTCATGCACGCATGCACAGCAGTGTGGGGGCCCCAGCATGCATTGCCTTTGTATGTGAGCACATACAAGTGCACATGTGTGCAATTATCAGCACGGGAGACAAAAATGGTTAGCCACCACTGGACTATACAATCCATTCAACATATGCCACAGCTCAATTTATTTCCCTTTCACTCTAACACATTTAGCATCATCAGTCTTTGACTTGGCATTAGTAAACATGGGGTGCCATTTTGTTATTTCTTTTTCTAGATTTGGGGCTGTTCTTCAATCTAAAACCCCCACAGTGTTTATATTTACTGGCAAAGAGAATGTTGGAGCAGATTTTTAGATAAGTTTATATTTTGGTAAAAGGTAAAAAAAAAAAGTGAAAATAGCAGTACTTCTAATTTTTGCAACTACCTCCCTTCCATTTCCAGGAGAAAAGGATTGTGAACGAGAAGTGGGGAAGCAGTTGCTCTTCTGCCTCAAGCTTTGGGGTTGGTAGTGAGGAAGACGATGAAGAAAATGATCACGTCTTCACATTCAGGATGGGGAAACGGGTTCAGTTGGCCGTGACCATGGACAACAAAGGCAAGGTGCGTCTAAAAATTTGTTGAATCTTTGGAGGTGGCATTGCAATGAAGCAGTTGGGAAAATCTCTTGCTTGCTTTCCTACAAACAAAATTTGGCCCATCTTGTCTGTAGTACTTTCCCCTGTTTTTTTTCAGTTCTCTTGGATTTTGTGTTAATTTTAAAGATCTTATATTATGTATTCAGTAAAGATAGCTCATGCAGATTTATTTGTATGTGCTTCAGCAGCATCACAAATTCAAGAATAGATATTAACACATTAGATTATGCTATAAATACTTTAACAACGCCTGCTTTTCTTCAGTAGCTATCACCTGGGAATTAATTTCCATTCATCGATATACTGTATCATACTAGATTAATTACCTCCTCAAACTTATTTATTTATTCCATTGATTGTGATTCTGGGAATTGTACAATAAAAAGTAAAAATAATCAACAACATGATTCATAAACACATTGGCTATCTACTAGCTAAATCAGTGCTAAAGGCACACTGGAATATATACTCATTTATCTACTTCACAGCTCTCAAACTCACAGCCCGTGGGCCGGATGCATCATGTGCTGGCCATGTCCATGCCCAGTTTAGCAAAGGGGGAAAAAGTCCCGATATGTCACTTAACAATGCTTTGACAATGAGAGTTTGACACCCCGATCTACTTGGTCCCCAGATCACACTGTTCATATCAGTGATGGGATTCAAAAAATTTTACTATCGGTTCTGTGGGCATGGCTTGGTGAGCATGGTGTGGCTTGGTGGGCATAGCAGGGGAAGGATGCTGTAAAATCTCCATTCCCTCCCCACCTCACTAACCTGCTTTCCAGCTCTGTTCTCTGTGCAGGGCAACAAAAGAAGACCCAGCTGATCAGCTTGGACTCAGGAGGCAGAGAATAGATGGGGATGGGGTCAGTCAGAGGTGGTATTTGCCGGTTCTCCAAACTACTCAAAATTTCTGCTCAAAACTGGTCAGAACCTGCTGAATGCAACCTCTGGTTCACATCCTTCTCCCAGTTCATGCTTCTATTTAGCCAATTCTTGGCAGCACACTGTATGGTGACCAGGACTGAAAGAAAAAGGCATGGTTCTGGGCACTGTGGATCACATGGAAATATAACTGCAAATCTCATCAAATGTAGAAAAAAGGCTCTCCATCCCTGCATGACCTTTGATTAATACATTATATTTTGTTTAAACCATAGTGGTTAAGGAGGAGAACTACACCAAGAAGATCATATTCAAGTCCTCACTCAACTATGGAGCTTATTGGGTGACTTTTAACCCATCGTTATTTCTCTGCTCAACATCCTTTACTTGGGATAAAATGAAGGGAGACTCCTTGTAAATTCCATTATACCATAAGGAAGGATAAAAAGGTTCTAACGCTTGTAGTAGAGAGCCAGATTAAACCAATTCTAGTGCTGCTTTAAGCACAAACCCAGCTAAGTAAGTAACCTTGTGTCATTCACTCTGTCTCTCTCAGTCCTAGGAACCAGGTAATGTCAAACCACTTCCAAAATCTTGCCAATCATCAACATTAACTCAAAGGCACCAAATAAAAGCAATTGTAGTGTTTTTCTATTGCTCACATCCAAGTATTAATCACATTTAGCACAAAATCACTTTTATTGATTGTATTTAAAATGGTTTATCCAGATCAGCAGAGACTCTGGGTGACCTTTGTAAATCTAAATTATAGATGATTTAGCTTTCTGGAGGTACATTCTGCTGCTCATAGAAAGACCTGCTTCTAAGGAAATATGCACAGGATTACGGTGGAACATATTACCTAGTGACAGCCTCCAGGTAAACCAGACCTGGAAATCAACTTGACAGGAAAGCTAAGTCTACTTTTACTGAGATTAGTTACAATAACAGAATATTGCAAGCTTGATTGACTGTATCTCTTCTCCCTTGTTTTGCTCCAATAAATTAAGGAGGGGGTCTACCTGAGCTGCTTCCAAATGTTATCTCATTGTTCTAACCTAAAATGATTGAGTCTAAATAATGTTTCTTGCATACAGTATTTCTGTCAAGGTCACATTCCTTACTTTCTACATCTAAAGACATCCAATGAATTTGAAATGTAAGCAGATTTAGCATTCTTCTGTATTTAGCATTTCTACTAAAATGCTAAATATTCTTACATTTAGCATTTCTATTAAAAAAGATTCACCCAACCTTTTTATTTCAAGTTTTAAATCTGATTTCCCAACACAAATTAGAACATGACCCAACAAATTTATAAGCAATGAAATTAGGTCATAATCTATACACCATTTATTCAAATGCCTTTTAATAAAATATATACAATATTAGGGATACTCAAATTAGTACTGATAATAACCTATTGGTAATGATCTTTATGTGAAAATATTCCTCTTATTCAATGGAGGAAGGTATACTGTAGATTAGATTAGTAGATTTCTACATTAGATCAAAAAGGATCCAATCTGGGATGGTCACCCAGATTTAGTCTTCTGAGCTTTTGGACTGGTGCTGGAGCCCATGCTCAGGGAAGTTCTCTCTCACCTGAATGTAAACTTCTCTCATATACATTCTGGTGAGACAGAAGTTCCCAGAGGATGGGCTCCAGCACAAGCCCCAAAGCGTGAAAGATTAAACCTCTTATCCCACTGACCACTCAGATTGTATCTTACAACATTATCTTGGGATATATATATTTAACTTCATTTGTGAGTTTGTGAGCTTGTTGACTTAACAGCAAACATGAAAGATCTGTTCCAGTAATCAGGCTGATTCAGTGGTGGGATTCAAATATTTTTACCACCGGTTCAGTGGGAGTGGCTTAGTGGACACGCTTTGTGTGCATGCACACACTTTGCATGCGCGTGTACGCCAAACGTGCACTTTGTGCAAGTGTAGAGGCGTTTGTGCAGGCACAGGGGCATTCTAACTCACCTCCTGCAAGCCTGCATGATCCTGGTTGTTTCAGCATCAGCTGCTGTGAGGCACTCTTCTGTGCCGCTCAAAGCAGCTTTGCTTCGAATTCAGAGGATAAAAGTGAGTATGGGAGGCCAGGCAAGCGGGTGGGCCCAACAGCAGAGTGGTGAAGAGAACCGGTTTGGTCTCCACTGCTCATCGCAGCTACTAGCTCAGCAGAACCGGGCTGAGCCAGAAGAATACCACCACTGGCTGATTAGAGAGAATAGATTTCTGTGGAGAATTAGCTGTGGCAAACTGTGATATTGAAATCAAATTCCAGGTTTTAGCATTCTATTTTATTTCTCAGCCTCATTTCCTAAGCTATTCTTTGGCACCAGCAGAAATTCATAAACCTCAAAATTTTAGTAAAAACAAAGTAGATGACAAGATCCAAAAATCTGCCTTTCCATCTGTGCAATATATAATTTTAAACAATTAGAGAATATTGTAACAAATATTATATTCAAGCTGCTCAATTTATTTTTGATGGGCAGCAATCCAAAACAAATTACCGTTAATAAAAGGTGGATCCACAAAACGACAGTGTCCTAAGAGCACCACATGTTTGTTGTAGATTTATAGATAAACACCTTGAGTTTATCAGTGATTTTTTTCTCTCCTTCTTTATTGTGATTGAGCTTTTGATCAGAACCTCTCCAAGTGGAAAGGAAGTGTGACACTTCTACTTATGCTTGGCTCCAAAGTCAAGGTCTTTTTCTAAGCCACCACCCTTCACATGTATTACAAGGGATGCGAAATGGAGTGTTGATTTGTCTGTTGGGAAGAATATGTAATTTTCATTCGTCCCTTTGCAGGGAAAGCGGATTGTCCGAGAAAAATGGGGATCTGAGGATCCCGGGAATCCAGCAGAGGTGCCAGATATCAGTGAAGAAGAGAGGGAAGAGCGGCTTGCTTTCTGTAGAGGAAGAATGCAGATTGCCATTACAATGGAAAACAAAGGCAGGGTGAGCGCTTCCCAAATGCCTCCCAAGAGTTTCAGTTCTTGTCTAGAATTTTTGTGCTAATTTTAATATATGCTGACATCATTGTGTGATGCTGAGACAGCGGCTGTTCTCTTCACAGCTTCTGGGAAGGGAAACCTTTGGGACAGATTCTGCATCTAAACTGCAATAATCCACTTATCCAGCTGCTTCTCCCCTGTATGGTAGGACCAAATTGATGTCCAGCTTTACGGCAGCTGCACAAAAAGAATAGGGAGGAAGCGTATTACTGCCAAGTCACTTGGCGATCATTTTTAATGATGGCGACTGGTTACATTTACAGCAATCACATTTGGAGTGAGAAAAACATGGGCGCTACTAAAAACACCACACAATAGACACTCCTTGGCTTTTTTTCTGGGACATTTTAGCAGACCTAACTTACTTACTTACTTACTTTATTTATTTATTTATTTGGTTTGTCAATTGCTTACAGGATAATAGGTATAAGTAAAAACATAGTTATGAATACATAGATACATTTAAGAAAAATAAAAGAAACAATAGGACAGGGATGGTAGGCATGTTAGTACACTTATGCATGTCCCCTACAGACCTCTTAGGAAAGGGGTGAAGTCAATAGTAGACAGTCTAAGGTTAAAGTTTTTTGGGGTTTGGGGAAGAAACCACAGAGTCAGGTAGAGTATTCCAGACATTGACCACTCTGTTGCTGAAGACGTATTTCCTGCAATCAAGTTTGGTGCGATTAATCTTGAGTTTGTATCTATTCCTGTTTATTCCTTTATTCCTGTTGTTGTTGTGCTGCACAATTTTGTCCTTCATTTGTTGCTGTGGCTCATGCTACTTAGCCTAAAACAGGCCTCCCCCAAACTTGTCAACTTTAAGACTTGTGGACGTCAACTCTCAGAATTCCTCCTTCAATCATGTTCGCTCAGAAATTCTGTGAGGTTGAAGTCCACAAGTCTTAAAGTTGCCAAGTTTAGAGACCTCTGGCCTAAAAAATCCCAGGAAAAAAAGAACAATTCATACACCAGGAAACCTCCATCTTAAGTCTTGTTGGATTAAGCTTTGTAGCTATTCCTGGCCATTCCACTTCTTTTCTACATCCAGTTTTCCTGAGATGGGAAATGGACAAGATAACAAAGGATCAGGTCTTTGAAAAACTGGTCCTTCCCAATGACAGCCTTGAAAGAGATTCATTATAATCTACAGTGGCAGAAAACCAGGGATTTGGTAGCATCTTTTATGACTAACAAATTGTATTAAGAGGCATAAACTTTCATGTGTTGCACCTGACAAAAGTCAGTTTTAATTTCAACTTTTAATCAGATATTTCAGGTGGAAAAAGTGCTAATAGATTCCTGCTTTTCCCCTCAAAACAGAATGATAGGATTAAAATCTCCATTATAGACATAGTAAAAAAATACATTTAATATTTATAAGCCAAACTTATGCATACAGTAATTGTGTTTTATATAATTTTATTTTTTTCATTTTTATGTGAATTGCAACTTTCAAATTATTTTTATAGCTTAGCATATTATATGAACTCAACTGACTGTGGCTTGTTCAATAAATCACAACTAAAACAGACCATGATTTAACATATGAAACCAATCAAGCCTACTGATTGTATTCTCTTGAAATAATAATTGCACATTTTTTTCTAGCTCCAAAATTTCAAGCTCCTACTGAGTTTGAGGGTGGAAGATATCAAATTTGGTACTGGTTTTCAGCAAAAGTACATACAAAGGATAAAGCCCCTTAGGAACAAATGAAGAGATACTAAACATTTTAATTGCCTGATTTTATAGCTTTTAGGTGATCTTGGAAAATAACAGAATGATGGAACTGGAAGAATAACATAACTGCTCAAGCAGGAAACACTATATCATTTTAGACAAATGGTTGCCCAATCTTTTCTGAAAACCTCACAACTTCTGAAGGCAAGTCATTCCACTGATTAATTGTTCTAGATGTCAGGAAATTTCTCCTTAAGTTCTAGATTGGTTCTCTCCTTGATTAGTTTCCATCCATTGCTTCTTGTCCTGCCTTTAGGTGCTTTGGGGAATAAGTTGACTCACTTTTCTTTGTGGTAGCTTCTTAGATATTGTTATCATATCACCTCTAATCCTTTTCATTTCATGTCATTCTTTTCATAGAGATATACAATTTCACCAACAGATTTTTCATATGTTTTAGCCTCCAGTCCCCTAAGCCTTTGTTGCTCTTCTCTGCACTCATTCTAGAGCCTCAGCATCTCTTTTTATATTATGGTGACCAAAACTGGATGCAATATTCCAAGTGTGATCTTATCAAGGCATTATAAAGTGGTATTAACATTTCATGTGATCTTGATTTTATACCTCTATTAATGAAGCCTAGAACTGTGTTTTCTGCAGCTGTAGCACACTGCGGGCTCATATTTAACTGATTGCTCACGAGGACTCTAAGATCAGCCTCCAGTCTCCTAATCATCTTTGTTGCTGTTCTCTGCAAACTCTTTCTAGAATATCACCATCTTTTTTTATATTGTGGCGAGCAAACTGGATGTAATATTCCAAGTGATCTTGTTTTTCATTGGCTACAAGTGTCTACAATAAGTTGAGGACATGTTATCAGGGAGGATCTGACTCAGAGCTGTTGTTTTTACCATTACTTGTATGAGATGTATATGTTGTCATACTTAAAAGGTATATCACTACAAGGTTGTGAACAAGTAGACAGAATGAGTTTCTTTATACATATGTAGCTTGTTCATCTATATAGAAATGTTTTAAGCACTTATGATAAAGAGAGGTTAATTTGGAACAGCAGATTTGATGTTTTTCACTACCTCCATCTTGAATTTTGTAAGAACTTGAAAACTTAAGAGCTAGAAAATTCAATAATTATCCCAAAAGAAGACAATCAGCAAGTTTGATTCGATTTTCTGAGGCTTATTAAACCTAATCTCAGCAGGTAGCAGCACCTGCCTGTCCTTGAATGGGTTCAGAACCTAAACTGGGTTATATCAGGCCAGGATTTTGATCTGTCATCATTAGAAAATGGGACTGCTGGCTAGCCTGGGAAATGACAACAACAATACAAATCCAGGACAAGATAGTGAAAAATTATTTTGAAATTGCTTCCAAGAAAAGTATAGAAATGAAACTTGCATCATGGAAGATTTTACTTTACTGAGTGGTTGCTCTTGATCACTGGAGTTTTGCAACCCAGATATAGCTTGCATAACCAAGCAATAGGGAAATGTTCAAAAATTCTTCAAGCAGAGTTATTCTAAATGACATTTTGTGGTTATTATCAGGAGACACAGTTCTAGTCTTACAATGATTGACTGACTGTTTGCTACCAAGTCAATGCTGATTCTTAATGACAATATAAATAGATTTTCTCCAGAAAATCGTTGTCCTTCAGATCAGAGTTATGGTAGTGGTAATAACTCTAACAGTATCCCCAAATCATAGAGCTGCTTTTCAGAGGGTGTGTTTCCCCTTCTGGAGTCATCACTGGAACAACCAACCAGATCTCTTCCTACAGGGATTCAGTTTTCCAACAGTGCATCCATTGCTGCTGCAATTGAATCCATCTCTTTTCTTTTTACTTTTATTGGTATTGTAGATTTCCCCAGATGGAATTTCTCTAGCTCTATACATAATGTATCCAGAGTAGGATAGTTTGAGCATAGTCATTGATGTCTCATGCAAGAATTCTGTGCTGATTTATTTGGTTCTTTTTGTTATTTTCTTGACATTTGTATTTGTTTCTTTTCATGATATTCTTATGGTATTTCCAAAAGCATCAATAACTTTTCTATCCCATTTCTTTAAATTTAAAATTTTCATTTTCACTCCCATAGAAAGTCAATTTTGTAGTTGTAATAGCAACCTTCAATTTATTGTCTCAAACCATAGTTGGTTACAACATAAGGTTCTACTCTGGAAGGTCTCCCTCTGAGAGTACATGTCTTAAGAATGCTGCTTTTTAAAGAGTTTATTACTTCATGCTTCCTGGGCCAAGATTTCCAAACACATTCAAGACCTCCTGAAACTGATGAAGTCTAAGTAATGTGATGCTGACAGGGAAGATTAACCCAAGAACAGCACAGTTTCTGTATGTCCTTTATGCTCTGCAGGGTGCAATGCAATGGCAGCGTGGGAGTGCCCTCACTTTTGTTTGAAAAGGGAGAAAAAAATGTTCCATCCTGCATGGGGAGGCCTGCAGAGCTGTGCAATCCTAGATGGACCCAGCCTGGTTTTTTCAGGCAAGATGGACCTGCTGAGAATTAAATGGACACACTGAATCAAGGAGTGTAAATCATGCTGGGAGAGACAGCTAACAGAGTCGGCTCAGAGTTCTCCCTAACGGCCAGCATTTTCCCAGCAACAGGGCTCCTGGGGGGAAAAACACAAACATTTGATCCTGGCATTTAAAAGGGATATAAACAGTACATTTGGCAGCAACTGCCTTTTTATGTAAGGCTATGTGTAGCCTAGTGCTGTACAGACTCTGCCAGACGATTGCAATATGTTAGATAAACAACACAAAGCTGGCAGAGAGAAAAGTGAAGAGGCACAGAAGGCCAGGAATCCTATTTTGTTTCTAATTGGTATTGCTGCATCTATGGTTTACACACTAAAGGACACTTTGCAAAAGCTGCTATTCTAGATACCGTCTAGGACAGAATGGGATGCAGCCAACTTGTCACGGCTGACTCACCATGGGACAACTCTCTGCAGGACAATTCAACAATTCAATTTAATTATTTAAAATAATTAGAACATGATTTAATTTTTTGTCATTTACATTTTATTTTGTCCCTCTTTTAGCATCCTTTCTTTATAGATTTTTTTGGACTATTTCTTCAATATTAATTTAATTCTTGTCCCATGGCAAGTTGGCCATGGCAAGTTGGCTGCGATGAGTTGGTTGTTTGAATCATTGAAACAATGTGGAACTTTTTTGATGGATAAATACTTTGTAAGGCAGAGTTAGCAACAGGCAATAGCAATATATCTCTGACTTGCAAGGAGTATTGTCTTCAGAACCTGACTCTCAGATTTTTGAATTTTATGTCTTCATGATATAGTGTGCTTTTTCTTAAGGTAAACAGCTGATGATTAATTAGTGTCAAATTATTTATTGAACATTTTACTGCAGTTTTCTTTAAGTGCTGAAAACATTTTATTTATCAAAATCAGAACAGTCCGACTTGTAAGATTCTGTTATAATAACCACGCTCAATAAAATTAGTTTTAGCCATCCTATGAAGTTGATTTCATAGTCTAATCTGTCCAATGGGATCGATATCCTCCCTTTATAAATACTGTCACTTATTCAGGAAGGAAAGAAAGCACTGCAAAACAGTGTCCTTGATTTCTAATTTTCATAGGCATTCTAAAGGGCACCATAGAATGGTGGACACCATAGTTGGCGACACAAAAGACTGCCAAAAGAGGACCAGGAGAGGCACATTGTCCCATCAGGTTCTTAGCAGAGATCATTCATAGGGTGACCATTGCAATTCTAGCTGAATATCCAGGCCTGACTGAAGGGGTTTAAATCATTTTTAAATTAAATTTCTCTTCATCAGGATTCTGTAGTTAAACTTCAATAATTAATTCAATTCTGGCCCATCTTTGCCAGAACTCTTTCCCTCTTTTCCAAAATGCTTTTTCTAAATGGGGAAGCTTAGAGACTGGGCAATAGTTGCCTAATTAATTGGTTACAGGAGGAAGTTCTCATTCAGAAGAGATATTCAACCACCTTCTGCAAGGTTCTTCCTATCCTGAGATGGTGGGTAGACAATCTCATAGATTGAGACATTCATCCCCAATTCTTGTGTTTTCCAAAGGAGCCAGGTAAGTCATGGGTTTAGCCTACATCTGATAGACATCATCCATCACACTGCACTATCCAGGGGTGGGATTCAAATGGTTTGGTGGTCATATGACTGGCTGGGCCTGGACAACTCAATATCACTCACATCGAGGCATGCATATCCTCACCTGGCCTCTCATGACTGTGGGGATGCTGCAACAGTTATAAGTGTGAAAAATGGTCATAAGTCACTTTTTCAGTGCCATTGTAACTTTAAATGGTCACTCGACACAAGCAAAGTACCCACAAAGGAGGGGGAAAAAACTCCAAATATGTTCCAGAGACAGGAACTCTAGTCCTGCCAAGAAGGTAATAAGGGTTAACGGAGAGGCAGTTTCTGTAAGCAACACCAGAATGTTTCCTTCCTGCCTTCCTTACAGGATTAGGCCAGTAATTTCTTCTACAACCGGCTCTCCGAACTGCTTAGAATGTTAACATCCGGTTCTAACGAATAGGTGCAAACCTGGAGAATCCCACCCCTGGCACTATCTACTTCCAAGTCAAAATCAAATCCAGATAACACTGAGGGATGTTAACCACTCATCTCCCATAAGACCATTTATACAGAATCTAAGCTATCTCATTCATATCTTCTCACTCACCCATTCATTTTTTTCCATTTTCAACAAAAGACCATAAGATATTTCCAATCTTTATAAAAGTATTTGTTGCCTTCTCCCTTATCAAACAGTTCAGTTTCACTTTTTCAAAAGTTCTGCCATCTTTATAATCCCAGACTTGGAAACTTCACAAGACTGATTTCTCTATGGTCAAAAACTTCAGCAGCTGATTCCATACTTGTTATTAAAAGAACATGACATTTCTAGTGAATAGGCAACCCATTCTTTTAATCCTGCTTTTAGCACAACCACCTGGCATCTGATGCTGTTTCTGTGGGAAAAAACCCCAGAAGAACTAGGTTAAAAGCTGGCCATCTGCTGACATCTTGGATGGAAACAAGGAGCACTTTCTTTCTCGAAACCAGAACTAATAATAATCTGAATAAGGGACTGAATAGGCACATTGGTAATTGGAATCAGCTAAATATATCAGCATATGAAAATTAGTGTCATCTTCTGTCTTTCTTCTTTACACCCCCCCCCTTTCTAAGTTGCCCTTTTAACAAGATGGATGTTGTGATGTAGTTTTACTGCAAATGTAAGAAAATTGTAGAATAAAACCAAGCATTATGCAAGCCCATTCTTAATGAAAGAGAGAGTGGATGTCACCCTGAAATGGAATTTCCACTGTGCAATTGCTCTGTGTGTCTATATATGTGAGAACTTTGATGTTCAGATAAAAGGCTCCCAGGCAATTAGCAGAAGTAAAACTTAATCATTCCAGCTTGCTCATTTCTCAGCATCCTGTCTTCAAAAAAAAAAAAAAAAAAGCCCTCCAGGGAATTGAGTTATTTTTTTTATATTTTAGTTTTCAAACATGAAGGTGGAGGAAGGACTGATTTCACACACATACAGCTTTCAACCAGGGTGTAAAAATCTTAAGAAAGACATAAAATTCAAAAGATTTTTATACAGGAGGCTTTGAACCAGATTAGTAGGAAGGGTGTTGATTCTTTTTGTCTCTTGCATGGCACAAAATGTACCATATGCTCAGCAGCTCAGCCAGTCAGGAACAAGAATTACAATCACACTGCAGCCCCATATTGCATGTGAAACTGCATGTCTTCACCAGCAGCTGACTATGCAGGAACTAGATGTTACCTTGGAAAATACATACTCCCAACCTTGCCAGAGAAATATGGGGATGGAACAGATTTGCAGAAGTACAGCGAGATGTAAAGACATCCTGAATCCATGAACCCCTTTTCCTGGCTGTCACTGTCCTATCCTGCATGTTCAACCTGTTTTTCTGGCTCAGCATCTGTAAACAAAACTGCTGCTGCCTTTTCTTCACTGCTGTTATTGCCTGCTAGCCAGCCAGCTAACACAGAGAAAGAAACTTCCTTCCCTGCTATTCAGATCTCTGAGGGTGCAGCCGTGTATCCCTTTAAAATGGATGTTCTTCTCTTGCCTAATTAATTAATCATTATGTTGGAAGGTGTTTTGTTCGTAAAACACACGAGGTAGACCGGGTTCCAACAACAAATACTTTTATTATTAACAGTTAGTAACGGAACGCCGGCTGAAGCCGGGGCCAGCCCTTTTATACAGGCTGGCTTGCCTGCTTGCAGCCAATGGCAGCTATTTAGATTTGCCGCCTTTTTGGTATCTCTTTGGATTGGTTCCTAGTGAACCAATCCACTTGTCTTTTCCTTAGCCAATCAGAATGGTAGATTTGGAGTCATCCACTTTACATACAGAACAGAAGGTTATGGCCAATGAAGGCATTTTAACTTTCTTATTGTCTGCACATCCTCCAAGTAACAGTTGATTTGTTCAGCTGTTTTATCAAAGAGATAAAACATTTGTCTAATATTTATATTTATATAGCTGCCCAATTCAGCACAAGAATCAGGGCAATAGCCATCATCAATAACAATGTGGGAACGCCACCACTTGAGACTTTCAAGAAGAGATTGGACTGCCATTTGTCAGAAATGGCGTAGGGTCTCCCGCTTGGGTGGGGGTTGGATTAGATGGCCTACAAGGTCCCTTCCAACTCTGATTATCTGTTAAATGTGTTAAATAATAGTCAACAAAGAATAATCAAAATTATAGCAGACTCTGAAATGACATATGTCTACAGTTTCAGTTGTAGACGTATACATTTAGTGCTGTAGTATCAAAGATAGCACAGTGCTATTTTTGATACTAAGGCAGTGGTGGGATTCTACCAGTTTCTCTCCTAGTTCGGTAATCACGCACTTTGTGTGTGGGCATGCATGCATGCGCAGCTTTCCAAATACCAGCTGAGGCTCTGCTGTGCCAATCAGTTGAGAGGATAAAGAACAAAAAAGCACAAGTGCGGTTGGGAGGGACAATCTTGAGTTTTTCTCTTTTTTCTCCTCTCAGCTGAACGTCGGAGCTTTTTTTTTTTACTACCAGTTTGGCCAAACTGGTTCGGCCAAAGCGGGGCTGAACTGGTAGCATTTCACCAATGTACTATGGCCATCATTTCTGGGATATATTGGGAATCTTCCAAAGTGTAGGATTTCTCATTTGGCTTTGTGGTCCCATACAGTACCTGGAAACACCATTTGGCCTTGTGAAGAGTATAGGGTTTTAAAAGTGTCTTTCAGTTAGTGAATCAAATCAAATGGAAATGCCTTAATGCCGTGCAGAAGCTCTTTTTCTCCAGCATTTTTAAATAAATGTTTAATAAATGTGCTGATATAGATAAAGGCCAAGTAAAGCTTTTAGTTACTTTTCCTTTCTGCCTGCAAACTGGAACAGAAGGGATTTGCAAGAACCTTGCTTGTTTTCTTCTTATATGACTTTCTTCTCCATTGGATAAGTTCATGAAACAATCTTCCTGGGCCTTTTTGTTCTATCCATTCCTGATTTTTTTTTAAAAAAAACCATTTGAGTTTTTCTTGTAAGCTCTGTGGGCTTTTTCCATGTCTACAGAAGCTCTTTGTTTCTGAAAAAAATAAATGAGACATTCCTTCTTTATATCTTTAGACAGATGAAAGGAAAACCACAGAGAGGAAGTTGTCTGGTGAAGACAACCACCCTAAGATTGCACACCCCAGAAAGGTAAGGGTTGAGCCCCCCTTTCAATTTTGTTTACTCTCACACACATATGCATTATAAACAGGGTCTATTTGAACGTACCTTATTTGGGGTTCTTTTGCTTCCCAGTCTCATAATCCTGAATTTAACCAGAATGTTTTTTTGATGTACTGGTGGAAGGTGAATTGAAGGTGACAATATTTCTTTTCTATACCTGTATGTGAAAGTGTTCACTTGTTTTTCAGTTTGCCCATTTTATTTTACTTCTGTTATTGTGCGACTGCATTTTTCACTTTATAAATCAGGTGTAATTATGGTTAATAACACATCAGACAGTCAATAAATAAACTAGTATTTCTCAACCTGACTTCAGTTTTCAGAATTCCCTAGTCAACATGTTGCCTACTAGCTGGGGAATTCTAGAAGTTGAGGCCCAAATATCTTAAAGTTACCAAGAAGCACCGAGATAGTCCATCCATTATTTTACATCCAGTTAGATTTGATTATCCATTTTTTATTTTTATTTATTTTTTATATTTTTATGAGATATTGTTTCTGAGGAACAAATGATGCCAATTTACAGAATTCTAGAAAAATTATCATCATCATCAACTTTACTCAGGAAGGGGTATTGTATCATTTTATCCCCACAAAATTACACTGTGAGGCAGATTGGGCTGAGAATGACTGTCCCAAAGTTATGTTATGAACTTTTATCATTGAAGGTAGACTTGAACCTGAATCTCCCGTCCTATTCCATTAGCTTTCTTTACCATGAGAGCACGGATATCAATTAATGAGCCAGAGAGTACTACACCACTAGTCAAATTTAATTGATGTCAATAAGATGTCAACAATTAGATTGATGACATTTGTCAATCTAAAGTGATCAGGCTATGGATTTTAGCATTATCATTTTATATGCTGAAAAAACATATCTTTTAAAACTCAGTTCGGTCTAGTGGTTAAGGCATTGAAACTGGGAGAGTATGAATTCTAGCTCTGTCATAGTCACAAACCAGCTGGGTGATCTTGGACCAGTCCCTTTCTCTCAGCCCTAAGAAGGAGGCAATGGCAAATTACTTCTGAAAAATCTTGCCAAAAAATCCCAGACTTAATCAAACAGTCTCCAAGAATTTGAACAAGTGAATGGGAGGGGAAAAAAGCATTTATATATTGTACATATATATACATATCCAACAAATGAAATCACCCCAACAAATGATGCAATCATTTGAGTCACATACACACACGCACACACACAAACACACACACACACATGCATATATAGGTTTTCTTTTCCATGGGGCCAAATCACAAATGTGTCATCGATGTATCTTAGCCATAGTTTGGGTTTGTGGGTGGCATTAGCCAGGGCTCTGGATTCGAATTCTTCCATGAACAGGTTTGCAATGACGGGTGACAGTGGTGATCCCAAAGGGGCTCCTTCAATTTGCTTGTATCTTTGTCCTTTGTATATGAAATATGTGTTGGTTA
>BLBF01000005.1:44446056-44462645 GCA_015471245.1 Laticauda colubrina | reverse complement strand
GAAACGTTGCTACAACTTTAAAAGCACTACAATGACGTGGGATAATACCCGAAGGAAGCTGAACAGCACACATGTGAGTCCCTGCGAAAACTTAAAAAAACATATTATACACACACACACACACACACACACACACACATATACATACAAGCTTGGATTAACAAAATTCTAGCTAAAAATGCTGACCTGAACCACCTTTGTGTGTTCTATTTGTATGCTAGTGAGAAAAGGATGAGAAGAAAAAACTATAAGTGATTCAGCCTAGACTGAGATGACTTCTAAGTTCTCAGTTCTGCTCGTGGTCTCTTTCACCAAATCAGTCCTCAGCCCAGCTCGCTGTTAACTCAGGCTGTCACAATGCCATTCAGTATAAGTCCACCAGAGGGTGCAAATGCATGGTATGACCATTGATAAGGTATCCTTAGTGAGTGTCACAGTTCCACACTTATGCTTCTCAAATCAGCTCTTTAACTTAACCACACTGCAGCCAAGATGTGCCAGGAAGGGAATGATCCACATCATTTGATCCATTTACTTGAGATTTGAAATGCTTGATTCACCTTAGTAATTGAAGGATGATAAAAGGCTCATCAATGAGATTTCGTGGAGGCTGAGACTCTTTGGCTGAGACAATTAGCAGAACAGCTTTCCTATGCCCTCAAACCACGCAAACCATTCCTTCTCACAGCTATGATAAGTTGCTTTCCTGGATCTGACATGCTGGAGTCGACTCAAGTTTAAATTAAGTGTAAACTAAGCTGGATTCAGCATGCATCCAGAGGGAGAGCCTGGCTCCTGTGAACCAAGCAATGCTCTTAATTAACTGAGCAGAAATTGAATCAGCCTCCCTTTCGTGGAGATGGTGACTCATTAAGCCAGCACAGATGAGCTTGCCTGTCCCAGCAGAAGACAAAGGAGCACAATGAAGCCGGATAATTTCACTCCCTTATGACCTAGCAGGCACAGCTGTGGCCAAGCTGAGCTTGAGAGGTAAACAACCCCTTTCCTGACAGTTATACTCTCCTGTTCCCATCATTGTCAGAGACCACCTTCCAGTAAAGTTGGGGTGTTCCTTCTCTCTCATCCAGCCAAATACGTGTGTTCAGCCAGGTGAAAATGCGTATTCAAAAATATTTGTCTCCTCTTTTAAACCCCTTGAAAGTTAATGGTAGGTTCCATAAAAAAATATTGTCTCACCCAATAACAACTTATTTTTCCTATCCCTTTCATACTGGGCATTGGTGAATATGCTTGCATGTAGAGATGCCTCCACTCTAGTCCCTGGGGCACAGCTCTTCATTTTTCTATAAGGTTAAAAAATACTATTGCAAGAGAAGGTTACAGCAATGCAGTTCAGATACAAATGCAAAAAAAGGCGAAAGCCATCAGAAATGGTTGCAATTGTCACCATTTAAAGGAAACATTTTTATTATTATTTTTTAAATTTGGTTTGTCAATTGCTTACAAGATAATAGGTATACGTAAAAAAACATAGTTATGATTACATGGATACATATAAGAAAAATTAAAGAATAAATTAAAGAAAGAAAAATAGGACAGGGACGGTAAGCACGTTGGTGCACTTATTCATGCCACCTACAGACCTCTCAGGAAAGGGGTGAAGTCAATCATAGAAAGTCTAAGGTTAAAGTTTTTGGGGTTTGGGGAAGAAACCACAGAATCAGGTTGAGTATTCCAGACATTGACCACTCTGTTGCTGAGGTCGTATTTCCTGCAATCAAGTTTGGTGCGATTAACCTTGAGTTTGTATCTATTGTTTGCTCTTGTATTGTTAGGGTTGAAGTTGAAGTATTCATTGACAGGTAGGACATTGCAATGTATGATTTTATATACTATACTTAGATCAGACCGAAGACAGCGTCATTAAAGGATTTCTATGTCTAGAATTTCGAGTCTGGTGGCATAAGGTTTTCTGCAACGAGTAGAGGAGTGGAGAACTCTTCTTGTGAAATATTTCTGGACTTTCTCAACTGCGTGAATATCAGATACGTAATGTGGGTTCTAGATGATGAGCTGTATTCGAGTATTGGTCTAGCAACTGTTTTGTATGCTCTAGTTAGTAGTGTGATATTATCAAAGAAAAAGCTATGTAAGATTAGGTTAACAATTCTTAATGCCTTTTTGGCTATGTAGTTACAGTGGGCTCCAGCACATTTGTTTGACCACAATTTATTCCATGACTTTATAGGTGATGCAGCAAAAAGAGATTGGTCTATAATTTTCAACCAGGCTGGGGTCTCCCTTTTTGAAGATGGGGATGACAGTGGCTTGTGACCATAGGTTAGGCAAGGAGCTGGTCCTGAAAGATTTTTCAAATATTATGCTTACAGGTTCGGCTATGGCAATGGATAGCTTTTTTAAGAAGTAGGCACATATTCCCTCCGGTCCAATAGATAGAGATAGTTTTAGATTGCGTAGTGCTTTTTCAACATTGTCTTCTGTGAAATCAATATGTATTAGATCATTGTAGTTGTCTGTGGTTCAACTAGGAAATACTGGGAATGATCCATTGCTGCTTACAAATACTGAGCCAAATAATGTGTTAAAGAGGTTGGCTTTAATAGTGTCATTGTTACAGTCTTTACCATTAGGTCCTTTAAGGGGTGGGATGGACCTTGAGTCTTTTAGTTTGTTGTTTATAAAATTGTAGAAAGCGCAGATGGAATTGGTGCATAGAAGGTTTTCCTCTTGTTTAATGTGATAATTGGTGCATTCAGTCTTTATCTGGTGGCATAAATTTTTGTCTTGGCTTTTGAAGTTGGCAGCCTGACCAGATTTGTTTTTCTGCCAAAGTGATCTCTTTTTGGATGAAGGCTTCCTATCCTTGGCTTATTGTGGGAAGGGAGCACCTTATTCTATCATCCCTAGCACTTAGAGCAGGGGTGTCAAACTCATGTCGTCACATCAGCATCACATGATGTATCGGGACTTTTCCCCCCTTCTCTAAACCAGGCATAGGCATGGGCATGGGCAACGCTTGACATGAGTTTGACAGCCCTGACTTAGAGTGAAGTGGAACTGAGTGTCTTTTTTATTATTTTATTAAATATTTTTATCTTGCCTTTTTAAATATATAACTCAAGGTGACTAACATATCTCATACTCCTGCCTGCTCTCAAAGGTCCTTTTTCCAAAGGGCACTGAATTTGCTTTTTCCTTGAGGAAGATGTTTCATTTCTCATCCAAGATGCTTCTTCAGTTCTGAACATTCAGAGCTAAACATTCAGTCAGAACTGAAGAAGCTTCTTGAGTCTTCCTCATGGAAAAAAACCAAAACAAAACAAAACAAAAAGTCTAGTTGCCTTTTGAAAAAGCACATTTGATATAACCATGACCTGGCTGACTGAGAATCTCCAGACACTCTTATTTTGTCCTTCTTTTTTTGGGAATCCAAAAGGGAATAACCTGTGCCAAGAAATATTACCAAAGTATAAGTATAGTTCAACTATGGATTTCCCATAAATATACCATGGTGATGACTACCAACCTGTTTTTCTTGAAGAATGGCCATGAGTGCCTACAAAATAAACTAGCTTGATCATGTTACTGTCTGAGTTTGTAACCATTAAGATAGAGATGGCCCTTGGGCTGCTTTATGGTTTATTTTCAGACTTGGAATGTCTGAACGGACTCTTCCCAGGTGGGTCTTTGTACACAAAGTATTCTTCTACAACAAAAGTTTGATCTTATGCTATAAATACACCTCTTATTTCTCATGCTGCTTGCTTACTCCCTAAACTCCCAAGTCTGGTAGGTAAGGCATTGTAGATTATGAAAAAAAAAATTAGGAAGCAGACAGAAATCAAGATGCCAGAGGGAGTCTTATTATACATTTATCTTGAGGCTTATAAAGCCACCCAGGTTTTTCCAATAGTTCAAAAGGAGGACTTAAACTTCTTCCTTCCCCACCTACATCTGGATCAGTTTGTCAGGCACTGCTCTGTCTTTTGGCAGTGAAGTGAAGCCTTCTTGTTCTTTTTCCCCTTGGCCCACCCACACAGGTGAGTCTCCTTGGAAACAGGTTTCCTGGTCTTTAATTTTCCTCCCATCTATTTTGATCTGCAATAAAATAGAAGCAGATTAATTCTTGTTTGGAGGAAAAGTGGAGGTGGAAACCTTCAAAGGGGAAAGAGATGGGATATTGAATTACCCACGGGAAAATAATGTTGTAGGACAAGCTGTATATTTGGCTCTCTACTGGTTATTCTTGACTTGTTAGAGCAGAAAATTGTTAGTTGGGCCCAACCTCAAATGGATTACAGCAAACTCTAGCTGTGTTGATGGTTTTTCCTTCAGATATATTCTTTTTTTTTTAGTTGCCTTTTTCACCCTTTGTTGTTGTTAAAGTCTTTAAACATTTCAGCAAGACTAGCATTCAGCTGCTACAACAATAAATCACAAGGCTACTGGAGGCTGCCAAATAATTATCTCCTCAAGGAACATTGCCCTGGCTTGTGTATTTGTGTACTTGATGGTGTTTAGTACACAGGACCATCTGAGCTCCCTTCAGTGGAAGAAGTTGGCTATGTATATTGAAGTACAATAGAATAGTTAAATGTGTGTGAGGTTCCTGGTTCAAATCCCACTTGTAACGAGAGTCACTGAAACTATCTGGCTGAAAATATTTTTCTGAAAAGTTTGGAAAATCCAATTTCATTACACCTGTCCTTGGGTGTGTCGTGTACAAGATCTGAAACATTTCTAAAGTCGGCCCAGACATTTAGACTTTAAATTTACCATTTTGATATCATAAGAAGTGTCCCTTGTTTTGTACATGTGGATTTTGGAAGTGCAAATTAAGTCCCATTTATATAAGTATAAATGGTTTGAATAATTCATGATAGATAATTCAGGTAAAAAAAACTTTTTCTCATTACTTTAGGATAGAATTTCCCAATGTGAAAATTTTCAGATACAGTGGATTACATTCCCCATCTTTACCCAACTCTTATAAGAGATGGGGATTGGATTGCAATATAATTTAATGTCACCATGATAAGAAAAGTATGATAGGCTCCTAATTTTGAAAAATCATGACCCATATTTTTCTACCTCAGAATCTCCTGATGCTGAATTCTCAGTGAGTTAAATGACTCAGTGATCCAATTTGGGGATCAAAAAGAATTTATTTAATTCATCCAAACAGTGAATGTAATTGGGACTAGAAACTATAAAAGGGAAACTCTCTCTGTGTGTGTCTTAAAATTAATTTTTAAAATGCTTGCTTTTTAACTACCCTGTTCTTGAAGAAAGACTAGAGAATTGTACAGAAAGAGGCTTCTATAGACCATCTGTATTTATGGCTGTTTTGGTTTTTTGCCATCCTGTCACAATTATTTGGGATATAGAATGATAGATTTTCAATGTACTGCAGAGGTCAGCCTTCTGCTAAATTTGTTAATAAGCTGACTACATACCTAACAAAACCCAACTAATGTCTGAATATTACGGTACATGTCAATCTGAAATGATCATGCTATATATTTTAGCACTACCATTTTGTATGTTTAAAAGGACATCTCTTTTAAAACTCTTTTTAATTCAGCAGTTAGAAACCAGGAGACTGTGACTCTAGCCCTCCCTTTGGCATTAAAGCTGGCTGGAGACTGGGCCACTAGGCACTCTCTCTTAGTCCAACTTTCCTTACAGGGAACAAGGAAGAAGGCACATTAGATATGCTCACCACCCTGAATCATTTGTAAACATAATAAAGGTGATATAAAAATAAGTAAGTAAGTGCTGCATCTACTCGCCTTGTGAAGGACAACTCAACAAATTATGTGGCAGTCTGTTTCATTGGCTGAGAGCTTATATAGTCAGGAAGCTTATATAGTCTCGCTCTATTCTAGTGAAAACCTTTCAACTATTTGAAGACTACTATTCTAATCCAAGTTAAGAGATTAGAGAGTCATAGAAAGGGAATTAATATCGTTATTTAGTTGTCCTTTCTATAGCCTAAACATACCTGGATTCTTTAACAATTCTTGATAGAGTATCATTTCCACATATTATCTTCGAAGTCCTCCTCTGAACTGTCGAGATCTTGAATTTTGAACTGTGATGACCAGAAATAGAAATCAGTCTGTCCTTTGGGTGACACATTATAACATATTAGGAAGTTACTATGCGTTAGATATTTTAACCTTGTGTTTTGATACTCAGAGTCTGCAGATCTTGGATTGCATGAAAGCCTGTGGATAAACAGTTGGATAGCTAGGCAGGAGGAAAAAAATTGCATTATTTTAGAATTTGCTTGTGTATTTTACATCACCAGAGTTTCTGAATTATATTACCTTGGCGTGTCTTTGAAGTATTTTTTCATGCAGCAGTGATCTTTTATAAAACCATTACTATTTATTTGCTGAGCAGTCAGCGTTCCACATTTTAAGAACTGCATCACATTTTGAAATGACCATCTCCTATAAAATTGAAGATAAAAGGGGAAAAGATCAACAGAAGGCAAATTAAGTGCTGTTCAGATGAACAAACTGACTTCTTTGATTAGAGAAAGGAGAAGGTTTATTTTTATCAGTTGCTGGAAAAATCTGACAGACTTTTTGCATAAAAATGAACAAAGTGAACTTTGAGTTATGGATTTGATGATTAAACAGGATAAATTTTAGAAAGAAGAGAGTCATGATGTAACTTTAGAGTGAGAGGTTAAAATATAATTGAAATTATAACTGCTGTGAAGACTATAAGAATCTGCTTTTTTGTATCTTTCTCTTTTTGTCTACTACTTTTTTCTTATTGCACTTTTAGATTTTTCTTTTATTTTTTCTTTCATTTTCTGTCTTCTGCTTTAGTTTGTATTAGTACTTATTATTGTTGTAAAAACTTTCAATATATATTGTAATGCACTTAAGTCCACATAGTGTTGTCAAGACTGAGAAATGCTGGACTAGAGAATGCCTGACTTGTGAAGACCATTTGAAACTTATATGAAATGGATCCAAATTTAGCATTGCCAATTTGTTGGCAAGCATTCCTTTTCTTTTCCTTTCACTTTGCGTAGTTATATAAATAAGGGAGGGAGGGAGGGAGGAAGGAAGGAAGGAATTATATTTCAGTCAGGGAACCTTAGTCTATGTATCATCAGAGGTGATATTCAGCAGGTTCTGACCAGTTCTGGTAGCGGAAATTTTGAGTAGTTCAGAGAACCAACAAATACCACCTCTGACTGGAGATTTTACAGTATCCTTCACCTACCATGCCCAGCAAGCCATGCCCACAGAGCCGGTAGTTTAAAAAAAATTGAATCCCACCACTGTATATCATGGTGGTTCAAGGGTTGGAGCTACAGTGAGGAAGCTCAGGTTCAAGTCCTTATTCAACTATGGAATTCATTGTGTTACAATTGTTGTTTTCTTTTACCTCAGCCTATCCACAGGGTTTCTGTGCTGATAAAACTAGGAAAAATCTCCACATGCTACCTGGATGTCTCAATAGAAAGGTGTATAAATGCAGTAATAAAACCAAGTAAAAGCTCCCAGTACTACTATGTTTCTCATAAAATAAGGCTGGGCCTTATTTTTTTTTGATGACTTAATTCCCCCCCCCCCCTTGCATCCTTGGGCAGGCAGGCGGCAACAGCTTGGATGTTGACCTCGGCATTGGTGGGGCAATTCATATTGGGAGATATTCTGCCATCGTTGCTTTCCCTTCTCCCCATGCTGCTGCGGCATTTAGAGCAACACCGTGGCATTTGGTGCAGCCACACGTGGCCAGCCAGGGCTCCTCCCTGCAACCGGAGCCTGGTGGAGACACTCCGCTTCAGGCACTCCTGTTGCTGCCTTCCCTTCACCTTCGAAGGCAAAGCCAATTCTTTAAAAAATGATGCCCTACTACAAGTACGACAAAGTCTCCCTTGCCCGAGACGGCAACCCAACCCCACGTGGAGAGGCAAATCTCCCAGGGCCGCAGCACAGGATTGGCCCACCCTGGGAGAGGCGCCCAGCCGTCATCCTTGCCTGGCGCCGGGCAGAGCACAAAGAGCTTCGCCTGGGGCGCCCAGCGCAGCTGACAGGTGGGCCCTCCTGACTGGCGATGGAGCTCTCGCCAAGGCAGTGAGCACCTCCTCACTGGGCCCTCCACTCATCCTGCTAGGACTGTGCCAGAGCTGGGCAGGCTGGGCAGAGCCAGGAAAGCAAGCCATGGGTGCGTGCCTGCCTGCCAGCCAAGTGAAAGAGCTTGGCTTCCTTCCCAAGTCCCTCCAGCCCAAACTTGAAGGGGCCACTGGGAGAGGCTGCCTGAGGCAGTGATAGTGCCCACCTGTCCGTGGACAGGGAGGCAAGGTGACGGCAGCACTGCTTCCCTGGTCGGTGGGTCCAGCAGAGAGAGCCTGAAGCTGCCCATCCTTTCCACCCTCACCCATCCCATCCCCATCCCCACGTATCTCCAAATGCGCCAGCAGCTCCAAACACTGCAGTGGGACAGGCATCAATGAGAGGCACTCACTTGGTAGGGCTCAGCTCAGAGGAGGACGTGGCACAGGCTGTCACCTCACTTCCCTGTCTGCGGACGGGTGGGCGCTATCACTGCCTCAGGCGGCCTCTCCCAGTGGCCCCTTCGGGTTCAGGCTGGAGGGACTTGGGAAGGAAGCCAAGCTCAGGTCAGCCCGGTTCTTTCGTTTTGCAGGCGGGTGCGCACCCATGGATCACTTTCCCGGCTCTGCCCAGCCCGCACGGCTCTGACACGGCCCTAGCGGGATGAGCAGAAGGCCCGGCGGGGAGGTGCTCACTGCCTTGGGAAGAGCTCCACTGCCGGGCAGGAGGGCCTTCCTGTCAGCTGTGCTG
Organism: Laticauda colubrina; assembly: GCA_015471245.1. Taxonomy (NCBI): domain Eukaryota; kingdom Metazoa; phylum Chordata; class Lepidosauria; order Squamata; family Elapidae; genus Laticauda; species Laticauda colubrina. The sequence continues at coordinate 44,453,829 of BLBF01000005.1, read as the reverse complement.
GGTGCCCCAAGCGAAGCTCTTCACGCTCTGCACAGCGCCAGGCAAGGATAGTGGCTGGGTGTTTCTCCCAGGGTGGGCCGATCCTGTGCTGTGGCCCCAGGAGATTTGCCTCCCTATGTGAGGTTGGGCTGCCCTCTCAGGCAGGGGAGGCTTTGTCGTACTGGTAGTAGGGCATCGTTTTAAAAAGAATTGGCTTTGCCTTTGAAGGCGAAGGGAAGGCAGCGACAGGAGCGCCTGAAGCCAAGTGTCTCTGCCGGGCTCCAGTTGCAGGGAGGAGCCCTGGCTGGCTGCGCGTGGCTGCACCAAATGCTACAGCGTTGCTCTAAACACTGCGGCAGCACGGAGAGAAGGGAAAGCAATGGTGGCAGAAGGTATCCCGATATGAAGTACCCCACCAACGCCAAAGTCAATGCAGGCAGCACCATATCCGGGTATGCAACAAAAGTACTTCCTAACAGAAAGCCCCCTCCACCATTCCCCCCCCCCATTTCACATGTTTAATATAGGCCTTAATTTGGGGGGAGGGGTTTAATTTGATTTTATGCCTATAAAACATGCTGGGACTTCCTATTGCGGGAGGCCGTATTGTTGGAGAAACACGGTACTGGTACCAAAAATTATTCCAATAATCCATGCTTCACAGTATATTTGGCATACCCAGGGAATGCTTTCATATTAATTAGTCATTCTTCTTTTTTTCTATTAGGAAAGAGAGAATTCTCCTCAGGAGAGCCCAGGAGGGAAAAACTGCACCCTGACTGGGAGAGAACGGTCAGAGTACATGCAATGGAAGAAAGAACGGGATCAGATAGATTTTGAGAGGCTCACCCGCCACAAGAATGCAAGGGGTGAATGGCGACGGGCTTGGGATGTAGAGAAAACCAAGGGCATGTAAGTTATCTTCATGTTATCTCCTTTTATGATATAGAACCTGGAGATCTGAGGGCCCACCTATCTCCAATTGTTTCTGCCCGTCTAGAATGTTCTGGCAAAGTGAGCGTGCTCCAGATCTCCTCTATTAAGAGTTGTCATTTTATAGGACCAAGAAAGCATGCCTTCTCTGTCATGGCACCTGTTGTCTGGAATTTTATACCCAGAGAGAGGGGCTGGCCCCACTTTCTTGGGTTCCAAAAAGTTCTGTTTGGTTGGATTTATTATGGTTTGATTGTTTTAGTACAAGCTGGTATATAGATTAGATGGCAAACTAGAAATCATAAACAGTAAGGGTGTTTCCTAACCAATTATTACTTGTGGAGACTAAATAAAATTCATTGGAATAGTTCAGAACAGTCTGAACAGAACACTGTATTATGAAATCTGTTATAATTCAGATCATCACAGTCTTATAATGTCATTGCCATAGATGGCTTTGAAATACTTAGAAAAGATCAATCTGTCAAAGTTCATGAATTATATTTTTAATTTGCAGGTTGGAGGTTATAAGGGATGGGAAACCAATTTTGGACTGCCCCCAGAATAAAAAAGGTTAGCAAAATGACTTAAGTTGAGTACTGATTTAAGTATATTGAAATCATGAACATTTCACTCCTTGAATAGCTTCTTTGTTTGCTCTCTAATCTTTGGCTACTGCTTATGTGTTCTGATTCTACTTCTTTCTTTAAAGTCTCATTTTATGTGATGAGTCATATGTGTTCTGTATAAAATAGTCTACTCCAAATCCTCGATTGTGATTGCCTAGAAAAGCCAGCATAGGGATTGGTTCACTCGGAACCAATCCAAAAGAGCCGCCAAAAGGCAGCAAAACCAAGTAACTGTCATTGGCTACAAGCCGGCAGGCAAGCCGTATATAAAGGCTGCCGCGGCAAGAGCCAAACCGTTCCGTTTTCACTTAACTGTTGAAATAAAGACTTTTACTGTTGGAACCCGGTCTACCTTACGTTTTTCCGGACAGAACACTGGTGACGAAGGTGGTATCGTCCTAAAATGTGAGACTGTGCACGCGGTGAAGCGATGTGCACCAGGCTTGAAGCGATGGCCGGAAATAATGCACCGCCCGTACCCTTCAACCCCAATGAAGAAGATTGGGAATCCTACGTAGACCGTTTCCAAATGTATTTAGAAAGTAATGAGATGGAAGAGATCTCAGACCAGCGTAAGAGGGCTGTCTTCTAACGCATTGCGGACCAACGATATTCAAAATGGCCAAGGCATTGGCGAAGCCCAGAGACGTAAAGCAAATGACCTGGCCCGAACTCCAGCGAATGTTGAAGGCTCATTACGCACCAGTGGTGTCAAATCTCATCAAATGGCACGAATTCTACCAAAGGGACCAAAAAGAAGGCGAAACCATCGCTGATTTTGTGGCAGCCCTCCGACAACTGGGGGGAGCATGTGAGTTCCTGAACTTAGATGAAGCCATGCGAGATCGAGTAGTATTGGGTTTAAAAGACTCTAATTTACAAAGTAAATTGCTAAATAAACCCAACATAACCGTGGCTGAAGCAATCGCAGAAGCCACAGCTGCAGAAGCCACGAAAAAGTCAGCGGCCACCATGAAACAAATGAACTCGAACAATGACGAAACGAGCCTAACCAGAGGGGAAAAACAATTTCCCGCCACCACACACCATGAAGATTTTGACGAGACATCAGAATCCAGAGAGGAAGACGATGAGGTCCACTGCCTATACGCCAACAAAAAAAGGCGCGAAAAAAGAAACTGGCGGGAATGCGCCAGTTGCGGAGGAAACCACCATCGAGCCAATTGCAGATTCCTTGATGCCATTTTCAGAGCTTGTAAGAAAAGGGGACACATCGAGAAGGTCTGTAGGAATCGAAAAAATAACAGCCCTAACAGATGCAGTAACTCTCCCCCACAAGCTGAATCGAAACAAGCCGAGAGAAAGTGGGAGCGCAACAAACGAGCCAGTAACTGAGAAAAGACCCATCAAACTGTCACTATAGGAAGCGCTCATACAGAAAGCGGAAAAAAAGTTAAAATCATTGTAAAAATCGAAGGCAGCCCCTGCGAGATGGAGGTCGATTCAGGGTCTTTCCTGTCAATGGTGTCATGGGACACAATCAGACAACTGGTCCCAAATATTAAACTAAAAGAGCTCCAGGAACAAAAATTAACTCTGAAGGACTACCAAGGGAATCGAATCCCTGTGGTAGGTCTAGGACATTTCCGAGTTGCTTACAAGCAGCATGTCGAAGTCCTGCCTCTGACAATAGTCGACCGAGACCGACCCAGCCTCCTGGGCATCGAATGGTTCTCACCATTGGGCATCGGAATGACTGGAGTAAACCGAGTGGCCGCAACCGACTGGGAAGAAAACCTGATCCACGAGTTCCAGGACGTTTTCGATGGCTCCCTAGGCAGGTATCGGGGGACTCCAATTTCCTTTAGCTTAGACCCCCAGGTGGCCCCTAGAAGATTAAAGCCCAGACGAGTTCCCTTTGCATTAAAAGCAAAAATAGAGGAACAAATGAATAAATTAATTGACCAAGGGGTTTTGGAACCTGTTGACCATGCTAAATGGGAGATGCCAATAGTAACACCGGTTAAACCTGACAGGTCGGTATGCATCTGCGGAGACTACAAGGCTACCCTGAACCATGCGCTGCAACAAAGCGCATACCCGGTGCCAGTCGTACAACATTTGCTACACTCACTCGGGGGAGGAAATTTTTTTGCTAAACTGGATCTAGCACAAGCTTACCAACAGCTTCCAGTAGACCCCTTAACGGCCGAGGCACAGACAATAGTGACTCACAAAGGGGCATTCAAGTGTAACAGACTTCAGTTTGGAATGAGTGTGGCCCCAGGCATTTTCCAAAGCCTCATGGAACGCCTATTAAATGGAATAAAAGGGGTCGTACCATATTTTGATGACGTCCTGATTTCAGCTAAAGATACGACCCAACTAGAAAAAAGACTAAGAAATGTACTAACAAAATTTAGAGAATCCGGTCTGAAAATTAAAAAAGAAAAATGCTGCTTAATGACTGATCACGTCAAATTTCTGGGCTACTTAATTGACGGAGAGGGTATACACCCTACTGAAAAAAAAGTCAAAGCCATTAAAGATGCACCACGGTCAAAAAACAAAATGGAATTGCAGGCATTTTGGGGTCTCATAAATTTCTATAACGTATTCCTCCCCCACAAAGCAACAATAGCGGAACCATTACACCGTTTGCTGGATAAGAAAATTAATTGGACTTGGGGTCATAGAGAGCAAAAAGCTTTCCAGAAAATAAAAAATTTATTAACATCAAACACCGTTCTTGTCCAGTTTAGTAACACATTTCCATTGACGGTAACCTGCGACGCCTCACCGTTTGGAGTCGGTGCCATCCTGAGCCACCAATTGCCAGATGGGAGACAGGCACCCGTCGCTTATTACTCAAAGACTCTGTCTAAAACAGAATGTAACTATAGTCAACTAGACAGAGAAGCCCTGGCAATCGTCGCCAGAGTGAAATGTTTTCACGAATACCTTTATGGAAGAACTTTTTTGATTGTAACGGACCATAAACTGTTGCTAGGAATTCTGGCGGGAAACAAGCCTACACCGAACATTTTATCTCCGCGGATGACTAGATGGTCAGAATTCCTTGCAGCATACTCTTACACATTGACACATCGACCCGGGAAGCAAATCTCCCATGCAGACGCATTAAGCAGAGTACCGCTGCCAACGACGGAGGAAGACCCGGCGCCAACAATGACAACCTTGCAAATAGAAACATGCCCCGAACTACCAATATCTGCAAACGATGTTGCCAGAGCCACCGCAAAGGACCCAGTGACTGCCCGCATATTAAGCTGGGTAGGTAAAGGCTGGCCGGAAAACCAAAAACTGAAAACTTTAAACCTTTCCGGACCAGACAAACCGAACTCTCAATTCAAAAAGGTTGTTTATTGTGGGGTGATTGGGTAGTAATCCCTCCTAAACTACAGACTAGGGTGTTGGGTATGCTTCACGAAGGCCATCCTGGTGTCGTAAAAATGAAAAGCCTCGCTAGAAGCTATGTCTGGTGGCCTGGTTTAGGTAAAGATATCGAATATTGGGTTGCCACTTGCACTAAATGTCAGAAAACCAGGCCTTCCCCACCACAAGCACCCATAAGGGACTGGGAGACCCCACGAGGCCCCTGGTCTCGGATCCACATTGATTTCGCGGGTCCTACTAGGGGGCATACCTTTTTAATTGTCGTAGATGCATACTCAAATTGGCTGGAGGTTGTAGTAATGTCATCTACGACAACCGAGGCGGTCATTAAACAACTTAACAAACTTTTTGCAACCCATGGATTACCGGACATCCTAGTGTCTGACAACGGGCCACAATTAACCGCCATCCAATTTGAACAATACCTAGCCTCCCTAGGTATACGCCATGCACTGACCGCGCCAGCCCACCTGGCAGCAAATGGTAGGGCGGAGAGAATGGTCAGGTTTACCAAAGAGGGTTTAGAGAAAATGGACCTTGGGTATGTCCAAGATAAAATCAACCATCTACTCACCCTCCAACATATCACACCCAGCACCGTAACCAACCAAAGCCCAGCGGAATTATTAATGGGAAGAAAACTTAGGTCACAATTAGACAGGTTGCACCCAAATTACACGTTGGAAAGACCCCCCGACTCCTCCAGCCGTTGCCGAACATTTGAAATCGGCGACCTAGTCTACGCAAAAAATTTTACCGGGGACCCCTATGGCTTCCAGCCACAATCACACAACTCACAGGCCCCCGGTCCTACTGACTAACCGTAGTCGATGGCAGGGAATGGAAGCGGCACATAGACCAGCTTCGTTCCCGAAACATTGAAAGAAATACAAATGCACAACCACAAAAAATAAAAATCGACGAAAACAAAACCAAAGAAGGGGGGGAAAAACAAGAAAATAATAAAGAACTTTTAAAAATAAACCCAGAACATCTAACCAATCAAAAAGAGCAAAAAGGAAACTTACAGTTAGATGAGACTTGCGAAAATAATCCAGACGAAGGGGCCAGCCAAGCCAGCTCGACCTGCCCGGAGAAACCAGGAGGGAGCGGCAAGGCCACCAGCCTGAGAGACTCAAGCAGTAGCAAAATGGCCGACTCACCCTTCCAGGCGGTTCCATGGAGAAGAGCCGGAGAGACAGCAACCCCATCCGAACCGGTTGAAGTCTCCAGCGAAAATGAACTGCGCAAGTCCAGGAGAATCCGAAGAAGCCCCACCTACCTGCGCGACTACGTCACCACGTAGGACTAAACCAAGGGGGGAGGGGTGTTCTGTATAAAATAGTCTACTCCAAATCCTCGATTGTGATTGCCTAGAAAAGCCAGCATAGGGATTGGTTCACTAGGAACCAATCCAAAAGAGCTGCCAAAAGGCGGCAAAACCAAGTAACTGTCATTGGCTACAAGCTGGCAGGCAAGCCGTATATAAAGGCTGCCACGGCAAGAGCCAAACCGTTCCGTTTTCACTTAACTGTTGAAATAAAGACTTTTACTGTTGGAACCTGGTCTACCTCGCGTTTTTCTGGACGGAACAATATGTTTAATATTTTTGTTACAACTCACAAAAATGTCCAAAATAAAAGGTAGAAGGCAATGAAGGGATGTGTAGTTCCTTGCCTCAATTCCTAATGCAGTCTTACGTGGTTCTGCAGAAAATAAATACAAGAGAAAATTTAATTTTAAATTGAGTTTATTACAGCTGAAAGACCCAGTTAACCTTAATTTTGGAATTTAGTTCAGAAAAGAAAGTAACATCAGATGGAATCTTACATTTGCATGTTGTCTTAAAATACAAAAACCCTGATTTCCAAAGAGATACTTCAGTTATATATCTTGGCTGCTAGCATAAATCAGCCTGTTTTCAGTGTAGAATTTAGCTGCTATTAAAAGTGGTTATTTTGACAGAGAAGATTTGAAGACATAGTTTATAGAGCTTATACTGAATACGAAATGTGGTATCTAAAAGTTAAAGTACATATTCTAATTCATAAAAGAAAAGATACTCCTTCAAAAAAAAAATGAAGGCTTTTACCCTGTACGGAGGCATATTGTACTCTCAGGCAAAAATATTTCCTTTTTTATTCGCTATTTTTGCAGTTCTTTCTCACCTTGCACAAGTATACAAATTTTTATATTTGTCATGTTTTTTGTGCTTTCAAGGGGGAAAAGGTGTCAGGAAATCCCAGCTACGAGGTCTACCTTCTGATGGGAAAGGTGAGTAGATCCAAGAAGCAAGTCGGAGTCCTGTTCAGAGATACTACCAAAGGTGGCTGCTTTTCACAGGCTACTTATCTTGAAAAAAAAAAAGGGGGGGGGTGTCTTGAAAAAGAATTGAAAAAGAAATAAAAGAATTATATAACAGAGGACATTTTATACTAAGACCGTTATTCAATCCCAGATGATTCCAGGAAAAACTATCAACTGCTACTTGTATAAAAGTCAGTAGATCTGTGATTGCTTTTCTCTTCCGATGCTATAATGCAACTGCCATTGTGACTTTGTTTATGGCACTTTGACTTCATCATTATTGGAGGATATTTGTGCAACTGCTATAAAACAGAGTGATTTTTTTTTTCTTTTCCAGAAAGATTTATCACACCTGTATAGACTCTCTTTTCTTCCTGTGAAGGCATAACTGGATAGGTAGCTGGGGAAAAGGCTGACAAATAACAGATAAAGAATGTAGGATTTGTAATGGTAGAGCAGATGCTACCATCAGAAAGGTAGATAAGAATTAGAGTTAATTAGTTTGTTTCTCTCTCTCTCTCTCTCTCTCTCTCTCTCTCTCTCTCTC
>BLBF01000005.1:44394827-44432158 GCA_015471245.1 Laticauda colubrina | reverse complement strand
TTGCTGCCAGCCTGCCTTCCAGCCTCCCTGCCAGCCTTGCTGCCAGCCTGCCTTCCAGCCTCCCTGCCAGCCAGTCTGTCTGCCAGCCTTGGTGCCTGCCTTCCTGCCAGCCTTCCTGCCAGCCTTCCTAACAGGCTTCCTGCCAGCCTTGGTGCCAGCCTTCCTGCCAGCCTTGGTGCCTGCCAGCCTTCCTGCAAGCCTTCCTGCCAGCCAGCAACCCCACAACTATGGGGAAGAAGCAAAAGTCTCAGCAACCTGCCGCCATCCCTGGCAAGAGGGACAGGGCCACCCTCCCGCCCCATGTCCCTGACTCTGCTTCTGCTGGGGCTTCTGCTGCTTGGGCTCGTTCTTCTGTTGCTGGAGCTTCTGCTGTAGCTGCTCCTGGCGGTGGTGCTTCTGCTGCGTACTCTGCTGAAGCTGCTCCTGGTCCTGCTGGTCCTGCTCGTTCTGCTCGTGCTCCTGGTCTTGCTGACCCTGCTGCTGGTGCTTACTCTGCTGCTGCTCATCCTGGTCTTGCTGCTGCTGCTGCTGCTGCTGCTGCTGCTGATCCTGCTGCTGCTGCTGCTGCTGCTGCTTATGATCCTGCTGGTGATTAAGCTGCTGCTGCTGCTGCTGCTGCTGATTATGATCCTGCTGGTGAGGATGCTGCTGCTGCTGCTGCTGCTGCTGCTGTTGGTGTGGAGGAGCAGCCCATACAACCTCAAAGTCCCTCTGATGAGGGCCCATATGGCCCTTCCAGAGGGAGGAAGAGGCAGACACGTGATAGGGAGAGGAGGCAATATTTCGTTGAGGAGGAACACGAGGATGAGGTGCTGGAGTGGCTGAGAGAGAACGACTATCTGTGGCGGAAGGGACACCGGCTGTACAGGGGCACCAAGCAGAAGCAGGCTGCTTGGAGAGAGAGGGCAGAGAGTCTGGGCTACACATCGGATGTGCTCCTCGGCTGGTGGAAGCACATGCACACCTGGTAGGGGAAGCTGCACCGCAAAAAATCTGGCCAGGCCAGGGTTAAGCTGACGGACAGAGAGAAGTACGTCATGGCCAAGTGCAGCTTCCTGGAGGGTGAGGTCCGCCACCGAGGAGCCCCAGGAGCCCCTCTGTCTACCCTCTCTCTCCGGCAGCCTGCTGGGGGCCAGTCCTCTGGCAGCCGAGAGTCAGTCCCTGTCTCCATGCAGGTTTCTGTGGTGCGTGCCATGGCGGAGAACCCCTGCGCAGGTGTTGAAAGCATGGTGGAGAGCGAGGATGACTCCCTGGTGCGGTGAGAGAAAGGAGACATCGAGTCCACCGCTGCCGAAGCCGCATCCACCCACACCTCCGCCACCACAGTAAGGCAGAGAGCTGGACTGCAGGAGGGGCAGAGCCACAAGGTCCTGGTGGAGATCAGGGATACCATCTGCACCAGCATAGGTCTCCTCTCTCAGCTGGTCCCCATCGAATCCTCCTCCTCCAACCACAAGCCCTTCCTCAATTATGTGAACCAGACCCTCAAGGAGATGCCGGATCCCCAGTACCAGGTGATGAAGGAGAGGATCACCACGTTGCTTAACAACCCTCCAGACCCAGAGGCACCTGCTCCCACCCAGTCCAGGTCTGCTCCTCCACCCCAGGTGATGTCCCTCCCATACCAAGGCTTCCCACACCCCCTCACCTACCAGGGCTACAGCTACCCCGAGGTCGAGCAGCACAGACAGCAGCCCTTACAGATGGAGGCACAGAGTCATCGGGCGACACCGCTGCCACCGGTTCCAATGATGCCACCGATGCCAACCTTGACAGTCCTCACTCCGCTGCAGAGCAGGCAGCCCCACTACACTGCTCCTTCCTCCATCCCACAGCCAAGCCCGGCCTCAGTACATCTGTCCTCAGTACTGGGGCTGACACCCCATGGCATGGAGGAAGGACCTCTCAGCATCGCGGGGCTGAGCCAGCTGTCCGACACCTTCCTCAACACACCGTCCCCTGTTGTCCTCTCGGGGCTAGGCACTCCAATAACACCTCAGACCAGCACTGCAGCAGCACCCACCTCCACAGCACCTGCTCCCTAAAATCTTAGCCTGGGCACACACCTCCAAGTGACCAAGAGGAGTGCCAAAGACTGGCTGCCTGGATATTTGACTTTATTTGGACACTTGACTTGGGTCATGTTTATTTTACAGCTTGTTATTAATAAAGTTTATCTTTGTTTCACACACTTGCTTCATTTATTTTTTTCAATAAAGTCTGGGTGGAAACTTTTAGAAATGGTTTAGCCTTTGCATGCTTGTGGGATGGGTTAAGATAACAGTGGGATGGGCAGGGATACCTGTGGGATGGGTTAAGATAGCTGTGGGATGGGAAGGGATACCTGTGGGATGGGTTAAGATAGCTGTGGGATGGGTTTAAGATAGCTATGGGATGGGAAGGGATACCTGTGGGATGGGTTAAGATAGCTGTGGGATGGGAAGGGATACCTGTGGGATGGGTTAAAATAGCTGTGGGATGGGAAGGGATACCTGTGGAATGAGCAGGGATACCTTTGGGATAGGTAATAGCTGTGGGATAGATAAACCTCCAGTGCAAGCATAGTGGGACTGTATGGTCCACCCTCCCTGGTGCCACACCTATGGCCCTTCATTATCAATAATAATGTAATAATTATCCACACATGTCAACATAAACACAACTCTTTATTAAACGCCCTGTTCATTGTAGGCCAACCAAACATACATGGCACAATCTCATCCGTGTGATGAGACAGTCTAAAGGAGGCATCCATTAAGCATCCATCATCCTGTCTTGCCACTCCACCGCTCCAGCTGGGGAGTTGCACCAGTGTTTCAGGAGGTTGCGCTGCTTCTTCCCTTCACGTGAGGCTCTGTTGGGGCCTTGCACATTCTCAGTGTCGATCAGGTTTCGTCCTTGCCTCCATTCCCCAGGCTCCATGTCCCCATTGCCTTGCTCGAGGTCCACGAGCCTGTTCTGCAAGACTGGGTAGCGGGTGCGCATGAGATTGTGCAGGATGCAGCAAGCTTCCACGATCCTCCTCATGGTCTCTGGGCGATGCTGCATGTTGGTGAGAAGTACCTGGAACCTGTTGGCCAGGATGCCAAAGGCGTTTTCCACCACCCGCCTTGCCCTGGACACCCTGAAGTTGAAGATCCTCTCTTCTCGGGTGAGGCATCTGGAGGTGTAGGGCTTCATGAGGTAGGTTGTGAGGGAGAAGGCGTCATCCCCCACAATGGAGTAGGGCACATCTTGTGTGTCGTTGGGCAGCGGGTCTGGATCTGGGAAGCCCACCATGAGGTTGCTTTCCAGCCCCTCCTTGAGGTGACTGTCGTTGTATACCTGGGCATCTGAAGATGAGCCGTTGCCTGAAACATCGATGTACATGAACTTGTAGTCAGCATCGACCATGGCGAAGAGGATGATGCTGAAGAAGCCCTTGTAGTTGTGATAAGTGGACCCTAAGTTGGCTGGAGCTTTGCAGGCCACGTGCTTTCCATTGATGGCTCCAACGGTGTGGGGGAAGTTCCACTTCTGATACCACTGCTCTGCAACTTTCTTCCATCCTTCTTCAGTGGTGGGGCACTGGAGGATCTCCTCCTTGTATTCTTCGATGATGTCCTGCACCACTTCTCTGACCACAAAGCTGATGGTGCTTGGTGGCACCCTCCAGCCATACTGCATGTTCCTGTAGGTGGTCCCTGAGGCCAGGTGGTGCAGAGTGAGTGCCACCTTGAGCCCAGGTTCCAGGCTGGGCCGGAAGTTGGTGTTTGTCTTGGTCAACCTGGGTGTCAGGCGCTGCACAACTTCGTCAAACATGGCTGGAGGCATCCTCATGAAGTTCTGGAACACCCGAGGGTCTTCGCTCTTGAGCTCCACCATCAGCTTGTCGTAAAGTACGTACTACGCTCTTCTGGTGAACCATCTTCGGAGCCAGACTTTTTTTGGATGCCTCCTTTTCTTCCCATAGTGCTGTTCACAGAGACTGTAGATGGTTTCGCAGTGTTGCAGAAGGATGTTGGCTGCCGAAAGGATTTTTCGCAATCCACAGTGGACATGACTGGATGCTGTGGAAGAGGAAGAGACAGATGAAGGCTGCAGAGGTCTGCACCGCTGGGCTGCTGGGTTGAAAGTGCGAAGCAGGTGAGTTGCTCCCCCTTTTTATAGGCAGTGTAGGTTTTCCGCTAGGCATCCTCTAGGCATCCTGTAGACATCCTTAATATCCGAGATGGATCCCCTCTGCGAACATTTTTTCTGCTTTAAACGCTTTGTTTCCGCTAGGCATCTGTTCCGCGTCCGTTCCGCTTCCTCCCTGCGTCTGGGCAGATGCGCGTTGCGCGGATGTGGAACGGATGCCTAGCGGATATAGTGGATGCATAGCGGATGCGTAACGGATGCGTAACGGATGCGTAGCGGATGCAGAATGGACGAATTGGATACATTTTCCGCGCAAAAGTTTTAAGCAGACTAAAACTTTCTGAGTGGATGAAACGTCAATAAACGGATGCTGGACGGATAGAGAGGAAGCAAAACGGAGGCAGTGAATACAGAATGGATACATCGCGTTAACCAACGGATGGCAAGCTTTTTTGTCCGTTTTACTTCCTCTTTGCATCCGTTGGTGCAGTGTGACAGGGGCTTTACTGACTGAAAATCCTTCAAACAGTTAATGCCCCGCCTCCAATTGTTCATCTGGCTTCTGCACAGTCTCAAGAAAAGATGTGTTTTGTTTATGCTGGATTTGTTTCATTTGCTGAAAACAATATTTCTCTAAAACTTAGAGTGCAAATGCAGACTGTACAGGAGGGTAGAATATAGAGTTATTATAGTCAATAAATAATAAATATTTGTTGTAGATGATGTTTGCTCAGCCTTTTTTCATTTAATATAAACAATTATAGATTTGGTTTTTAGTCCGTGTACAACTTGTTTAAATACTATAGGTTGAGTAGCTAGTACCAGCTTGATTTATTCCAGGTGTGTTATATTTCAAATGTCATAATTCACAGATTTACTGTGGATTGATCGGTGTATGTGTGTGTGCACATGTGTATACATGAACACAAACACATACGCATAAGCACACACATATGTATGTACAATTATATAATATTTGTGTAAGAGAGTTTGTAATTCAGTCAGTTTGAGCTCAAATATTACAAGTAATTTAGCTGATCAATTTTTGTTCTGGACAGTTTCAGGTTCATGTTTTTAAATATGAACAGTCGGTTTTACCTAATTAAATAGGGAAATAGGAGCTACCCAGAGTCACTTTGCAAAGTAAGATGGGTGGCATATAATTTTAATAATTTTTAAAATAAAATTGTCATTATTCTCCCACAAGAGTGATCTACCTCAATGTTTCTATCCTGTTATTTTGACTTCCTTATCTATCATGGAGTAAATAAAATGAAGGCAAGCTCGAACTTTATGTAGATGAGTCGATATACTGACCAAGTAAAGAAAGTCAACTTGTAAGGTTTCAGCTCTACTAAAATGAACATTTTTTCACTTAGGGACAATCCAGTTAAGATAAGCAAAATCTTCAAAACCAGAATTTGTATTCTACTTTGTGAAAACTGAACAGCTTCCTCTATTTTGTTTGCTCTTTTACAGGTGGGATGTTAAGGAAGGTGACGAAGTGTCCTTTTTAAAAGATGAATTTGATAATCAGGTGAGATAATGAAATATTTGCCCAGATATATGAAAATACACAATATAATACCTGAACTGGATTCATAGTTGAGCTATGGCATGGTTTGTTTTGAGCCATATTGTATTGAATAAACTAGAATAGCTGGATTCATACAGAACATAATTAAACCAAATGAATCTTAGTGCAGTATGACTTCATTCAAGAAAACTTATTTTAAGAGTTGTCTAGGCAAAATTCAGGATAAACACAGTTTGGGGCTATGAGGTTTTTATCAATAAAATCAGCAATCATAAGATTACTTGGTCCTGATCTTAGTCACTAAGGTACAATGCATTACATTTCAATTTAAATTATAAAAATATTTCCAAATGTATTAGCAAATGCATAATTTGTGAAAATATCAACATTCATCCTTTTCTTTTTGTTTTGTTTTGTTTGAAAAGCCCATAATGGTTTGTTCACATACAATGCTAAACCATAAATCTTGGTTTCATGTCTGGATTCATATATCTCATTGACACAATCACATTGTTACTTTATCCCAATATTTTTGTGGAAATATATTGCATAGGTGGTACAATGCAACATGTTTTTTTTGGCATAAAGTTGGCATGTAAATTGTATGAATAAATAATGAAATGAATGAGTGAAAATATAACATTGGGGTTAGGACTGGTATGGAAATAGATCAGCCAAAGACTTGTCTGGTAAAACTTGTTCCTCTTCGATAACATCTTTTAGACAGTCTCTTTAGAGTCAGATACTCTTAAAATTAACTTCAGGGTCCTCTGTTGAAAAATATCTTTCATATTTAAAACCTTCATTAAGAATTGAAGGAAACTCACAAAATGTTTTCAGATTTGTTGATCCAAAAGTTTCTAATACCTGAAAAGAGTTAACAAGTTACTTCAAAAAGTGATTAGAAAAGGAAGTATGCAAACCCAGTGCCTATTCCCTTGTCTCCCAGAGTTTTAAACCTACTGGAAACTGTTATCTTGTCATCTCCTCACAAGAAGCTCTTGTCAGGAGTCTTGTGGGTGATCTCAAGTCTTTCCCTTGTTCAGAGAGAAACTTTTCATTCTGCCACAGTCATCTGGTCCACCTGAGCCATCTACATTTCCTTATTTCTTTCTTGGAAGCAATGTTTATGCTAGTTGTAATGATGAAGCAAGTAATTTCTTTGTATATTTTTCTTCCATATTCTTATTTTTCTTTTCTATTTTCCTTTTATTTTTGCATTTCCTATTTTTTCTTTTTATTCTTTTTTTTAGTTTGTACTCATTTTTTCATACCGTATATACTCGCATATAAGCCGATCTCGCATATAAGCTGACCCTTAAAAAACTGCCCCAAAATGAGGAATTTTGCAAAAACTCGCATATAAGCCGACCCCCAAATATCATGGTGTGTTGTTTGGGCGAATAACAAAAGAGTATCAATATGCAATGCACTGATGAAAGTTCATTATCAAAGCATTTGTGTAGGAAACAATATTAAGTTAATTGCCCGGTATGTAAAGTATCTGATGTTATATAATGGTAATATATGCACTTATCGTAGCAAAAGCTTGCAGAAGAGCATAAATGAGAATAAAAGCCATTATTGTTGTGTTTTACTTTTATTTATTTTCACAAATTAAACTGTGTCTCAGAATCCTTCAAATTCATCCTCACCATCACCCTCGTCCTCAGATTCCCCAAAGAGATGTTTCCAGTCCTCCAATGTATATTTGACATTATCTTCATCCCACATTTCTTCATCTTGATCTTCATTTTCATTTTCTGCCACTACATCACTGTCTTCATTTTCAGTTTCATTGCTATCCTCCTGCCATACAGCATCATCTTCAGTGCCATCTAATTTGTTGCTGATGCAACATTTTAAAAAGGATTTCTGTACCATTTCTTGTAAAATCATATCCCATGCAGTCTTCACCCAAGACACAACTGTGGGCAAAGGAGGGCGTTTGAAGTTTCCTTTGGCTGTTAGTTCAGCTTTGCCATCTGCCATCCAATGTGTCCACAGGTTTCACATGTGTGTCTTGAAGGATCTGTTCAGGCTGACAACTAGGGGTTGTAGCATTCCAGTCAACCCTCCTGGTATGACTGCCTGAACGGTGTTTGACTCCTTTAGACTCCTTTTTACCTTTTCGCTTAGGTGAGCTCTGAATTGGTCCCAGACTAGCATGGAGTGTTTCTTCAGAAGACCTCCATTTCTGCGCACCCACACTTGATTTATCCATTTGATTACGCCTTCTTCATCCATCCATTCTTTGGGAAATTTTTCTTTTGGAGGGGTTTTTCATTTGAAGATTACCATTGGGGGTAGCTTCACCCCATCTGCAGTGCAACTCAGCACCATTGTAAAATGGGTTTTTTGGTGCCCTGTTGTCTTAATAAGAACTGTTTTTTCACCCTTTTGGTTCAATGTTTTAGTGCTTGGCATGTCAAAGCACATAGAGGTCTCGTCCATATTGCCAATCCTGCTGAGAGGAAAATCACCAGTCTTTCGTTTATTTATCACAAAACGTTGGAAGTTCATCACCTTTTCCTCAAATTCTGAGGGTAGCTTTTGGGCTATTTTTGTTCTTTGTCTTAGCGATATCCCATTTCTCTTCAAAAACCTTGTACACCAGCCCGGGGAAGCAGTGAAGGTTGAGGTACCTTGGTATTTTCCAGATTTGGCCATCTGCAATGCTTGTAAGCGCACGGCCAATCTAGACACACTGTAGCCATTCTGCCTTTGAGCCTCAAACCACTCAAGAATGTGCTTTTCCATTTCAGGGAATTGCCCAGCTTTGGGCCCTCTTTTTGTACGTTTTGAACTGGGGGTGCAATCCAATGTACTATCCTTTCTCCAACTTCTAATATTGCTCTCATCCACTCCAAAGGTTCTTGCTGCAATAGGTTGCTTGTTTCCTCTGCAGCCTTCACTACTTTTAGTTTAAAAGAAGCAGCATACGACATTCTTTTTCTTTTAACATCAGACATGGGTATATTTTTCTGAATTTTACTGTGGAATGCATTTTTACTAAATGCAGAGAAACTGGATACAAAGTTGCATGTGACGATCACAAACACTACAGCGGTTGCATGACTAACTAAACCAATCAGAGCGTGTTATATCCGGTGAGAGAAAAACCAAAATGGAGGCACCCAGAGTAAAAAGAAATGTGCTGTAAGTAAATATCGCTGTATGGTAATATCGATATTGCGTGATCTGAGAAGTGGTGTCATATCGTCATGTCGTTTGTGTCAGAAATCAGATTTATGCACATATAAGCTGACCCCCAAATTTGAAAAAAAAAAAACATTCTAAAGTCAGCTTATATGCGAGTATATATGGTAAGTGAAATTTTTAATAAAATTACTATTTAAAAAAAGGAATTGCAGGATGGCTATTTCTGCTGCTGCTATTAGAATTAATTACATCAACTTTTCAAGCCACAAGGCATATAATAAAATATTAGTAAGTAAAAATATATAAAGCACATATTACACATTGTTAAAAATGGATAAAGTCATATATATTATATCAATCTAAAAAGCCCCAGTAAAAGTGGAAAGTCCCCCAGGGATTTCACAGTTTGAAAGCAATACAGGAGAAGATTTCTCTTTCTAAATTGGAAAAACAGATCTCAAAAACTAAGACATTGTTAAGATTCCTGCTTACCCTAACATCTGGACTTTAATGTGTCAAGGCAATAACTTAGTTTTAGGTTTTAAATTGTTTATTGTTTTAAGAATTAAGAATAACTTCTAAAATAGGGCCTGGAAAACAGGATAGATAAGTGTGTATAACATAGTTCTGAATTCATATATTAATTAGCAGTTATATGTCTTTTTTTAAAAAGTAAAATTTCTCGATTCCCCTCAAGGATAGTTCCATGTAGAGTACAATGCAGCAATTAAGTCATTAAAGAATGGGAAATTATTGTCATCTTTACAATTGAGGAGGTGATGACAAATTAGGGAAATTTGCTGCCACAACTACCTGACCCATTGGATCAGAAAAAGTGGCAGGTACCTGATGTAAAACAAATAATATTATTGCTCTTTCCAAAAAACTTGATCACGTCTGTTGTAACTGGTGAAGTCATGGGACACCAGTGTCTACTCTGCCATAGTGCTATGGAATAGTGTCAGGAATTGCAGCTAATGTGATGATAGGATTAAAGCATGTTAGTTAATTCTGCATATGCATTTTGAGGTAAGTTGCTGTGATTGTATGATCACTATTGTTCTCATATGTATTGTTTCCCATCCAGTTAATGGGCAGCTATATTTATTTTTATTTCTCAATAAGTTTTAAAAATAAAATTCTCAACTAAATTATTTGGCACACTGGGTGGGAGAATAAGAAGATTCAGTATGATAACGATCATCATTTGCACTTTGATATAAGGAAATTTGGGTGTTCTACTTGAGTTTCTCACATCAGTAATAAAGGTGAATTTCACTTCTGGTAGATCATTACAACTGATACCAATAGTTTTGAGTGGATCACTTTAGATGAATAACACAATAAGATTAAATTCAAGTTGTTTATTTTTTCTCCTGTGATTTTAGCAATCAATTAATGTGAAAGAACAAAAGAATCAAACTCTGGTCGGTGAAGCAGAGAAAGAGCACCATTTCCTATCCAGTTTAGAGAATTGTTTGAAGCTAAAAGAATCTAATATTCCCATGCCACAGACCAAAAGAAGTGAAATGGACTCAGCTTCAAGGGAAGTCCAAAGCTCAAATGAAGAAACCAGAAGGGGCCTTATCCAGGATGTTAGCAGAGATGAGACTGAGGTAAATCTCAAACTCAATAAGGCAATATCCAGCCCTGATTTGTCTCCTAAGACTAACTATAAGAATAGCTGCCTGGAAATTTCCAGAGTTTCTAGGGATGCAATTCAAGAAATCCATGAAAATTGCTTAGATAAAAACACATGTTCTGAAAGGCACCCTGAGGAGGATTCTGCTGACAATTTTAACAAGCTGCCAGATGTGATGGAAACAGGTAGCAGAGGCCAGGAATTGTCAGTAATGAGACAAACAGGAGAAATCCATATTGGAAGCCTGAAGAAGCAGGTAGCTCTTGGGACAGAAGAGAGTAACACAGCCTGCCTTGCACATGTGGAGGAAAACAAGACCTCCATTGGAGAAATTCAAGGGATAAGGAATGAATGTGCACCAGAAGGAACAAAAATGTGCAACTTGAAGCAAGACAATCCGGAGTCATGCAATAAGGAAGTACATAATTAATCTAAAGATGAGTTGAGCACCTAGCAGGCTGAAGATTAGCATATGATATTTTGTTCATTTAAATAGATTTTATAGTGTATACTATCTTAAGGCTCAGGGAAGGCAACCTACTGACACCTAAAAGATATGGGGTGCAGTCCCCCACAATGTTCTTTCTAAAGCACTATTGATATGAACCATCAAAATGCAAGATCTGAGTAAATATGCCTCTTGTAAGAACAACGATATTTGACGGATGAGGAAGTACACTATTACTTGGTTTAAACTGAGGTGAAATGGTTTACAGATTCAGAATACTCCCGGATATATCAATTTTGATGAAGACCATGTCTACAAGAAGGCAGCAGCAATGATGAAGACTTAGAGATCAAAGTTTAGGAGGAACATCTGAAAAAGATGTATATGCTTATCCTAAGGAACATATTATCAAGAAGTGATAGGATAACTACTTCAAGTTATGGAAGCCTGGGAGATAGCTGATAGAAGGCTCATTATTCTGCAGAGTAAGATGCAAATCAGTAGGGCAAATATTAGGAAGATTTTCCTGACCGAAGTGGAAATGAAAACTATATGAGTTTTTTCAACAAAGGTTGGCTGCCTTTCTATCAGAGTTCTTGTTACAATACTTTATGCTTTAGTGACAATTGCATGAGTTGATTTTTGATTTTTCTTTCAAATCTGGGATTGTTTAAATAAATAATTTTTTAAAAAAGCTTTAAGCTTTATATTTGGCCTGTTCTGCTTATTTGCAAAGGTAAAATATTCCATGAAAAAGAATCAGATGTGAGAATCAAAAGAAAAATGCTTTCCCTTAATTTTTTAAAACCTAGATTATATTACTTTGACTGCTCAGAAATTACTTCGTATTTTATGACTAGACAGAATGTCTAGCTTCTTTTTGATTTTACATATTTCCACATAAGATGGTCATTTCTCTTCATACTTATACCCATCAATGGAGTTCTTGCATAAGATTTCACATGCAGAACTATTAATAGTAGTTTGTTTTAAGGTAGAAAAATGTAATGCTTTCATTCTTGAGCCTAATTCATTAGTTTAATTTTTTGCATACATTATGAACATTATGAAGTCTAGCGAGTTGCCTCGCTGGCATGTTGCACCCCTGGGCTCATAAAACTAAGGTCCCAACTTCCTTTCCTAGCAGACAAAATACTCATTTGCTTAACTTTTAGTTCTTCTATCCACAAGAGGCCATAGGTAGGCCTTCCCAAATTTTGTTTAAAATTTCGTGAGTTTTCATATAGCATGCTCACTTCTGTTTATTTATTTATTTAAATGTTTAAACTGCCCAGTAGCCAAAAGAATTGAAAGAGTTTCTTTTAGAAGAAAAAGATATGCAATAAAGTCAGTAATAAAAACCATTAGGGAATAAGAGTATATGTTTTGGAATCAAATATTTTTGTGTAGCCTTCGAAAGATGTCAAATTCAACAGAAATTCATATATTTGTAAAAACAAGGAACTGAGACAAGCTGAAATTGACAGATTAATAAGAAGTAACCAAAAAAAAGAATGATAGATTTGTTTATATCTAGTTAAGCTTTCTCTATTGATTTTGTATCAATAGGTACCATAACAGAGATAACATCAACATGATCATAATAATGATGTGATTAATATACCGTATCTGCGTACAAATTCAAAATCTGGAATATATGGGAGATGTTATCATGATATATATGTGTAATCATTTGTCCTCACCCATGGGGACAAGCATTTGCCATGTTTGTTTGTGTCTCTCTCCTACATTATAGGACAAACAATCTTTCCCCATGCAGTGTGGAAGGGAAAGCTTCTTAGAAGAGTGAGGTACAAAAAGAGACTGTCTCATATTCCAGAGAATAATGGCAAGTACATAGCATGGCAGGCAAACAGAAGAAAAAGAGTATTCTCCCTTACATAGTTCATAAACTATGACACAATAGTGACTGATAATTTTAACTATTGATTTGTTCAGCATTTTAGCATGATTTAGGGACCAGACAAGGGAAAGTCATTCATGTTCTGTAAGTGAGAAAAAAAAGATGTTGAAGCACCTAAACATTCATTTTGATTTTGCAATTGCATGTAGAGTTTTTACCAACCCCAGAAGGATGGAAGGCTGAGTCAGCCTTGAATTGGTCAGGATCGAACTTCTGGCAATGGAATGCAGAGTTAGCCTGCAGTACGGCATTCTGACCACTGTGTCACCATAGCTTTTTTCCTAAGCCATGATGATTAACTTAAAACCAAAAGTTCTTCTTTGTGGCCCCCACAAACCAAAATGGTTTCTACCACTGTAGGGCAAGAATTACAAAGGCAATCTGTGTGATGAATCCTAAGGTCGGTTTAACTCATTCTAGTGAAATGAAGGAGGGGGGGGAATCAGAAATAGAATATTATCAGGTGCAAGCGACCAGAACCACTCATGGTTAGGCCCAAGTAGATATTTTATTGTTGATCACCTTAATTACAAGAATCTCCCCAGACTGTCTGCCTTCCATTGATAAATGACAGACATAGAATTACGGGTTTGATCTCAGATGCTTCTTCCCCTGAACAGACTCCTTCAGCCGGTGGTTCCACCAGAGATATCTTGACTTGCTGAATTTGGATCACTATATGACTCACTATGGTCTTAATTCTTCCCAAACAATGATTTAATAAATATGGCCTCTGGAACCCAAAAGCTAACATTCTTGACTAAATTAAAGTGCAGTGTTTCACAATGTCACACTAACACTTTAAAAACTGACCAAGAAGTCAAAGAATACAATTTTATACATGATAATTGGAAATTGCAATGTGGGGATATTTAAATTTCAGTAAATTTTACTGAAGCCAAAGCCCACAGAAAAATGCTTTCTTTCTTTGTATCTTGATGATTGTTTGGGAAGATTGATATATTATTATCTATCATTCTTAATTATCCTGCAAATGGTAGCTTCATCTGTGGAGAACACTCCCAGAAGAGGTGAGTCGAAGGAATCTCTGCTTCTCTTGAAGCACTGGGTGAATTCCTTGTTCAGGAACAAACAATGTCACTATCTCCAGTTTTTCCACTGGCATTTTGTCTCCCAGAAATGTTATTATCCTCATTGTTCTCCTCATCTTCTGCTTCAGATTGACAAGAAATATGCTTTTATCCAAAATTGAAACCTAGAATCCTTTGCAAGAACTCTAAAGGAATGTTGAGAGCTTATACAGAGGGGTGTGTGTGTGTGAAATCACAGAGACTTTGTCATCCATTTTTCTCAAAATGATTAATTTTAAGAACACAGCTAGGAAAATATCCAAAGTAGCCTGGAACTGATTTTAGCTTTCTTTCCTGATATAAGCAAGAACAATACAGCCAAAGCCTTGCATGGAATGGATCTGAGGATAAATGTACAAGATCGGTTTTAGAATAAGAGGGTACATAGAAGGTTAGCATGATTGAGCAATACAAATTACTTGTCTCAATAAATACAACAAATTGGTTGTTGTGCCTCTCCCCAACAAGCTTTCATTTTAGTTTTGGAGTAGTAACACAATCCCTTGCAAAATTTAACTGGTGTGATTTGATTTGATCAAAGAATGTTTGAAAATGACTGAATAATTCAAAGAAAAAAAAACCCTCTGAAACCAGAAACACAACTCCAACTGTGCTTCCCAAATGTTCTGCTGATTTTTCATCATTGGAAATTTAGTTGGAAATTTATTCACACACAAACACACAAAACAAAGACATGATTGTTAATTTTTTTTCTTGATTTCTATGAACAAATGCTGATTTTGATCCATCTGGCATTTCATCTAGTTTTGCTTTGTGATTACTGAGCATTAAACATCTGTCAGCAAGATGCAAGCTCTTGCATTTGAAATGTAAATACTGCTAAGTGCTAATTCAGCAATTCTGAAAAAGCACTGTGCAGTATCCTGAAGAGAAATCCATTTTTCTCCTCTCTCCCTTTCTGGTATCCAGCCAAACAGCTCTTGTACACACATAAACATCAAAGAGGAACCAGTATATCTTCCCTCCTTAAAAAAAAATATTAGAAGCTGCTGGTAAGTTTACAGCTTGAAATAAATTATTATTCTCAGGATTACAATTTCCAAGTGAATACCTTCTTGAAATGCATTTGCACAGTTGTGGCTTAATGCTCTGAATAAATATGTCCTGTAATTCTTGGTTCTAGCTGTGCAAATGTAGGAACAGAAAACAAGAGAAAACTGGCCATTATTTTTTCTTTTATTTTAACAGGCGTTATTTTAACAGGCATATCCAGCCCATGAACTACATATAGCCCTGGACAGCTAGTAATGCAACCCTACAAAGTTGTAAACTTTTAATATTATTGGGTGATTTATATACATTGACTATATATTTTATATGCAGCCCAAGACAATTTCTTTTCACTCAATACAGCCCAGGCAAGCCAAAAGGTTGAATACCATGATTTATAACTAAAGTTCTTCCAGCGATTGGGGTGTTTTTTCACTTTGATTCTGAGCTTGAGTAGAAACAAATCCTGTACAATTCTGGAAACCGAGTCACAAAATGATGCTTTTCACATGAACACTCTCCTGTGATCCATAATGCAAATCAAGATATATTAGTGAAAGCTCAGAAGCCAAGAATCAGTTTATAAGGGGAAAGAAAGTCAAGAACTTGAGGGGGCGAGAGCAAAGAACTATTTAGGTTCAATAATGGTTCCCAGACAATTACATTCAAAGAACAACTGGCAATCAATCACTTGGCGGTTCTGAGTCTTAAAGGCTGTTTTGGACTTAAGGACTCTATTCTCTGTGTCTAGGACAAGGGTGTCAAACTCATTTTCATTGAGGGCCACATCAGGGTTGTGTTTGATCTTGGGGGGCCTTGTGGGGGGGGGGGGGGGGGGGGGGGGGCCTGGCCAGCTCAACATCACTTGTGTCAGATACATCTGTGGTGGCCTGAGCACTCTGCCAGTGAAAATGGCTCCTGAGCTTTCTGGCTGTGATGGCCTCCTGTAACCCTCTGCTAGTAAAAATGGAGCTTGGGAGGGCTGCATGCGGCCCTTTCAAGTTCAGTTTCTGGCTGTGACAGCGTCCTGCAATCTTCTGCCAGAGAAAATGAAGCTCACAAGTGCCCCATGCGGCCTTCCCAAGCTCTGTTTTTGCTGGCAGAGGCGCCACGGGCCAGTCCTTCACTGTTTCCAGGGCGACCCCATGGGCCAGATCTAGACACCCGGGCTTTGAGTTTGATATCCCTGGTCTAGGAGATAAGATATAGGGTGATCTACTTGCAGAACAGGTGTCAGATAGATTTATATTGATATTGCATCCTGTTTAATGGTACAAAGCTCATAAGACAACTCTCCTCAAGAGATGATTTTAAGGTCCATGCTTCTCTCAAACATGATACATGTTCTTTCCTCTCAAGAACAAGATCCATCTGTGATAGGGAAGAAAGGGAAGTCAGTAAAATGGAATAGATGATTATTCAAGGAATATATGATTCAGGTTAGTGGTTTCCCTTTCTTTAGTATTGTTGCACACATGGGGATCATTTAGTTAATTATTTAACCAATGCCAAGGTGATTTTCACATAAATTAATGATTCATATAAGTAAATAGGAAATGTGGTGGGCTTGATCTTGATTGAAATCCTAGTTTACATAACATTTCTTACTTAAATAATCTGTTTATATTCCCTTTACTTATCAATGCTATTTCATTGAGAAAAAGAAGTTTTATTCCAATAAATATAATGAAAAAACTCATATTTTTAATGAGGACTATTGCAGAGGATAAAGTTTAACCCTCCCTGCCCTGTTCTCTGGACTCCTATTCTTCAATGGACTTCTATTGCTGCAATTTGCTTTTCAAACGCTACTTACTGTAGGCCAATGCTAACTATGTAGGCACCTTCTCATCTACTTCAAAGGAGACTATTATATGTATAACTGTAATGGCCAACCTTCAAAATTGTCTGGTCAGGAAATAGATTCCACAGGGAGAATAGAACAATACTTCATTGACATACTATATGGAGACGCAATTAACAAAATATTGCTAGTCTTGTGTTTTTTATTCCTGCTCTCTGTAACCTCACTGAATCAGGAAGGACTCAGGTTTCTTCTTGATATTATCTTCTTTCCCAGGGGTCAAGACAAGGCTTCTGTCCTTCTTTATGTTACGATTTTTGGATATTTTCCCCAACTCTCACAGAAATAAAGCCAAAAATAATATGTGAGGGACATATCAAAATGGCTTTCAGTTTCTTTGATTAAGCACGTTCTATTTTGATCTGGAAAAACCCCCCCTGTGATTTGGATCAAGCAGGCATACTTACCTTCAAGAGAAAGTTTGAAGAAGTAATAAAGTTTTGATAAAGGCTTTGGATGAATAGAAAAGAAGTCCAGAGACATCGATCATCTTTATCCTCTCATTCCAGTCCTTAAAAACAGGGCTTTTGAAACCGAACTGAAAATTTTGGAAATAGGAATTGTCTCCCTTCCTCTGAGATGCCAGGATGTTAGTTGGGGAATTCTGGGAAATGAAGTCCACACATTTAGTGTCTGAGTTGAGAAGCACCAATGTAGCTCTTTAAACAAATTATTCTTGTGATGCTCCAGTTTATTGAATGTTTTACAGTACAAGCATGGGCCTGCAAGATTCAGTTTTGTTGACTGGTGGCCTGTCAAGGAACATACTCCTGCAGAGAAATGTCCTATAGATAGGTGCAAAAAGCTTCTAAATTATACAGTAGTTTACCCTAATTATTTTTTTATTTTATTTAACTGTTTTTAGATATAGGAAATAAAAGATTGCCACAGTAGCTGGCTTATTACATAAGTCTTGGACAACCAGGGATGGTATAAGGTCTCCAAGACCTCCAAGGTCCCTTCCAGCCCTATGATTCTGCATTATTGTTTCAGAGTGCAAATCAGAGGTCTCCAAACTTGGCAACTTTAAGACTTGTGGACCTCAACTCCCAGAATTAACAATAATAGTTTTCACCAGGTTGTAATTTATGTTACTTGGAACCAATTCCGGAAGTTTTAATCTCCTCTCATTTAGAATAATCTCCAGACTTGCCAACTGCAATTTCTGTTACATAGGATTGCCTTTAAAGGTAGTTCAGTCTTCAGCAAGCGTAGCATGTCACTCCCTACATCTTGATGCAAGCCAGACAGTTGGTTCTTGTACCATTGACAGTATGCAAGCTGTTGTTGTTTAACCTTTAAAAACTTTTCACTTAAAATTTTTGGAATGTTGAAGAACTTTGTGCTCCCATTCCAGCCTGCCTAACTTTTAAATCAGCAAGACAGACTCGTCTCATTAAATCAGCAAGACAGACTCGTCTCAGAATTCTGGGAGTTGAAGTCCACTAAAGTCACCAAGGTTGGAGACCCCCGATTTACACTGTATTTATCATAATTAGGACAGTTAGGAAGAAATAATCCACTTAGTGATAAAATGGCTGAGGTTAGTCTGTGATTGGGGCTTTGAAGAAATGTGACAGAACAGTGGGAATGGATAGCAGTGGGCAGAGCAAATGTAGGAGTATAGTTCATTAACTTTTTCCCATAATACTTAATTCTCTTTATTTCTTTATTAATTCTCTTAATTATCCCAGGGGTCTTGTGCTTGTGATTTATAATTAAACTTCCTAATTTAATGAGGGAAGCAATACGATTAAACGTGAATAGATGTTCCTCGCCAGGCATCTCTTCAGAGCAAATTGATGGTTGGGTGCATGCAAGGGGGACAGACAGTTTAGTTTAGTTCTTGGCCATATCATATGATTGATCAGATATGTTTTATATTTACTTTGTGGGTGGCTTTGATATTGATGTAAAGAGATGTGCATTTCAAAAAAGCAGTGTCAGCATTTCTGGGAGACACTAAAGTTGCCAAGTTTGAAAAACGTACTGATTTGCAAGATTTGCAAACAAATGCATTTTGTGGGGCTCACATAGGTTTTGGTACAGTCTTGGGCAGTTTAAAAAAGACCTTCAAATGACCAATTCCCCTAAAGGAAGATCCTGGCTTCAATAATGTGTGTGACATGATTTTGCCCCCTTTGCACTGTTGTCTGAATTGCCCTGTCCTCTCACCTCCCCAAAAACAGTCCTGAGAAGAAGCATCTGCAAGGAGGGGGGGGGGAGTAGAGAAATTGGTTTAAGGGAGGTGCTTACCCTGCAAGTTCTATATTGTATGATTTATTAGAAATGATAAGTTATTTATTAAAGTTTGGTTAAAAACTGATAAAGCAAGTCTGGTTACAGCAAACCATATCCCTCCTTAATGCTAGCCTTCTGCATTTGACTGGACTTTCCTGATTCAAATCAGCCCACCTTCTGCAGGGAAGTCCACCAGTGAATGTCCTGAAATCGTCTATTCAGCTTGGGCAACATTCTCCAGAGCATATTTCTGTGACAGGAAGAGGCGCAAGCAGTGACCGTTTATTGCAATCCTAAGCATAATTCTCATCTTTTGCTCTTCAAACAATACATTAAGGATTGGTGTTGTATAGAATGCTTGAACTAGCCAAGTTGCTTCATTAATTAGACTGTTGGAGAAGATCAAAGGGGCCTTGGAATATAGCAAACAATATAGCAATCATCTTCCTTCAAGTTTGATTTTACTCTAAGTGCAGAGAATTTTGAAGTGCTTCCTGTGGCTTCTCTAGAAGTCTATAAAATGGTTCTAATATCACAGTTTCAGAAAGGGAGAAAAGGAACTTGGTGTAAAAAATTTCTTGGGTGTGAAGCTGATCTTGCTGACTCTGGTCTTGCTCTCAGAGAAGTGCTATGAGTTTCAGTCTGGAGAAGTTATACATTAATTCCATATTATTGTTTAAAAATGCCTTCTTCTTTACTTCTGTCCTGCCAGGATGCTGGCAGTATTCCTCATTTGTAGACATGATTGTAGACATGCCCTTCGACTGTCTAACAGGCTCCATTAAGATCCAGGTGAAACATATTTTTGGAAAAGAAAATTGTATTCAGCCTTTTGTCTCAGAGATTCAATAATAAGCTATAAAAATAAGATCAGCAGCAGGTGAGAATTAAGACATAGGATAAGATATTGCCTACAAGATTCCTGATGCTTGTGATGCATGTGTTCACCCTTGATTTCTGCATTACTCCATTACAAAACTGTATCATTTTCAGTTGTTAAAAACTTTCTGGAATACCATGGTTGGGACACAGGTACCGAATGATTATGTTCAAGATCTTGACCTCTATTCCCTGTCCTACTGTTCATAAACTATAGCTTCCCGAGGAGAAGAAACTACTATAAAATCAATTTTAAGCTACAAGGTTAAATTGAATTGAAGAGCCTGCATTAACCTGATGTGATGCTTTTATCTTTAGAAAAATATGATGCTGGTAAGTTTCTGTTTTCTAGTGTTTAAATGTGATTGTTGACTGACATAGCTAAGCAGTGGGTGAACCTTTCCAGAAATATGGGAAATGTTTCTATTGAATAAATGTTGTTTGACAAATGAAGTGTTGTGGCTTTTCTTTTTTTTAAGTGCAGAAATTTGAGATAAGCAAAGTTTACCATGTTCAATTAATGGATAAATATAAAGTTGCATAACAACTTTATATTTAACAGCAAACTTAACTTGTTGACATTTACAGAGTGACATTCTTTGTTTTCTTTGTGTTCCCAGATGCAGAAATAGTGGCCCTGCAGTCCATCATCCAGAAATCCCTTCTTTGTCCTTGAAAACAAATGTGTGGCCCAGGGGTGGGATAGAACAGGCTTAAATATCGGTTCAGTGATTTATGAGGTTTGGTGATTTATGATCGTCATCAGCACACTGTGCAGAGAAGCAGACTTTGAAACAACCCTCTTTTCCTGCTTTTTTAACTGCAGCTGTGCCTTGTTCGACAGCTGAAGTTGAAAAATCAGGAAATAAAGGTCCGGTAAGACCCCGGGTGGGCAGGTGGGCAAAAACATCAGCAGACATAGAATCGGTTCTATATCTGCTGTTCTTCAGAGCTACCGGTTCTGCAGAGGTAGACAGAACCGGTAGAAACCCAGCCCTGGTGTGGCCCCATTTGAGGCTTTCCCCTGAAATATTGGAGGCAATTCAGGTGATTATGTGGTTGTGCAGGCCTCAGAAGTTCAAAACACACAGTTTTTTTTAGCAGCTGATAGAAGCAGTTGGGTCAAGAAAAGAACTGCCATATTTTCTTAACATCTTTTGATGAGCCCAGACAAAAAAGGACAAGCGACTGCTGCAACTGCTCTTGATTAAATTCCTTATAATTGCTGAGCTATAGGTTTATTCATTTTTCAGCGACACCACCTGTTTCAAAGTCTGCTTGGGAAAGCACAGAATTGCTGAGGCAGTTCTGGGGTTGGAGGGATTATGGCCAGAGGTGGTGTTCAGCAGGTTCTGACAGGTTCTAGACAACTGGCAGCAGAAATTTTGAGTAGTTCGGAGAACTGCCAAATACCACTTCTGACTGGCCCGGGCCCCATCTATTCTCTACCTCCCGAGTCCCAGCTAATTGGCTGGATCTTCTTTTGTTGCCCTGCACAAGAGAATGGAGCTGGAAAGCAGGTTAGACAGTTGTTAAGTGAATTTTGCCCCATTTACAATCTTTCTTGCTACAGTTGTTCAATGTCATTAATTAATATCATGGTGAATCTGGTGTCATTGATTTTGCTTGTAAGAAGGGCACAAAAGATGATCACATGACCCCGAGACATTGCAATTTTCAAAAATATGTGTTGTGGTTAGCCGGCAGCAGGTGCGGATGGCTAAGGAGAGCGAGGACTCAGATGAGAGGCCAGGATCATTAGGGAGTGGACTGCTGCCTTCAGAGATTTTGGGGCCTGGCAGCAGCGATGAGGAGGTTCCCGAGGAGCCTGTGCCAAGTGCGTGTGCACAGGGTTGCTCATAAGAGAGAGCAGCTGCAGCAACACAGGCAACTTGGGAATAAGCCTGCAAGGTAATGGCCCTTTTTTCAAGAAGATTAAAAGGCAGCTGTGAATCAGACGTTCTTTGTAAGAAACAAAAACATTTTGAAATTCCAGCCTCGTGGACATTGTGGTCTCTTAAGTTGGTATTTGAAGACTCTTGTGTTGTAAAATATTTCTTATCTGTTATTCTTGGTAGCCTCGCACAGTTTTGGTGAGGCTTGTGCTTATCAAAGTTAATTAGTTTGCAGCAGGCTTTTAACCAGGGATTCCTAAGAATCATTAAAAGGTTTCTGTTCCCTTTGGTTCATGTTTGTTTTATTGGAAAAGGGTTTGGGTCCGAACAATATGAGTCAAAGTGTCTTAATTATGATCACATGACCAGGGGGATGCTGCAATGGTTGTAAGTGTGAAACACAGTCATGTGTTTTTTTCAGTGCCGCTGTAAGTTTGAATGGTCACTAAATTAACAGTTATAAGATGTGGGTTACCTACATTACATAACCACATAAAGCTATACAATGAATCAGTTTCTCCCTATTTGCTGTCCTTCTTATATGTTGGACTACAGCTTCCATATGTTCTACTTATCACTGGTCCTACTGGCCCAGGATTGGAATTGTAGTCCAATTCCTTTGGGTAGAGTGTTATAAATCTTGCACTCCAATGCTATTTGCTCTTTATAACTGAACAGTTGGCCAGTGTGCCTTGAAGGAATGAGTTAAAGAACCAATGGGTGCAAATGCACAAGCCACATCATGCACCTCTTTCCATGTCCCGACAGCCATTCCTTATGATTGATACCAGGTTTCCTTCTTGATTCACTTCAAGCCTGATAGAAACTGTTAAAACTAGAACAGTTTGTTTCAAAATAACTGTTAATCCCCTATATTTCTGAACCCTAATAAAATATTAACTGGTGGAACAGCTTGCTTTTTCTGGGTGCTTCATCATCTGAGGTTTTTTAAGAAGAGACTGGACAGTTACTTGTCTGAAATGGTATAGGACAGAGGTTGCCAACTTTTCAGACCCCAGGGACCACCAAATTCATAATTTTAAATCCTGCAGATCACTAATATGAATTTTGAGTGACAGTGGCTTGCTGAAGTTGGTGGGAGAGGGAGAGAAAGAGATCCAATCTAACCTGGAGAGCTGGCGGTGATGGTCTCTTTCTCTCTCTCTCCTGGTCTCTCTCTCTCCCTCTCCCTCTCTCTCTCTCTCTCCCCCTCCCTCCCTCTTTCTCTCTCCCTCCCTCCCTCTCCCTCCCTCCCCCCTCTCTCTCTCACACACAGAGGTTCTTCACACACACACCCCACACCCTCCAAGTCAGCCACATTCTTAATCTGCTTTTCAGCTCCTAATTCAGGGGGAGAGAGAGAGATTTTTGGCTTCATGCAAGGAAAGCAGCAGAAGCAGCAAAAGTCTATCTTTCTCTCCCTCAAACTCCACCAGAAATGAGTCTTTGTGAGACTAGTTATGCCAGCATAGCCTCTTGCACTCCAGGATCCTCCAGGCATCCTCCAGGATGCCTTGTGGGGTCCTAAAGACTCACTTCTGGTGGAGTTTGGAGGAGAGAAAGATACAATTTTGCTGCTTTCCTTGCGGGCAGTCAAAAGCAGAAGAAGAAGCGGAAAGAAGCAGCCTGGTGGCCAGGCGAAGCACGTGGGGTGAATGGGGCAAGTTCCCCTCCTCACCCTTTCCCCCCTCCCCTCACGACCCTGTATTATTCGCAATGCAAGCAATGCAAACCTTGTGTTTCCGTGGGCCATGTGGGCAGCGCAGCCTTGTGTTCCCGCACAGCCTGGATTAGTTGCTTTGGGAGGTGCTTTGAGGGTGACATTTCTCTGTGGACCACCAAAATTTTCTTGCGGACTACCAGTGGACCCCAGCCCACCGGTTGGCAACCACTGGTATAGGATCTCTCGCTTGAGCATCAGGCTGGACTAGAAGACCTCCAAGGTCCTTTCCAGCTCTATTCTAATTCTGATTCAAGTTAACTACAAGTCCTGCTTGATTCATGTTCATTTAGTTTTTTTAATGACAATATGAAAGAGGCTTCTTGTTGCCTTTTGGCAGCACAACGATGATGATTTTACTTTATAATTCAGCTACATAAGGTAACCTGCTAATTGTCCTGCTAAGAGATGAATGGTTACCACATGCTTTAGTTATTCAGCAGAGTCTTTCTCCCTCTTCTTTTTCAAACATTCCAGCAGATCAAAATCTAATGCAAGAACAAAAACCTGAGCCAAATTCCAAAGACAGCCTTGTGTTAGAGCAAAGACTGAAAGAATGCAGTTATAAGGCGCAGGTTACCCGCTATGAAATCTCCAAAGGAAGAGAGGTTTTCTTGTCTTACATGAGCAATAGTGTTTCATCTAATGTGTAACAAAAGGAAGTATCATCCCCAGTAATAAACAATTGCACATCTATCATGAGAAATGCATTTTAAATTTTGGTCAAAGGAAAACTACCTCCCCCCAGCCTGCAGACTCTCATCCTCTAGTCATGAACTGTAACTAGGCCTTGTGGTTTCTAATATCTGAGTTGGCCTCTTCTAAAACAAAGGTGACTCCAGAAATTAGCAGATGAGAGGGAAATCCAGTTCTGATGCACCAGCTAAAAAGAAGATAGGATACTAGGCTTAAGTTCATTATTTCACCAAGAGATAGTTCAAAAAGCAAGCAGATCAATACTGTATCAATTATAGTTACACAGTTGGAGCACATTAGCAACATCTTGTTTTTGAAACTCTTGATTGTTGTGTTGTTGGAAGAATTATCCTTCTGGGTTCAGTTCCAAGTGGGGAAAAAAACACTGAAAACATGGAGGCTGTTTGGAAAGATGGTTTAATGATGGACGGGACCATTGGAGGCTTGGAGCTCCAAAGAAGGGAGGGTCACATGCTTCAATATGAAGAAAAAGAAAAGAAGGGAGGGCTGATATACTGAGTGTGCCTGGGTTTCATACTCTCTGTTGGGATTTGAATTTGAGCTTGTATTCTGATTGGTTGTCAGACTCCCATGAGGCCATGCAGGGCAACTTCGTAGGCTGTCCTGAGTTCCAGGCTTGGTTGAGCCTTACTGGATGATGAAAGGGCTTTGGGCTTCCTGGAGATCTTTGTTATGTAAAATAGCCTGGCCTAGATCAGAGTAATGGCCCATTAGCAAAGAGGGTGTGTGTGTGAGTTTCTGCTTCTGAGGAAAGTTTCTGCTTCTGAGTTTCTACTCTTTTTAGGGGAAATATTCTGCCTTTTTAATATTTCCTAGGATATTTCATTTTTCTAGGAGGGGGTGGGTGATAATTTCCTACAGTGCTTTACATTCAAATCATTTAAATGTGAACTACTGTGATTCTCACATAATAAGGCCAGACTTTATTTTTTTTTGACCCCCCAAAAAATGGCTAGGCTGTCTTTTCGGCGGTGACTTAATTCCCCCCCCCCTTGCATCCTCGTGTGGGTGGGCAGCAACAGCTTGGATGTTTACCTCGGAGTTGGTGGGGTACTTCATATCGTGAGACCTTCCTCCACCATTGCTTTCTCTTCTCCCTTGCTGCCGTGGCGTTTGGTGCAGCCATGCACAGCCAGCCAGGGTTCCTCCCTGCAACTGGAGCCCAGTGGAGACACTCGGCTTCAGGCACTCCTGTCGCCGCTTTCCCTTTGCTTTCGAAGGTAAAGCCAATTATTTTAAAAACGACGCCCTACTACAACAAAGCCTCCCCTACCTGAGAGAGCAGCTCAACCCCACGTGGGGAGGCGAATCTCCTGGGGCTTCAGCACAGGATCGCCCCCCTGGGAGAAGCGCCCAGCCACCATCCCTGCCTAGTGCCAGGCAGAGTCCGAAGAGCTTCGCCTGGGGTGCCCAGCACAGCTAACAGGCGGGCCCTCCTTCCCGGCAGCAGAGCTCTCGCCAAGGCAGCGAGCATCTCCCCACCAGACCCTCTGCTTATCCTGCCAGGGCTGCGCCAGAGCTGTGTGGGCTGGACAGAGCCAGGAAAGCAAGCCGCGGGTACACGCCCACCTGCCAAGCAAAGGAGCCAGGCCGACCTGAGCTTCGCTTCCTTCCCAAGTCCCTCCAGTGTGAACCCAAAGGGGCCACAGAGAGAGGTTGCCCGAGGCAGTGATAGCGTCCACTC
Organism: Laticauda colubrina; assembly: GCA_015471245.1. NCBI lineage: Eukaryota > Metazoa > Chordata > Lepidosauria > Squamata > Elapidae > Laticauda > Laticauda colubrina. The sequence continues at coordinate 44,406,224 of BLBF01000005.1, read as the reverse complement.
GTCCACAAACAGGGAGGTGAGGTGATGGCAGCGCTGCTTCCCTGGCCGATGGAGAGAGCCCGAAGCTGCCCATCCTTTCCAACCCTCACTCAGCCCATCTCCGTGCATCTCCAAATGCGCCGGAAGCTCCAAATGCTGCAACGGAATGGGCATCAGGCAGAGGCACTGACTTGGCAAGGTCAGTTCGGAGAAGGAGGATGAGTCACCTTGCCTCCCTGTCCATAGATGGGTGGGCACTATCACTGCCTCGGGCGGCCTTTCCCGGTGGCCCCTTTGGGTTCGTGCTGGAGGGACTTGGGAAGGAAGCCAAGCTCAGGTCTGCATGGCTCTTTTGCTTGGCAGGCGGGTGCGCACCCGTGGCTCACTTTCCTGGCTCTGCCCAGCCAGCACGCTCTGGTGCAGCCTGGGTGGGATAAGCAGAGGGTCTGGCAGGGAGGCACTCACTGCCTTGGCAAGAGCTCCGCCACTGGGAAGGAGGGCCTGCCTGTCAGCTGCGCTGGGTGCCCCAGGTGAAGCTCTTTGCGCTCTGTCCGGCACCAGGCAGGGATGGCGGCTGGGCACTTCTCCTGGGGGCTGATCCTGCGCTGCGGCCACGGGAGACTCACCTTCCCATGTGGGGTTGGGCTGCCCTCTCGGGCAGGGGAGGCTTTGTTGTAGTAGGGCATCATGTTTAAAATAATTGGCTTTACCTTCGAAAGGAAAGGAAAAGCGGCAACAGGAGCGCCTGAAGCCGAGTGTTTCCGCCGGGCTCCGGTTGCAGGGAGGAGCCCTGGCTGGTTGTGCGTGGCTGTGCCAAATGCCGCGGTGTTGCTCTAAACGTCAAGGCAGCAAGGGAGAAGAAAAAGCAATGGTGGAGGAAGGTCTCAAGATACGCAGTGCCCCACCAATGCCAAAGTCAACGCAGGCAGCACCATATCTGGGTATGCAGCAAAAGGACTTTCTAACAGCAAGCCCCCTCCACCATTCCCCCCCATTTCGCATGTTTAATATAGGCCTTAATTTGGGGGGAGGGGCTTAATTTGATTTTATGCCCAGAAAACATGCTGGATCTTCCTATTGGTGGAGGTCATATTGTTGGAGAAACACGGTAGAATGGGATATTTCATCAGAAAAGAGCTCTTTTAGGGCACTTTAACAGCATGTCGTCTTAGTCAAGTTATGTTGTAAAAAAATTGCAATTTTGTTGCATCAGTTTCACTGCAACTGTGACATTAAATCATTTTTTCTCCACATCAATTCCTTCTTGGACAAACTGACACTGATTGATTTGCAAGCTTGAAGAAACCCATAAAGCCTTTAATTAAGGAGCATTTCAGTATTTAAATTCCAAAATGCAAACCTTAAGGAAAAGGAAGGGAGGGCTACAGAAAGCCGACAAAGCAGCACAATGGTTGGGTAAAGCCCATGTCACACTGCACCAACGGATGCAAAGAGGATGCAAAACGGACAAAAAAGCTTGCCATCCGTTGGAAAACACGATGCATCTGTTGTATACTCACTGCGTATGTCTTTCATACGCTCTATCCATCAAACATCCATCTCTTGCTATTTCATCTGCTCCAAAAGTTTTGAGCTGCACAAAACTTTTTGAGCAGATGAACTTTCCGCCGCGTACGATCTACATCCGCGACACATACGGGCAACAAACGTTCTACGTCCGTTGTCATCCATTACACGTCTGCTGTATCCTCTCGGCATCCTCTGGGCATCCGCGCAACTCACATCCACTCCAGCAGAAAGCGGAAAGAGGGAGGAAGCGAAAGTTACGCAGAACGTCCACACAGCGTTAGTAGCATGGACATAGAAAGGATGTAAGTGGATGCATCTCGTATAGAAAGCATTAAAACGGACAAAACATTCATATGTGGGATGTATCTCAGATATTTAGGATGTCTGGAGGATGTCTAGAGTATGTGGAAGGACACCTAGCGGAAAACCAACATTTCCTATAAAAAGGGAGAGGAAATCACCTGGATCTCACTTTCAGTCCAGCAGTCCTGGTGTGCAGACCTCTTCAGCTTTGCTCTTGCTCTTCCACATTATCCATTGATCTCCACCATGGATCACACACTCCTTTTGGTAGCCGCCATCATTCAACACTAGAACCAAGCCCTCTTCAGACTGTTTCACCTTTTCTACACAAGGGGAAGAAGGAGACGTCCAAGAGCTGTCCAAAGATGGATCGGGAGAAGAGTGGAGTTTGGACTCTATGACAAGCTGATGGTGGAGCTAAGGAATGAAGACCCTTGTGCATTCCAGCACTTCTTGAGGATGCCACCAGCCATGTTTGACAAAGTTGTGGAGCGTCTGAGACCCAGGTTGACCAAGGCAAACACCAACTTCCATCGCAGCCTGGACCCTGGACTGAAGGTGGTACTGACTCTGCGCCACCTGGCCTCTGGGACCACGTACAGAAACATGCAGTATGCGTGGAGGGTGCCACACAACACCATCAGCATTGTGGTCAGAGAAGTGGTGCAGGCCATCATCGAAGAATATGTGGAAGAGCTCCTCCAGTGCCCCACCACTGAAGAAGGCTGAAGGAAAGTTGCAGAGCAGTGGTATCACAGGTGGAACTTTCCCCACACCATTGGAGCCATAGATGGGAAGCACGTGGCCTGCAAAGCTCCAGCCAACTCAGGGTCCAATTATTTCAACTACAAGGGCTTCTTCAGCAACATCCTCTTTGCCATGGTTGATGTTGACTACAAGTTCATCTACATTGATGCTTCAGGCAATGTGTCAGCTTCAGATAGCCAGGTATACAATGCCAGTGACCTCAAGGATGGGCTGGAATGCAACCTCATCATGAGTTTTCCAGATCCAGACCCCCAACCCAATGACACACAAGATGTGCCCCACTTCATCGTGGGTGATGACGCCTTCTCCCTCAGAACCTACCTCATGAAGCCCTACAGTTCCAGATACCTCACCCGTGAAGAGAGGATCTTCAACTACAGGCTGTCCAGGGCAAGGCGGGTGGTGGAGAACGCCTTTGGCATCCTGGCCAACAGGTTCCAGGTACTTCTCACCACCATGCAGTATCACCCAGGGACTGTGAGGAGCATCGTGGAAGCTTGCTGCATCCTGCACAATCTCATGCGCACCCGCTACCCAGTCTTGCAGAACAGGCTCATGGACCTCCAGCAAGGCAATGGGGACATGGAGCCTGGTGAATGGAGGCAAGGACGAAACCTGATAGACACTGTGGATGTGCAAGGCCCCAACAGAGCTTCATGTGAAGGGAAGAAGCAGCGCAACCTCCTGACACACTGGTGCAACTCCCCAGCTGGAGCAGTGGAGTGGCAAGACAGGATGGTAGATGCTTAATGGATGCTTCCTTGAGCCTGTCTCATCACACGGATGAGATTGTGCCATGTATGTTGAGTGCCCTACAATGAACAGGGCATTAATAAAGAGTTTTGCTTATGGTGAAATGTGTTGATCAATGATTAAATTGTTATTGATAATAAAGGGCCATATGTGTGGCACCTGGGAGGGTGGACCATACAGTCCCACTATGCTTGCACTGGAGGTTTATCTATCCCACAACTATCCTTACCTATCCCACAACTATCCTTACCCATCCCACAACTATCCTTACCCATGCCACAGCTATCATTACCCATCCCACAGCTATCCATCCCACAGCTATCCTTACCAATCCCACAAGCATGCAAAGGCTTAACCCTTTTTTCAAAGTTTTCACCAACACTTTATTAAGTAAAAAAAATGAACCAAGAGTGTGAAGCAAAGATAACCTTTATTAATAACAAACTGTATGACTTTATTAAAAAGCAAAATGACCCAAGTAAAGTGTCTTAAGCTAAGATAAAGTGGACAGATAACAACTTAGTCTCTGGCACTCTTTTCAGTCACTCTGAGGCATGCCCATGGTCTCAGATGTAAAGGGGCCAGGGACTGTGGAGGTGGATTTTGCTGGAGTGCTGGTCTGAGGTGCCATTGGGGTACCTGGCCCCGAGAGTACAACAGGAGATGGTGTGTGCAGGAACCTCTCAGAGAGCTGACTCAGTCCTGTGAGGTTGAGAGGCCCTTCCTCAAGTACCTGGGATGTGAGGCTCAAGACTGATGACAGGTGTTCTGACGAAGGGCTTGGCTGTGGGGTGGAGGAAGGAGGAGTGTAGTGGGGCTGTCTGGTCTGCAGCTGGGTCAGGTGAGGCGTCTGTGGCGTCTGTGGCGTCCGATGAACCTGGGCCTGGACTGGGAAGGGCTGCCTCTGCTGTGGGAAGTCCTGGTAGTGGTAGGCTTGATAGGTGAGGGGCTGATGAAATCCGTGGAAGGGATGTGACATCGCCTGGGGTGGAGGAGCAGACCTGCAGTGGGTAGGAGCAGGTTCAGCTGGGCCTGGAGGGTGGTGCAGAAGAGCTGTGATCCTCTCATCATCTGGTACTGGGCCTTGGGCAGGTCCATGAGGGTCTGGCTCACGTAGGTGATGAAGGGCTTGCGGTTGGAGGATGGTATGTCGAAGTGGACCAGCTGGGAGAGGAGATCTATGCTGGCTTTTATTGTGTCCCTGATCTCCAAGAGGACAGTATGGCTCTGTCCAACATATAAATTTAATTTATATGCCATTAAACCAATGAAAGGTAGGTAATTTGATTATTCACACACATATATAAATGTTGTCTTGTTATGGTATAGTACAGTGAAATATTTAAGACTTTTTGGCCTGGGGGTCTCAGACTATACACCTTTCTCATTTGGGATTTTGGCTGTAATTATAACAATCCAAGCTGGAAGAATAAGATATTGCAATGCACAGTTATCTCTAATTCTGTGTTGTTTACAAGTGAAAGAAATGGGGTGTTGTTATCATTAAAATATTCTTTAAGCATCAACGGAGTAATTGCACATGTCCCATCCTTTCTCTGATCTCAACAGGCCACTGACGGGTTCGTGAGCTACCAAAATTCTCCATTCATCTTTTGCAATTTACAGTTAGCTCATCTCCTATAAACTAAAAACATTTGGATGTGTTAAAGAATTAATAAGCAGACAGGCTATTTCAGTCACATGTATTGTTATAACATGTCCCTGGCTACTTGAAACATCTGGGACCATAGCACTGAACACTCCATTTGTGGAAAAAAAGATGAGGCATAATCCAGATGTCTGCACAACAGCACTGTTTGAGGCAGGACTGGGGGGTCAGAAAAGATGGTTCTAGCATTAGGGTTTAATAGGTTTCATAATTTCAAGAAGTCATGAAATGCACTGTGTCAGTCTTGGATATCTAACATGACATGCCTCAACCTCTGCTTTAACCTGTCTAGCATAGAAGTAACCAAGCTCATTAAAATATCATTTACATAATTGCAGAGTTAGTAACAGTCTGGAAAACTTACCTACATGGCTACAATTCGGTGGGATGTTTGTCATTTCAGACACCTTCGACATTTCATTCTCGATTGGTGTCATGTTATTATATTAGATATGGCATTTCACAGGGTTAAAAAAAATGTATGCAGTTGATATTTCAAAATGGATCCTACTGTGGTTGTGAGTAAAATACTTCGTCAGATTTTGGTACTTGAGATACAACCAGTAAATATTGCTGAATTAGTTCAGCAGTCTAAATGGGATGAAATAAAGGCTGTTCAACTGCTATGGATAAAATGAAGGGAGGAAGAGAAGAAAGGCACATGAATCATACTTCTATTGGTATGTTCCAGCAAAACATCTCAGCAAAATGCAAAGCTTTTTAAAAAGACGTGATGATCAAAATGAATTCCAGTTCTGAAGGTAAATATCTCCCCACTTCTTAACATGTAATTTTAACCGTTTTGCTGATATGATAATCCATTCCGATTTAAATTGCATTCTAAACATAATTTGCATAACTCTACTTCCATCATCAGTGTTGCCATTAATTGTAGTTCTATCACAAAGCAATGCAAAATCATGGCAACAGCCTTTTGTTTTTATATTAAGAAAATAGCTTGGAGATATATTTGGAATGTATTGAGCTCAGGAATGTCTGGAACACTCTTCATTTCTGCTTTAAAACATGCAATTGTTGTTTATAGTTGGTCAATGGGTTTGACACAGTTTACAGTGGGTCAAACTGATCTTCTCTAGCAAACAGCCTTTCTGGGAGTTACTCAGAATGAACTTATTCCATGATGTTACCTAATTGGGTAATAAATCATCTGCAAGAAAACAGCTAAGTTCAGGGAGCACAAAGGATCCCAAAGTCTACAAATATTCATTTCTAATTGAAAATGGAATGTGCATATGGGTAATCCTTGAATTATGACTACAATTGAGTCCAACATTTCCATTGCTAAGGGAGACATTTGTTAATTGAGTTTTGCCCCAATTTACAACCCTTCCTGTCACAGTTTAATTAGTAAAATGGTTGTTAAGCAAATCCTGCTTCCTCGTGAACTTGTCAGAAGATTACAAAATATTATTATGTAATCCCTGGATGCTGCAACCATTATAAATATGAGTCAGTTGCCAAGAATCTAAATCTAAGTCCTGTGACCATGTAGGGATGCTACAATGGTTGTATGAAAAACAATCAAGTCATAAATCACGTTTTTCAGTGTTGTTGTAGAACGGCCAGGAAACCAGCTGCTATAAGTCAAGAACTACCGGTAGCAAATGGCATTGACTGCATTTAATTCTCTTTTTCTGTCATTAACTGCTTTGTTGACAACTCTTCAGAAAGCAAGTTGTTACCTATTAAGAGGAAATATGCTTATCAGCTCCTGCTGGCCAGAATATCTACTCCCTCTGTGGACTCCCAGTCACAATGGAATTTAGCAGACTCTTCATTAAAACATATTGGAAGAGCATAAAGCAAGCTGTAACTTGGGAGGGCTGACTTCTCCCACGGGATCTTGGGAACATACGTTTCCTGTAAACTGATGTTCCAATGGGGATGACCCGTTCTGGCCCCCTGATGAGTCCATTTCCTTTCTTTCCCACTCAAATCTCTTTTGAGAGCCAGAGGATACGAATTCCAGGTCATTCAGGCAAGATTTCCCAAGAACAGATTCTTGTTTGAAATGTGCAAAGATCTAATTCCTCTTAGAACATAAGTATACGTAATAAGGCCCCACTTGTGTACAACATCAATTTTTTGCAGAGGAAATAATGTTGTTTTTACAATTTGTGCTCCTCCTTTCCTCAAAAGTGCCTGGGATAGCAAACTGTTTTCCTCCTCTTTTCCATTTTATCTTCATTACAATTCTAAGAGGGAAGTTGGACCGAGAGACAGAAACTGGAACAAGATCACCCAGCAATCTTCTTGTGTGTTCTCCTCAGACACGTGTTGGGAAGCAGCAATGTGCTCCTACATAAATTCTACAGGTTATTTTGTATTTTTGTTTCACAGGTTGTGTGAAAACATCGGCATTTTTTGGATGGGAAATGGAATTTAAGTGGCAATGTCTTTATTATTGTTTTGATCATGGCTTGCAAAGTAAGGTAAGCACTACCTTTTGGCCACAACCTACAGGTCAGGTGTAGGTTTATTCCAGCTACAAAAATGTAACTTTGTCTTTTCAAATGCAACTTTTTTTTTTTAATTCCGGCATTGTTTGCTCTCAGGACAAAAGAGGACCTCCCTCCTTGTCATGTGTGTCCTCTGCACAATAACAGAAACACCCTTTTGTTTTGAGTCATATACAATATTAAAGTGTATACAGTACGGTATGTGTGTGTTTTTCAGATTCAAAAAGTGAAAGAGCAAGCAATTTGTTCCTTGTGAAGAAATGTGCTCCCATTTACTGTAGCTGTGAACAGACATGACATGGCTAACATTCTCTGAATGAACGAGATTAGAAAAAGAAAACTAAAATCATATGGTTTGGGTTTTTTTAGGCAGAAATCTCTCAATGTATTTTTTAACCTTAAAAATATTTTTTTAAAAAATATACAGAACTTCTGAATGCAGACATAGTTTACATGACTGAATTAGATATAGACAACATTAGAGCATGTTTACAACCTTAAACTTAAATCTGATGTGCAGTGATAACAATACAAAGTAAAGTGGCTGGATGGCTTTGACCTTATAGCAATTTTTTCAACATTTTGCTTTGTTCTTTCCAAGAACGTAATTATTCCCAAAACCACATCAAGTGTCTTTGCTTGTTTAAAATACATGACTAATCGTTTTAAATATACAACATATAAAAAAATATAGTGGAAATTCCTCTAAGGGCACATATTTTTATTTACTAGAATAAAGATAGCATTTTGGTCTTTTATTTTTCCTTAAAGGCCCCTGGCCTTCCTTTGTATCACCTACTAGCATATTCTTCATTGCAAAATATTGGCTTTGGGGGATTTCCTAGTTCAGTTACTGACTATGAAATAATATGCTGAATTCAAGAAACCAACCACACAGATATATAGCCAGACAGGATCCCTGATTTAATCAGGCAACAAACTGCAATGGAAGCAGCCAATTAAACTCATAAGCTTGTGCCAATAAAGTCCCAGGCTTGCTTCTAAATAAACATGTATAGAATTGCATAATGTGCTTTCATTGTCCTATTTACTGGTGCCCAGTGAACTAAGGGCTACTTCATAGATTATATTTTTCTAGGAATATTTTTTTTTCTGATGGAATTCCACAGATTAGTATCTGACATTCAGAGTTGCTATCTGATTTGAACACTTGCACCAGTAAAACATATCTGTGACACATTAAAAGTATATACATTCCAGAGGGGCAGCCATATTAATTGGCTTGATTCAAAGTAGCAAACAGCCTTTAATTGGTCACAAGATTCATTCTGCAAGTGTATTTGTATGTGTGTGTGTGTGTATGTATGGGTGGGTGGGTGGGTGTTTGATGCTAAGCTTAATCTGCCTATAGAACATTGCATAAAGTAGCCTTTAGAAGGACTTCCCACTTTCCCATGACAAGAAATTAATCTAGCAAAATGTGCACTATGAGTTTTATAAGAAAAAAAGAATTTATTTATAAATAAGCCTGAATATCAGCCATGCCTGAATGGTGGGCTTTAGCCTTTCAGCATCATTAAGTCCTTCAACTATATCATGAAAGGTGTCAGCTCATACTGTAAATTAAATTTCTAATACATAAGATAAAAATATAAAAAACAAGGCTTCTAAAGCTAGTCCAAGGAAAGCAGTAGGCTAACCTAATTCAGCCTATTACCTCTAGTTGTCCAGGACTACAAATCTCATCATTTCAGCCAACTCAGTCAATTGACTGGGGATGACAATAATTTTTATCCAACACACCTGAAAGTGCCAGGTTGAGAAAGGCTGAACTACTTTATGAAGGAGGTTGCATAGCTGCTTTACTACTGATGCAATGCTGGAACTACTAATAGAGGTGGCTTTCACCACTTCTGGTCTGCAGCCCCAACAGATATACCAGCATAGTCTTAAATATCCAATTTACTTGTTCTAACAAGCTCCAGCAGTTGTCCCGAACATCAAGGAGAAGGGAAAAGGAAGATGTGAGGACTCAGAAGAGCTATCTTTTAACTCTTTTTTACTCACTGCTGGAAGAAAGAATGAAGTTGATCCAAATAGAGAATGGTGATATAGGCAGGTCTAAAACCTTAGGGTTAACCTCATTGAAAACCTCAAGGTTTAAGACTGAACAGAGGGAGCAACTATCACATAACAGAAATAGCACAGCACTAAGTAAATGAGCATCAAATCCAATGTATAGCTTTGCTCGGAAAGGTCAAGAACAGATTTACTCTCCCCTGTCTTCAGACAAAAGATTGGGGTGTAAGTTGGGGTGAGAACATTAACACTTCTGAAATAAATTCTTTTCTGACCACGTTTACAGCAGATGACATCCAGTGTTCATTCTGGTTTAAAATCAAGAAACCCTTGTCTAAAAATGTACACATGAAGCGAACAGAAATAAAACTTTGGATCAAGTCAGAATTACTGGCCCGGGGTCTTAGAGAAGCGGCCCCAACTCCTGGCCCAGGTTTGGATGTGAATTTCATAGTTACATTCCCCACCCAATAGCCCTTTGAATACCATTCTACATCTCCTTTGCCAATATCTGCCTGTCCAGAATATAGACCATCTCGCTCTTTTCTATGCCTTAGTTCAGTGCATCTGTATACAAAGAATTTATACACAAGAATACAAAGGAAATGCATCGGGTACATTTCAGAGAGGCTGACATACCTGAGCTCCGTTTCACGCGGCTCCCCCAGTATTTATTGATTAATAAATCATATTTGGGAAAAGTGTGTGTGGGGGGGGGGGGGGGGGAGAGAGCTAACACCGTTACAGTCGTCCCTGCCCGAGTCTTTTGCCAGGAGGGCGAGGTAAAAATCAAAGGCGTCTCTGAGCCCCAGGCCCTCGGAGTCCACGACAGCGATTTGAGGGGTCCTGCGGCGGGGCCGGGCGGTTGCAGGAAAGCCAGTCCAGTCCAGTCGAGTCCGGGCTCCCGTTTCCAGCGGCGGCTGTGCGATTCTCCCGCTGGCGGCCTCCGGCCCTCCGCCGCCGCCGGTGCTGTCCGAGCAGTTGCGGGGCGGGGTGGGGGGGGTGGGGAGAGTTGTGCCTCCGACCTCCTCCTGGTCCGGGACGAGTCCTCACGGATTCGAGTTGGCAGCGGGATTGACTGGAGCGTGAGAGTCGCCACCTCCGCCTTCGTTCGGCGTCGCCGGGCGGTCTCCGTTGCTGGATCCCGGGCCGACGGGGCTGGGGGCCGCCACGGGCGGTTGGGGCTGGGGGTGTGGCTGGCCGCCGCCTCTCACCGGCTGCCAGATGAGGCTGTAGTAGACGGCCAGCACGATGGCGGCCAAGGAGACGGACAGCACGTAGGCCAGCACGGTGGCCAAGCGCACCCACTTCTTGTTCGTCTTGGCCGCCATGCGCGCCTTCTTGTCCCCGGTGTAAGTGGCCGGCTTGCCCCGCTCCCCGCCCGCCCCCGCCTCCTTCTCCTTCATGGGGGCGCGGCCCTTGGCCCGCTGCTCCACCACCCTCTCCGTCGTGCTGAGGCTCCCGCTGGGGATGCCTCCCACCCTCCCCAAGGGACGCGCCGCCGATCACATCACGACCTGCCCGGGAGGCTGCAGGAGGCGGCGGCGGCGGCGGAGGTGGCGCGGAGCAGATGCGCAGCGGGCGGGCCTCGGGGGAAGAGGACCGCGGCAGCGGCGGCGGCTCCCAGAGGCGGCCGGAGCCTTGAAGCCGAGAGAAGGAAGCAAGCTGTGGCTGAGATCGCCAACCGGGCCCGGCAGGGACCCTCGCCTCACCTCCTTTTCTTCCTCCTCCTGGTTCTTTCCCGGGGACGTCGCTCTCTGCCCGCGGCCTTTCCGTCTCGCGGCGGCAGGCGAGCGAGCGAGCGAGCGGCTATTAAAGGGGCGATGCAGCGGGAAGCCGATAAAGGAGGGGGGACGCGCAGAGAAAGAGAGAGAG
>BLBF01000005.1:44333354-44387673 GCA_015471245.1 Laticauda colubrina | reverse complement strand
TTACTTATTTACTTATTTACTTATTTACTTATTTACTTATTTACTTACTTGCTTATTCATTAATTCATTTATTTATTTGTTTATTTATTTGATTAGTCAATTGCTTAAAAAATAATAGGTATAAGTATAAACATGAGTAAGAAAGCAGAAAATTGGTACAATTAAAAGGGGACAATAGGACAGGGATTCCCATCTTATGCATGCCCCTTACAGACCTCTTAGGAATGGGGTGAGGTCAACAGTGGTTTGAGGTTAAAGGAGTGGTGGTTAAAAGATGTAACAACAGAGTCAGGTAGTGTTGACTTTTTAAAAAATATAGTTTCCATCTAGAAGCCAGATGTATCTTCATGTCCTTTCTAATGTCAAAATAAGGGAAAGATTATTAGGAGGGGAACTTTGGAGAAATATAGTTAGTGAATATTTTAGAAAGGAATTCTAGGAATTATCCTATTAAATGTTTATATCTATGCTGCTCTTTGCTGAAAATAAGAGGAGAAGCGTTCAGGGATGCGAGGCATTTTTAATTTTTGTCCCCTTATCAAGGTAAGCAAGTCATTGATCGGCCATACACTAATTACAGAGTTTTAGGTGAGATAAAGACATCAGACCTTCACAATGAACCTCTACTTGGCTTTCATAATCCATTTTAAGAGGCACCATTTCAATAGATCATAGGCTGTCAAGGTTTGTTTTTATGTATCCCATGTCATTTTGTACACTGTAAGCAAAATTACAAAATGGTGTCTCACTTTCTTTGGCCATGTCATGTGGACAATTCACTGGAAAAAGCAATTATGTTTGGAAGAATTAACAGTAAGAGGAAACCAGGCCATCAAAGAACACAGCGACTGGATACCATCAAAGAGAAATAGAAAAACTCAAGCAGTGCAAGATCAGACGATGTGGAGAGACATGGCCCATAGAATTGCTAAGATTCGACATGAATATCGATATGGATATCCAATGGATAACAATCACCATCACCCCACCTCAGGACAGGTTGGATCTTATTGTTTTCATCTAAGTATGACCAATAAGTGTTGTTTACAATGATGGGCCTACAATTTCCCTAAAATCCAGTTAGCACTGTCAGCTTCAGATGTATCAGTAGGGAAGACTGGAGTTATACAATATATACAGCAAGAATATTTCACTGCAGTAACTTGACAGCTAAACTTACCTTATGCTCCTAAATCGATCCTGGGCATTCTTTGTAATTGTCACGTGCAGATTGTTCTGTATAAATATAGTAGACTCCAAATAACTCATTCTGATTGGTTACTAAAAAACTAATGGGGATAGGTTCAAAAGGAACCAATCCTCGAAGCCGCACAAAGGCGGCAAAATCAAATGAATGTCATTGGCTACAAGCCGGCAGACAGAAAAGTATAAAAGGGCTGTCGCGGCTTGAGCCAATGTTCCGTTTTGCAACTGTACTTGAAATAAAGACTTTGTTGTTGGAACCCGGTCTACCTCGCGTTTTTCCGGACAGAACACTGGCGACGAGGATGGGATCATACTAAACGCGAGACTGAGCACGCGGTGACAGACAAGCCAGACAAAGAGAAATGGCCGGAAACAATGCGCCGCCCGCACCCTTCAACCCCAATGAAGAAGATTGGGAATCTTACGTAGACCGTTTCCAGATGTACCTAGAGAGCAATGAGATGGAGGAATTCTCAGATCAGCAAAAAAGAGCTGTTTTCTTGACACACTGTGGGCCCGCAATTTTTAAAATGGCCAAGGCTTTGGCAAAGCCCCGAGATGTCAAACAATTGACGTGGACCGAGCTCCAAAGAACATTAAAGGCCCATTATGCATCGGTGGTGTCAAATCTAATAAAGCGGCACGAGTTTTATCAGAGAGACCAGAAAGAAGGCGAAACCATAGCTGATTTTGTAGCCGCCCTACGCCAAATAGGGGGAGCGTGTGAGTTTCTCAACTTAGATGAAGCGATGCGGGATCAAGTGATATTGGGGTTAAGAGACTCAACTATACAGAGCAAGCTACTGAACAAACCCAACATATCAGTAGCCAAAGCTATTGCAGATGCCTCGGCTGCCGAAGCCGCCAAAAAATTGGCAGATAAGATGAAACAAATGAATGCAAGCAACAATGAAATAAACCCGGCCAGAGGAAAAAAACAATCTCCCACAACCACTCATTATGAAGAACTCGAGGAGACATCAGAATCCGGGGAGAAAGACGACGAAATCCACCGCCTATACACTAACAAGAAAGGGCGCGAAAATAGAAATCGGCGGGAATGTGCTGGCTGCGGGGGAAACCATCCCCGTGCCGATTGCAGATTCCTTGATGCCATTTGCAGAGCATGCAAGAAAAGGGGGCATATCGAGAAAGTCTGCAGAAACAAAAAGAATTACAGCCCAAAGAGATGAAACGACTCCCCAGCAAAGCCTGAGCCAAGACTCTCTGAGAGAAAGTGGCAGCGAAACAGGCAAGCCACTAACCTGGAGAAAGCATACCAAACTTTCATTATCGGAAGCGCTCAGATGGAAAGCAGGAAGAAAGTAAAAATAGTTGTAAAAATCGAAGACAGCCCCTGCGAAATGGAACTTGATTCTGGATCGTTCCTATCCATGGTGTCATGGGACACTCTCAAAAAACTAATTCCAGACATCAAAATTAAGGAACTCCAGAGACAAAAACTAACCCTCAAAGATTATCAGGGAAACCGAATTCCTATAATCGGCCTGGGACATTTTCGAGTCGCTTACAGGCAACATGTCGCAGTACTACCATTAACGATAGTCGACCGAGATCGACCAAGCCTCCTGGGTATCGAATGGTTCGCACCATTGGGCATCAGGATGACCGGAGTAGACCAGGTGGCCGCAACTGACTGGGAAGAAGACCTGATCCAAGAATTCCAGGACGTCTTTGACGACTCCCTAGGCAGATATTGGGGGACCCCCATTTCTTTTAGCCTAGACCCACAGATAACCCCTAAAAGACTAAAGACCAGATGGGTTCCTTTTGCTTTAAAAGAAAAAATAGAGGAACAACTAAATAAATTAATAGATCAAGGGGTTTTAGAACCAGTCGACCACGCTAGATGGGAAACACCAATTGTGACACCAATTAAGCCAGACGGGTCGGTTCGAATCTGTGGCAACTACAAGGCTACCCTGAACCACGCGCTGCAACAGAGCGCGTACCCGGTGCCAGTTGTGCAACACCTACTGCACTCTCTTGGGGGAGGAAAAGTTTTCGCTAAACTAGACCTAGCACAAGCGTACCAACAGCTCCCAGTAGACCCCTTAACGGTGGAAGCACAAACAATAGTGACTCACAAAGGGGCATTCAAATGTAACAGACTCCAATTTGGAGTAAGTGTAGCCCCAGGCGTTTTCCAGAGCCTCATGGAACGCCTGTTAAATGGCATAAAAGGGGTCGTGCCATACTTTGATGACGTCCTAATTTCAGCCAAAGATGCAACACAGCTTAAAAAAAAAAGACTCAAAGAGGTCCTAAATAAATTCAGAGAATCTGGCCTTAAAGTAAAGAAAGAAAAGTGCTGCCTAATGACTGATCGCATCGAGTTTTTAGGATATTTAATTGATGGAGAGAGCATACACCCCACCAAAAAAAAAGTCAGAGCTATAAAAGACGTACCAGAACCAAGGAATAAAACTGAGCTGCAGGCATTTTTGGGACTGATAAACTTTTATAATGTGTTCCTACCCCAAGAAGCCACAATAGCGGAACCATTGCATCGATTACTGGACAAGAAAACAATTTGGACATGGGGGCTTAGAGAAAAAAAAGCTTTCCAAGGAATAAAAGACTTATTAACATCAAACACCGTACTTATCCAGTTTAGCAACACACTGCCATTGACGGTAACCTGCGACGCCTCGCCATTCGGTGTCGGTGCCATCCTGAGCCACCAATTGCCTGATGGGAGAGAGGCACCCATTGCATACTATTCAAAGACCCTGTCCAAAACCGAGCGTAATTACAGTCAGTTGGACAGAAAAGCTCTAGCAATTGTCACCGGAGTCAAACACTTCCACGAGTACCTATATGGAAGAACTTTTCAAATCGTAACAGACCACAAACCGCTACTAGGAATTTTGGCGGGAAACAAGCCCACACCGAATATTCTGTCCCCACAAATGACTAGATGGTCAGAGTTCCTAGCAGCCTATTCCTATACTCTGACACATCGCCCAGGGAAACAAATTTCCCAAGCAGACGCTTTGAGCAGAGCACCATTGCCATCAACAGAGGAAGACCCAGCACCAACGATGACAGCATTACAGATAGAGACTTGCCTCGATCTACCCATATCTGTGAATGATGTCGCCAGAGCCACCGCAAAAGACCCATTGACTGCCCACGTACTTAACTGGGTAGGTAAAGGCTGGCCGGAAAACCAAAAAACTGAGAACTTTAAACCTTTCCGGACCAGACAAACTGAACTCTCAATCCCAAAAGGTTGTTTATTGTGGGGTGATCGGGTAATTATTCCTAACAAATTACAAGCCAAGGTACTGGGTATGCTTCACGAAGGCCACCCGGGAATAGTTAAAATGAAAAGCCTTGCTAGAAGCTATGTCTGGTGGCCGGGTATAGATAGGAACATCGAATACTGGGTAAACTCGTGCAATAAATGCCAAAGAATCAGGCCGTCCCCGCCAAAAGCACCCATAAGAGACTGGGAAACCCCAAGAGGCCCCTGGTCACGAATCCACATCGATTTTGCGGGTCCTACCAAGGGGCATACGTTTCTGATTGTCGTGGATGCATACTCTAATTGGCTGGAGGTAAAAATTATGCAATCAACGACAACAGAAACCGTTATAAAACAACTCGACAAACTATTTGCAACCCATGGCCTACCGGACGTCCTAGTGTCCGACAACGGGCCACCATTTTTTTGTTGGCTCCATCGATCTCGGGAGATCATGGAAAATTCGCGTCATGGAAATGGACATGAAATGTGCTGAGTCTGTGGTGGAACCGCTCTCGTCCTTTGCATTCTGTGTGACCGTTTTTCTTGCCATCGGATATTTCTTCTTTCCTCAGCTGCCTTGATGATGTTCCTGGTGGCTGTTCGCCAACCTTGACAATTTGAGGCCATGGTCTCAAGCTGAGAGGGGTTGAATCCGCCAGCTTTAAGATCTCACTTGCAGACGTCCTTGTAGCGGAGAGCTGGGCATCCAATACGCCTTGTGCCGGTGGCAAGCTCTCCAAAAAGCATGCTTTTAGATATACGGTTGTCATCCATGCGGATGACATGGCCCAACCAACGCAGGCATCTTGCTGTCAGCAAGGCATACATACTTGGCAACCCTGCCTTGGCCAGGACGTCATCGTTGGTTATATGATCTTGCCAGGTGATACGAAGGAGTCTGCGGAGGCAACGAAGGTGAAAGGCATTCAGCCTGCGCTCCTGATGAGAGTAGAGTGTCCATACTTCACTGCCATAGAGGAGGGTACTCAAAACAACTGCCCGATAGACTTGCATCTTTGTGTTGGTAGTCAGCATAACATTGTCCCATATTCTTTTTTTCAGACGGGCCATTGCTGCTGCTGCCTTGCCAATCCTAGCGTTCAAATCAGAGTCAAGAGAGAGGTTATTCGCAAGTGTAGAACCGAGATAGGTGAATTTGTCTACCATCATGATGGTGTGTTCGCCAATGGAGATGCTTGGAGCACCACTGACATCCTGGCACATAACCTCTGTTTTCTTCAGACTGATGATTAGTCCAAACTTGTTGCATGCAGCTGCAAAGCGGTCAATAAGTCGCTGCAGGGCCTCCTCTGAGTGTGCAGCAAGGGCAGCATCATCTGCAAAAAGTAATTCTCTGATGAGGACTTTTGTAACTTTAGTTTTGGCTCGCAGACGCGCGATGTTGAATAATCCACCGTTGCTCCTGGTGCATATGAATACGCCGTCATCAGACTCGTCAAATGCATATGAGAGGAGTAAGGAGAAGAATATTCCAAAGAGTGTAGGGGCAAGAACGCATCCCTGTTTGACACCGTTTTTGATTGGGAAGGGTTCAGAGCACGACCCACCAAATTGGACAGTCCCATTCATGTCATCATGAAAAGACACGATCATTCTCAGCAGCTTGGGGGGGCATCCAATGCGCTGGAGGAGGGCAAACAGTCTATCTCGACTGACCAAGTCGAAGGCCTTGCTAAGGTCTATGAAGGCGAGATAAAGCGGCTGTCTCTGCTCACGGCATTTCTCCTGGAGTTGTCTTACGGAGAAAACCATGTCGATGGTCGATCTGGCAGCTCTAAAGCCGCACTGTGCCTCTGGGTAGACACGATTAGTGAGAATTTGCAGTCTGTTGAGAAGAGCACGTGCGTAAGCTTTACCGACAGTGCTTAGCAGCGATATACCACGGTAGTTGTTACAGTCACTTCTTTCTCCTTTGTTTTTGTACAGCGTGATAATCTTGGCGTCACGCATGTCTTTGGGTACAGCTCCTTCCTCCCAGCATTGTAGCAAGAGTTCATGTAGGTGTTCCAGGAGAGAGCTATCTTTTGCCATCTTCACTACTTCAGGTGGGATGTTGTCACTGCCTGCGGCCTTGCCGTTGGCTAGGTAATCGATGTCTTTACTAAGCTCTTCCATTGTGGGTGGGGCATCCAGCTCGTCCATTCTGGGAAGTACTTGGGTTTTCTCAAGTGCTGAGTCAGTGACAGTGGTCTTTCTCGAGTAAAGTTCCTGGTAGTGCTCAGCCCACCTTTCCATCTGTTTACTGCAGTCAGTGATGACTAGGCCTTCCGCTGACTTGAGTGGGGCGATCTTGATTGCGCTTGGACCATAAGCCTTTTTCATTCCTTCATACATTCCACGCACATTTCCCAGATCGGCAGAAAGCTGGATGTTCTGGCAGAGATCAAGTCAGTAATCATTTGCACAGCGCCTAGCAACACTTTGTGCATCGCTACGAGCAGCACGGAGTGCTGAGAGTGTCTTAGTAGATGGGTCTCTCTTGTAGGCAAGGAGGGCATCACGCTTCACAGCTATGATGGGTTCGATCACAGCAGCTCCTGCCTCAAACCAGTCTTCTTGTTTCCTTTGTTTTCTGCCAAAAGTATCTAGAGCAGTCTGAAACATAGCCTCACGGATGTGGTTCCACCTCAACGTGGCACTATCTGTTGGACAGTCTTCTAGGGCGTTGTTGATGGTTCTGGCAAAGCGTTCACGTAGCTCAGGTATAGCGGTTCCAACTGTATTGATGCGAGGCCGGGGCTTCTGCTTCAATCGGTAAACACGTTTGGGGAGGAGGCGTATCTTGCTGGCAACCAGAGAATGGTCTGTGTCACAGTCGGCACTGTGGAAGCTGCGCGTAACAAGCACTTGATTCAGAAGCGATCTTCGAGTGATGATGTGGTCCAGTTGATGCCAATCGCAAGACCTGGGATGTCTCCACGACACCCTATGGTGGGGCTTAGTCGGGAAGAAGGTGTTGGTGACACAGAGGTCGTTATAAGAGCAGAGCTCGAGTAGACGCTGGCCATTGTCATTCAACTTGCCGACACCGAAGTGGCCCAAAGAAAGGGGCCAGGAGGTGTGGTCCGCTCCCACCCGGGTGTTGAAGTCACCCAGTAGAAACAGGTGCTCCTCTACAGGGATCTGCCGTATCGTCGTCTCAAGTTCCCTGTAGAACAGGTCCTTTGCCTCTACTGCAGAACAGAGCGTTGGGGCGTAGACGCTGAGGATGCTTGTCGGTCCGGATGAGGTGTTGAGGCGGAGTGACAGGATTCGTGGTGTGCCTGAGGATGGTGCTTCTATAGCTTCTATGAGGGAGTTCCGGACAGCAAATCCGACTCCATAGAGCCTGTGCTCATGTGGTTCCTGCCCATGCCAAAAGAAGGTGTAATCTCTTTCCTTTATACTGCCGACACCAGGGAGTCGTGTCTCCTGCAGTGCGGCTTTGTCAACCTTTAATCGCTTTAATTCACGATTGAGGATAGCAGTTTTTCTGAAATCATCAATCTGTTGGAGGTCAGAAGATAGGCCAGGACACATCGTTCTCACATTCCATGTTGCCAGTTTCAGCACTGGCGGCTTTGATTTCTTAGTATTCGTAATCGTTGGTGCAAAGTATACAGTCCGTTTTTCGGCTTTTGGCCTACACTCCAGGCACCCAGTGAAGTAGGCGGACCGTGGCGGGCCAGCACCTTATTGACTGGGGGCTGCCCAGCTTGAGGCGGGCGGTAGCTGGCCAGTGGAATCCTAGAATTCCTCCCACTGACAGGAGACAGCCCAAGGCATCCAAGCTGACGCCAATATGCTTGGACTTTTAACCAGTATCTGCTGTCTCCCCGTGTTGAGCTGCCACAGTGCAGCACTGGAGTGACCTCTCCAGGACGCGAGCCTGGGCAGAATATATGGAAGACCTGAGAATGCCCAGTCGCCAGGACCCCCCTCTCTAACCTTGCTGACGGGATCCAACGGAAAGGCATGCCGATACAGTTGGCACCTGCTTGGCTGCAGGAGTTGCCGGAAGACCTTGCAGTGCAGAGATCAACCACCTACGGGGCTCCACTCCGGATTTTCTTTCAGGGTTTACTCCCTTAGACTTTCCAGTGTGCAGGTGATCCACAAGGCAGCGGAGGTTTGTAATCAGGGTTTTCCTTCCCCTAGACGGGCTACCTTACAAAGTTGATGAGCCCCGTCTGCCCGAAGCATCTGGTTTTCAGGCGCCAGAGACCCGCCTTTCGCCCTTTTCCTATCAGTAGAAGCAGTTTCGCCACGCGCAGGCTAGGAGTTGGACTTGTTGTCAGAGGCTATTTGAGCCGCACGCCATTGGGAGCATTTTATAAGCAATGGGAGCTTATCCCCAGTGCCACTCCCGGCTATGACAACCTTCGAAACCACGGGCCACAATTAACCAGTCTCCAATTCGAGCAATACCTAGCCTCCCTAGGTATAAGACATGCCCTAACTGCGCAGGCCCACCCGGCTGCAAACGGTAGGGCAGAGAGAATGGTCAGGTTTTCCAAGGAGGGTTTAGAAAAAATGGACACTGGGGATGTCCAAAATAAAATAAATCGATTGCTCACTCTCCAACATATCACACCCAGTACTACAATCAACAAAACCCCAGCAGAATTACTGATGGGAAGGAAACTAAGGTCGCATCTAGACAGATTGCACCCAACTTTCACACCAGAAACCCCCCCCGACTCCTCCACTTGATTCAGGACCTTTGCAATAGGCGACTTAGTTTATGCAAAAAATTTTACCGGGGACCCATTATGGCTACCCGGACAAATTACACAAATAACAGGCCCCAAATCCTCCCGACTAACGGTAGATGACGGCAGGGAATGGAAGCGGCACATAGACCAGCTTCGCTCCTGAAACATAGAACGAAATGCAAACACACAACCACACATAGAAAAACACGACGAAATTCAAACCAAGGAGGGGGGGAAATGCGAGAAATCAATAAAGAACCGTTTAAATTAAACTCTGAAAATAATAACAATCAAAAAGAGCAAATAAAAGACTCACTGTTTGAAGAAAGTTGCGAGAAGAGTCCATCCGAAGGGGCCAGCCAGGCCAGCTCGACCTGCCTGGAGGAAACGGGAGGGAGCGGCAAAACCGCCGGCCTAAGAAACTCAGGCGGCAGTAAAATGGCTGACTCAACCTTCTAGACGATTCCATGGAGAAGGACTGAAGACACAGCAACCCCATCCGAACCGGTCAAAGTCTCCAACAATAATGAACCGCGCAAGTCCAGTCGAGTCAAGAGAAGCCCCACCTACCTGCACGACTACGTCACCACGTAGGACTGAACTAAGAGGGGAGGGGTGCTCTGTATAAATATAGTAGACTCCAAATAACTCATTCTGATTGGTTACTAAAAAACTAATGGGGATAGGTTCAAAAGGAACCAGTCCTTGAAGCCGCACAAAGGCGGCAAAATCAAATGAATGTCATTGGCTACAAGCCGGCAGACAGAAAAGTATAAAAGGGCTGTCGCGGCTTGAGCCAATGTTCCGTTTTGCAACTGTACTTGAAATAAAGACTTTGTTGTTGGAACCCGGTCTACCTCGCGTTTTTCCGGACAGAACACAGATGTAATTTCAAGAAGAAAAATGTTGCATATGAAAGTCTTTGCTTACTCATCCAGTCTCCTAAAATAGTGCCAGCATGATTACCTTTTTATACAATGACTATTGGGGATTTCTGGATCCAAGCTATGATTACTTCAGCATTCATTATGGAATTATTGGCAAAATACACTTATCTAGGTGATGGCCAAGGGTGATATTTTATTGTTCCGTTCAGTCAGAATATCTTGGTCAATTAAACCCAGCAATTAACCTTAAAGGAGTTAGATTTAACACAACCAATGTTAGACTAAGCCTCTCATGACATCCAAGAAGCTTATAAATGGTTAAGTAATAATTCCTCTCCTGACACAGACAGCTATGAAAGAGGCTCACAAAAATGTTTTCTGTGGCCCTTTTTGGTTTTTACCACACTACATTAGCAGCCACATTTGTGTATAATAGTGAGGCATAAATAGTTAGGAATTAGTAATTTCCACTCAACTTTGTCTGTGGTGGCACCAACCTCAGTTGTTCTATACTTTTTTTCCCTTTTACTCCAGGAAGAAAACTGAGAGAAATAATAAATTCTCAATCTCTATTACAGCAGCAAGGATGATTATAAACATGACTATTAAGCACTTGATCAGCGTCACACAAATTATGTGGTGATTATGGCCCATATAACATTTGGGTAATTATTCTCCATCAAACTTATTCCATAAGGGTTTTGTGGGGATACAATTAGGCACAAAGTACACTTCCTTGAGCTTGTCTTTCAAAAAGAACAATTTCTATGATCAACATGATTATAGGCTTAATTTTATACTTCTGCTTTTCTTCTGTTTCTTTTCAATTATATATAGTACAGTTCTACCTGTGGCATTTAGAAATCTGAAACCACGCCAGTTCTCTGGGAGTGAACTCCAGTTTTGTTATTTATGGGAAAATCTGAGCACATGCAAGATTATGTTATGCTCCTGGTGGAGACTGACTCTTAAGGAGAGGAGGAACAGCTGACAGGGAGTGGAAGTGTGGCTCTGGAGGTTGTGGAGGAGGCTGGGGAAGGGCAGAGGCCAGCTGAGCAGTCAGAGGAGGACCCAGGCCCACCCCCTATCCATCCTAAGGCATGCAGGGAGGAGAAGATAAGGGAGAGATGTGGTCTTCTTGGGAGGAGAGGGCCTTAATCCTCTTCCTGGGATGCAGGTGTGACAACTGCATAAGAGTTTGGACCTGTGTACTGGCAAACGTTGGAAACAAAACATGTTTTATTTTGGTCTGAAGTTACCTTGGTTGGCGTCCTTTCAACAGACTGTGCCTTGTTATATCCTTGAATTTGGTAAATATTTCTCCTGTTCCATTGTGGAAATTTCATCACTGTAGTTTGTTTGGGTTTTTATTTCACCTCTATCTGCTCATTAAATTCGAACTGTTTTTCTTTTTTTTTTAATATGTTTTATCTCCAACTGAGTATTATTGAACAGTGGGGCCAAGTTGGAAGCATTAAAGGACATTTATTTATGTTTTGGATTCTGTTACGTTTGTGTTACACTCTGGGTCATCACATTATATTTCACTGAACCAGTGAACCAACTCCCAACCCTGAATTGTTACCCACATATCTTCTTGTTAGAATGGATCCCAAATTAATGCATTGCTGAACACTGGCAGCCATTGGGCCAAAGCAGCTGGTCAATTTGCTTGAGACCTTAAAAGCTAAAATTGAGTTATCTTCATATAGTTGAAATTGACTTATTTTTATAAGTTGCAAATCTGAACAATTTTTATCCCACCCGTATCCTTTGCAACTTTATAGGAGCTCAGACTCAGAATTCATGGTCCTGCCTTCTGGTAGCAATGTACCTTCCAAATAATAATTATAGTGTTGAACAGCTTTTTTTCCCCAGGATATAAAAGTGCTATCTTTATGTTTTACAGAATTGCTTCTCTCTTTAAATCACACGGCATGACTGCTAATTCTGAGTTCTTATGTTCCTTGAAAATCAGCCCTTCTCTAAACTGCCAATCTGGAGGCAAGATACACATGCCTAATTTCAAGGGGTTTGCATTGTTGCCACTGAATTATAGGTCAATAAAAACATTCAGTCTCCTATGCTATTTGATTTGCCATCCTTATGCTTTTATGGTGGTCCAATTGTTTCTTGAAGGAAATTGTTTTTTACCAACTGCAATAACAAATATTACACATGAAAAAGCTCAACTTTGTACCAGCAAACTTGTGGCTTCAATTTGGTTCTGCACATTTCCTGTAGGACCACCTGTTTTCCCATTTTTCAATTTCCTTTCTGCTCTGAGGTACACCAGAAACCAGTTTCCATAGTCACTTGTGATTTCTCCCCCCTTTTTAGCTATGTTGGCCATAAGATTGACCAAGAGCTAAGAAGTCCTGAAATTGACTAGCCTATCTCTGACTTAAGGAAGTACTTAGCAGTATACAGATAGTCCTCAATTTAGAACAGTTTGTTTAGTGACCATCCAAAATTATAACAGCACTGAAAAAAATGACTTATGATGGTATTTCAATTTATGACTGTTGCATCATCCCCATGATCAAAATTAGGATGCTTGGCCACTGGCATGAATTTATAACGGTTGCAGTATCCCAGGATCATGTGATTATTTGTGATCTTCAAAGTCAATGGGGAAGCCAGATTCACTTAATATCTTTGTTACCAACTTAATAATTGCAGGGATTCACTGAAAAACTGTAGCAAGAAAGGTTGTAAAATGGGGCAAAACTCACTGAACAACTGTCTCGCTCAGAAATTTTGGGCTCTATTGTGATGGCAAGTGGTTGCAACCCGTAATCAGGAGGACTCCTCTCTTGAATTTCAATTGCTTGCCTGCATGAACCTCCCTTCCTAATAGCTGCTACTCCCAAGAGTTCTAGCTCCTCGCTTCTGCCCACTTTCATATAATATTCTTTTGATAATTTGGATAATTTATAGCTCCTTCACAGATCCTCACAACTGCTTTTTAAAATTCCAATAGCGCTTATTTAACAATTGCAACTGCTGTGGTGGCACAGTGGTTAGAATGCAGTACTGCAGAGCTAGCTTTCTGCTCACTTCAGGAGTTCAATTCTGAGAGGCTCAAGGTTGACTCAGCCTTCCATCCTTCCAAGGTGGGGAAAATGAGGACCCAGATTGTTGGGGGCAATATGCTGACTCTGCAAACCACTTCGAGAGGGCTGTAAAGCACTGTGAAGCGGTATATAAGTCCAAATGCTACTGCTATTGCTATCTGGACAAACACTAGATGCAAAAACCCCTCTTTGCTACCCCTAGTGTTCCATAGGCTAACTGGTCAAACCATAGTTCTAAGGAATAAGAAAAGTTTTAAAAGTTCATGTAGTTGATCCCACCACAGGAAAGAATAATTAACAAAAAATATACTGCATGAGGTACCCAGGGCATGGCAACTGAAGCAGGCTTTCCATGTAGTGGTTGAGTTTGGGCAGAACGAGAGAGCAGTGCTGCAAAGTCCCCTTCCAGGTATATGGTGTAGGGAGGCATTCTGTGGGGCAGCAAGGTTTAGAGGAACAGTATTCCCACTGGCTCTGGGAAGGGAGGGAACACAGAAAAATAGTTGCATGAACCCCCTCCCCCCAAAAAAAAGAGGTGAAAAAAGAAAAGTCACAATTCAGTGTGATAGTTAAAAAGCTTTTTGTGATCCCTTTGGCATTCAATACTTTTAACAGCTGTGTACTCCACACATCAGTTTATAACAAGTTGCTCAGTGCATTCATTTTGCAAAGTGCTTATATTGTAAAAGCACAACATATAATGCAACATCTTTTTATATTTGAGTCCTGGGCAATTTCTAAACTGTGCACCCCAGTCTTCTGAATACTTCAATGCCTAGGAGCTGCTGAGGCCTAGATGGGGAGAACAGGCTTAAACTTAACTCAAAGAAGACCAAATAGCTGTGGGGCCAGGGACTACTCCATTCTAGGCATCCTCTTTCTCTGGTCCTGAGTGTGATTGCACTGCTTCTTTCAAGACTGGTACACAATCTATGGATATCAGTTTCTGCTTGAGGAGCAAGTGGCAGCTATTGCCTGAGAGGCATTTGCAAGAGAACCTCCTTACAATCATCCATGTCCTGCTCATCTTGCAGGCCAGGGAACTATTGCAATGTGCTCCACATGGGCCTGCCCTTGAAGACCACATGGAAACTGCAGCTGGTCCAAAATGTAGTAGCATTACTAATGATGGGTAAGCCTGAGATGCCTATGTTACACCTCTGCTCTGTGAGCTGCATTGGCTACCAATAAAATTCTGGGTGCAATTCTTGTTTTATATATGCATAAAGAATTCTGCCAAAATAGAAATGGAAATGGCAAAAGAAATGTGCTGACATTTTTCAGCTAGAAAATCAAAACTTTTGTCCACTTTGAGAAAACAGAGGCAAATCAATGTGTATATGGAACAATTTGTACAAAGAAAATAATTATATCTAGAGATGTTTAATAAAGCATATTTTGAGAAAATTGCACAGAAAATGCATGTTAATTATTTTTGCATACAAATACTACAGAAATTGTAAGTAATTATATAGGTTTCATACAAAAACCATGCAAAATTCCACTTACTGTGGAAACTTATTTAAAATCTATGCAGCTGCAGATTTGAAACATGCCGTAAAAGCTGATTATCACCCAAATACATTTCATCCTGAATTTCTTCCAGGCGTGGGCTGCTGGGGGTTCTCAGGGCTTCGGGAGATCCCCTAGCTAAGATTCTGTGTAGTTCAGAGAACCCCCAAATCCCACTCCTGGCTGACCCTTCCCACCTCTCCCCTCCCAGGAGTAGCCCATTTTGGATACAGGTAAGTGCAGGGTGCATGTGGAGACTCGGAGAGGGCAAAAAACGGGGCCTCCTGGAAGTTCAGGAAGACTGGAAATGGGTCTGTTTCCGGCTTCCAGAGAGCCTCCAGAGCCCGGGGAGGCTGTTTTCACCCCCCAGAGGATTGACAAAGCCTCCAGATCCCAGGGAGAGCAAAAATGTCCCATGCCTTGGTGGAGGAGGCTGATTAGGCCATGGCCACCATGGCCGTGCCCACCCAGCAGCTGGGCAGATAACTCCTTGCTAACATTTTTGAAGCCCACCCCTGCTTTCTTCCCTCTATTTCTACTCCAGATTGACACCTGACAACTCTGCTTTGTAAAAGGTTTAGTCACATGTTTAGTATACCATGAAATAGTGAACACACAACACCAAATTCCCTAGAATTTATCAAATTGTTCTGGAGAAAAATCTATCTATGTAATCTCCAGGAGTTGAAAATAACTTAATCAATCAATCAATCAATCAATCAATTATTATTCCTTTAGAGATAGAAATGGGATAGAGGGCTTGTGTTGTCCAGCCAGTCTATGGGAATTGGATCGTTAGGTAGCAATTGTGAGCTGTTTCCTTAAGGGAATGCATCATGGTAAATGTAGTTAAGGTATCCTGGGAAATGTAGTCCATGTCATGTGAGCACATCTGTAACCCTAATTGGTCACTAATTGACCCTTGATGGGTTGGAGGGGTTTTCCTCA
This sequence comes from Laticauda colubrina, assembly GCA_015471245.1. Classification (NCBI taxonomy): domain Eukaryota; kingdom Metazoa; phylum Chordata; class Lepidosauria; order Squamata; family Elapidae; genus Laticauda; species Laticauda colubrina. Next base: position 44,372,054 of record BLBF01000005.1, on the reverse strand, counting down.
CTCTTGGCTGAACTCGTGGACTCATGGTAACTGTTCTACTTCTATCATTACAAAATGGGAGAAAAAGGATAGGAGATAAACCACCTTTTTACCTACAAGACAGATGTGCAAAGGATTGGTCACTAAAAAAAAACTTCATCACAAATGTGAGTTATGAGGATACCTGATGAACCAATAAAAGTATTTTGTTATGCATGTTTTGTGGAGTTTATCTATCTGCATCTGTACAGGATACAGAATAGAGCTACAGTTCTGAGCAGTATGCAGAAGAGTCCAAGTTGCCAAGCTTGAAAAACACTGTGTTGTAAGAACAGAATCAATCTTTCTGACACCCTTCTTCAGGGAACTGATTGTTTGAAAGCATCAGCAACTGTTTTCAAACTAAACTCTCCCCCACCCCGATCACTCACTGGCCCACTTTCCAATGACACAAACAATTCAGCTATCCCAAATCAGGAGACTCACCCTCCTGCACCAACAGCACAAGATGGCTAGGTACACACAATGGCGGCCATTTTTTAAGCCTTAATAAAGAAACAATTTGGAAGGTATCACTTCATATCTTTATTTTGCTGAGACAGATGTTAAGTGGGGCCCTGGTGGCTCACGTGGTAAGTGAGCCTTACCACTGCACACTGAGCCTGCACACTGCTGAGGTCAGCAGCTCGATTCCTGTAAACCGCGTAGGGACAAGACAGGAGCCTCCCCTGAATGCCTACTGGCATTCCAGCACCCTGTGGGTAAAGATAACAACCCCCCCAAAAAAAATTCCTTTCACTGAGGCAGCCAGCTACCTCAATGATCCCTGGCTAACATGTGCCATACACTAAAAAAAAAAAAAGACTACAATAGTATAGCAGAAATGGACCTCTGTTTGCTTTTCTCTTCTTCCCTTGCAGTATTCTTGAGTCTAGTCTGAAATTAATGAGAAATGATAGTTACTAAAACAGACAGAGGGGAAGACAATTAAAATCAATCCTCCAAGATTAGGTCCCCACTTTCTCTTAATTATGGCATAATAATTCCTTGAGAACAGTAGTTGCCCTATATGCACATGATCTTGCCCTCATCTCTTCTTTAATTCTTAAGTGAGACCATATTTAATTATTATTAACTCTACCAACACTTTCCCAGCTATTCTGATGTTGTCCACTGGGAGTCTCAATAAGTTTAAAAGTGTGCCACATTTCACCAGTCCTGACCCTGAAAGGAAAGTTGGGGGGCAAATAGTGCAAAGGATCTAAGAGGTGTCTTTTTGAGTGCTTCAGGCTGTTGAGGGCACAGCTACAGTACTTCCCTGGTGTCCCCAATCAAGCCTCTCCTCTTGCTATTCTTCTTGTTCCCTACAGAGCTGGATAAATTGCTTTAATTACTGTCTCACTTTGAGAGAACATTATTGTTGCAAAGAAAATTCTGCAGAGGTGTGTTTGCTGTCACTGGTGTTTGAGCTCAACCTGTAGGTTGAATATGTTTGACTTTGAAATATGTTTGGCAAAGGTGTTGGACCAGTGGCTGGTTTAGGGTAAGAGTGCTAGACTACTTCATCATTTATGTGAGTATTTTTATTTATTCCCCTTTCCACTTTTGTGCAAGATTGTAATAGTGTAACTGTGAAATTATCGAACCCTCTCAGGAAATGCTGCAGGTGACTCAACTTCCTTTATAATTCCTATTTGTGTTGTTGTTCTTTATAAATGCATGATTAAGCTTATGCTATGACAGTAGGGGAAGTGGAATCACACGAAGCAGCCTAAAAATATACGAGTATTGGTGTCAGACCCTCCTTACAGCTCCCTGACTGGTAAATGAAATGACGAAGAGGCTGGGAAGCAAAGCTGGATAATTCAGCCAAACCATTTTGCCCAACACATTCTCCACATGTTATTCAGATGAACCCATTCTGCAGTGTTAAGAGAGAGAGATGCAGTGGAGATGGGCAAATGATTAATTAAAGGGGCAGCAGCTTTCATACAGGGGTATTTTTTTTCCTGCCAACTGAAAAACGGGACAATATCTTAAATATCTTAAATAAATAGTAGAAGGAAGGACTTTAATATTTTATTTTCTGTAATAGAAGACTAATGGTGGTGGTGCAATTTAGAGCAATTTGACAACCGTAAAATGTGCAGACTGAGACATATACCCAGCTGTGAAAATCCTGGGAGTTGAAATGTTAAAATTTACCGCTATGTGTTAAATAAATAAAACTTACCAGGTTTTAAAAATGCTAGTTTAGAGCAATGCTGCACAGCCTAGCAAGAGTTCCATTTTTTTATTATATCTGTGCATATCTTGACATCTAATGCTTGTGATGTTTAGGTTTGGGGAAACTGTATTTATGTGGAAAAGGTGTGAGAAAAATCACTTTGGTTCGGGAGTCTACATTTGTTCATCCTAAAGCTGGCATATTTGGCATAGGAAAATACTGCAAACAGAATTTCTGGAACAATCAAAGGCAAATGAAAGTCTAATGTGGGATTGATATAAGTTTTCCAAATCAACAAATTAATGTATTGGCAGAGTCCAGAAATGACTTTTAAGATGTTTGTGTTTGTGCAATTTCACAGGGTAGCCACTAGAGGTCAATATTTTATACAAGTTGAAATTTTAAGTGCTTAAAAATCAAAATGTAGAGGGGATGTTTGCTTGAATTTATGGCTAAATTCCACCAGCTACCCTCAAACTGTAAAGGGGAAAAACCCTGAAAGGGTTCAATTTTAGTCACATGATATGATTCAGCACCTTGATTACACCCTCACTGAATGTTTTTTTTGTTTTGTAATACATTATTTATTTCTACAAACACATCATTGTGTGAACAGTGTGGTTCCAGGGTATTTTACATCTTAAAACAAACATGACAATAGTTTCATGTTAATACTGTTAACTTTCTTGTCTAATTTGGTATTAATGTATATTATCATTCTTAATCATTCAATATTTCATGTGCTATTTTATGTCAATCTCTATATTCTTAACATCACTTGTTTTATGATAAATATTTTATTAATAGTCATATTTTCAGTGTTTAACAAATTATATAATTCAAATAATCATTCATAAATTCATATTGATTTTTATTTTTCATTTTTTATCCCCTTTTTGGTTCTTGGTTATGCCATTATTATGTTTTTAAATCAAAGTCCCTTTCCAATTTCATTATAATACACACATCATAATATTCATCCTATTTACGTTTAGCAAATTGTACAATTGTACAACCCTTGCTGAATGCTAACAGATGCTGATATGGCTGAAAGAGGAGACAGGGAATAAAGCTATGATATGAGGCAGGAGGTAAGAACGCAACAGGTCCCTTTCCTTTTTCTTCCCCCATGCCCTTCTATGTTTTATGCTCCCAGACTTACAAGAGCATGAGGGATTCTATTGAGTTGCACTGCTCAATAAGCCGAAGATACACAGAGAGGGTAACTATGGCTGTCTTATCTCTTGCCATACTCTTACAAGCATTCCACATACAATCAAAAGGCTTCCAAATATCTAGGGCTGATTTAGGGGAGTGGAGGTAGGAGGATATGCCGAGTGGTCAGTGCTTCACTCTGCTCTGATCTATTCAAAATAGGAACACATCAATGGCTTTGACATATCCACACCATCTACTTTCTCTTTCTTTCTTGGTAGAAATACAGGAAAGGAACAAAAACCCGAATTGATTGATGTAAGAAGGAACTATGTCTGAGTTCCCATCACCTTCAGGCCCAGGGAAATTTAAGCCAAGTACAGATTGGCCAATATGGCTCAAAGCACAAGCATTGGCTTGAGTGCGGTAATTGCAGGCTCAGTCCTTTCTTTTTCAGCAACATAATTGTGTTTATTTGGTCACTGTTTGCCCAACAGGCAGGTGCATAACATTGCCCAGTACATTGTGCATTTGTGTATTGCAACTGAAACAAATATTTTTGATAACGATTCCTGAATTTCTTTTTTCTGGATTGTCCCTTAGAAATCAGGCTTCATAAAAATGACTGGATTTTTGGTAGAACACAGAATCATAGGGCTGGAAGGGACTTCATAGCCATTCTAGTTCAATTCCCTGCTCAAAACAGAAAAGATTATACTATCCCAATAAAATAGCTATCCAATCTCTTCTTGAAAATCTTCTGGCATGGAGGAATCACAACCTTGGGAGGCAAGCTATGCCATGAATTATTCTCAGTGTCAGAAAATTTATCCTTACTGCTATACTGGATCTCTCTTTAACAGACACAACTTCTTGTCCTGGCCTCTGCTTTGGAGAATAAGCCAATTCCCTGTTCTCTCCCTCAAACATTAGAAGTCAGTTCTTTCTATCATATTCTTCCCTAATCTTTCTCTTCTATGTGCTAGAGTCAGACCTAGCCCTCTCAAGCATTCATCATACAATTTAGCTTCCAAACCCTTTATCATCTTTGTTGTTCTTTTCTGCACGCTTTCTTGGGTGACATCATCTTTTTTTTTTATTGTAACCAGAACTGGACACGGTATTCCAACTGTGGTCTCACAGTGTGACATAAATTCCTGTTATTCCTACAAGTGGGAAATTGTCCAGAACAATGTTTCATTTATAGTGCATATCGTTTAGTAGATACCGAGTAAAAATATCCCATCATTAATTTTAAATTGTAGTCAATAAATAAAGTTTCCAACTTTGGCAACTTTAAGATATGTGCACATCAATTCCCAGAATTCCTCATGGCTGGATAGAGAATTCTGGGAGTTGAAGTCCACATTCCTTAAAGTTGCTAAGATTGAGAAACATTGGTAGGAGTTCCCAAAAATTCAAGATGATATCCAGGACTCCATTAAATATAAAAACAGGCAGAATTATAATCACATGATTTTGTTTGTTAAAACATATGGTCATAAACCAAACAGAAATTTAAAGTACTATCTATCACATAGCATTTGATAAAAGCCATTCATGCCTGCACTAAACACACCATGGAAAGAAAACAAGTTGAAAAAAAAAAAGTAATTGTCATAAATGATGCTAAAAATTCTAGAGACTTTCTGATCCTGGTTGATTGGTAGATAGTACCAGTAATCCTCATTTAATGATCATTTAGCGAAATGAAAAATGTGACTGCAATTGTGCTTATGCTTTTACTTCAGCTTACCTTTGCTTTACAGCCCTGTGAAAGTCATAAATGGCGGGATTGGTCACAGAGATACTGTCAACTGGAAAGATACTGCTTTGGTCTTTTTAGCTGCCAGAAAAAGGGAGTGGAGGAAAACAGTGCATTTCTTCAGTGCTTAGATAATCACTGTGGCAGCCCAAAGTTGTTGGAGTGCAAGAATATTACCAGAGAGCATGATTGATGACTCTTGGCTATGGATGTGTCCCATTGAAGAATATACATCTGGGGGGGCAGGGGAGATCATGGTCAAGGAGGAAATGAATGATGTATTTTAGTATTGGCTGTATGCAGTTAACACCAACATGGCCACTTCTAATAAATCAATTTTATTTTCTCTGAGAGATGCGGCTAGAGACTTATGATTTGAATGGGGGTGAATTTGTTGGAGTCCTGACAGATACTTTTACATCATTGCCATAACTATGAACAGGAGCTGTGCAAGACAGTTGCTAAATGAGAGTTACCTGTGTACAGTTACTATATGTTTGCAGTCTGAACAGTTTATACAGATAGTCCATGACTTACAGCCACAACTGAGCTCAAAATTTCTGTTGCCAAGTGACACATTTGTCAAGTGAATTTTACCCTATTTTACTTCCTTTCTTGCCACCAAAGCACAAAGGCACGTCGTTAAGTAAATCACTGCAGTTGTTAAGTAAGTAACATGATTGTTAAGTGAATCTGGCTTCTCCATTCATTTTGCTTCTCAGAAGGTCACCAAAGATGATCACATGACTCTGGGACACTGCAACCATCATAAATATGAGTCAGATGCCAAGCATCTGGAATTCAATCATGTGACCATGGGAAAGCTGCAATGGCCGTATGCGTGAAAAATGGTCATAAGTCACTTTTTCAGCAATGTTGTAACTCAACGGTTACTAAATGAATTATTGTAAGTCAAGGACTACCTGTAGTTAGAGGGAAGATTCCTTCTGCCACCCTTTTCCCCAAAAGTGGTAGCTACCAGACTTCAGAAACACATGCACTACTGTCTCAGTGTCAAAGTATGAGCAATGTTCTTGATAAAGAACAGCATTATATCTACTAAGTAATAGCACTGTGGGGAAGGTATCCAATGGGCCAATGTGAAGCCCTCCCCCCATGAGATGGAACTAGTAAATGACAGAGGTATTGGGGAATGGTAAAAGCAGAGAATGTGAGCTCATTATAGCAGAGATGAGAAATGTTGTTTCCTCTCTTGTAAATAAAGACCTGAAATTATTTGCTCAAGCTCTCTCCAGGTTCATCTGGGAACAAATGCAGGGGAGATACATTCTGGCTTCCCCTCAGTCACGCAGTCACAATCATTATCTTCATGTATTTTTTCCATTCCCTCCTGTGAAGGAGCCCCCGGTTTCTTCACAGACTCATTCAACTCTCTTTATTCCAAACGCATGCAAGATCTTTCAGATTTTATCTCTTCTGACAGAGATTCCTCAAGTTTTCATTGAGGGCTTGGAAATCCTGAAATCTGGAACTTCCAACCAAGGCGAGCGATTGCCAAATGATGGTTGTCCTCATTTTTGCATGTGCTGAGCAAGATAGGCAAATGATCGGCTTTCCGTGGATTCTGTTGCTTTCCCTCTTCAGCACATCACTATTTGGAGGGGGGAAGTGTTTAGCAGACATGGTGCCCCAGCAGGAATAGGGTGGGTCTGCCTTCAGATATCTGTTTCTCTTCCCTACATTGCTTTCTCTGCCCTTCCTCCTACCCATTCTGACAAGCACTTGTTTAAAAAAAAAAGGGAAGGAAGCTGAGTCACCAACAGCAGTTCTTTAGAAGGAGCACTTTTATTGAGGATTTCTTGATTTTTTCCCTCTTATATTTCACTGCGGTGTGATTTTAATCTTGCATAAAACTGAGAAAAACCATACATTTCCTGGAGTGGTATAGAGCTACTGCACTAATCAGTTCACCTGACCATCAGTATTTAGTATTTAGACACTCCTTGGCTTTTTTTCTGGGACATTTTAGCAGACCTAACTTTATTTATTTGTTTGTTTTGTCAATCGCTTACAAGATACAGGTATAAGAATAAATATAGTTTTGAATACATGATAGATACTTATAAGAAAAATTAAAAGAAACAATAGGACAGGGACGGTAGGCATGTTGGTGCACTTATGCACGCCCCTTACAGACCTCTTAGGAAGGGGGTGAGGTCAATAGTAGACAGTCTAAGGTTAAAGTTTCTGGGGTTTGGGAAGAAACCACAGAGTCAGGTAGAGTATTCCAGACATTGCTCTTGTATTGTTATGATTGAAGCTGAAATATTCATTTGCAGGTAGGACATTGCAATGTATGATTTCTGCTCTGAATTTTTGTTGACATTTTTTGAGTCAACTTTGAATCCTGGTGATTACAGGGACATATCCATGTCGCTTACCTGGAAACAGGATTCAATATCAGTTATTTCCATAACAGGATTTTCCTGAAATTTCACATATTAAGTATGTCCAGAGAAGAATAAAGTGTCGTATTCTGTTACTCTTGCAGAAAACTATGACCTACAAAATGCAGGGCAGCTCTGACTCTAATGTGTTCTCCAGGTTGATAAAGTAAATTGAGTTTTAATTTGAACTTATCCATAGAGTCTTCTTTTTCAGCAATCCATACCAAATGATTTCCCTAACATTTTATAAGTCATTATGCCCACCCCTAGATTAGAACCAAGACAGACAACCATTAAAGAGAGGTGGCTACATTTTCCCATCCTATTCAACATGTACTCTCTGATCGATTCACTATTTGTCATCTGATTTTGCTTCCTAGGTATTGGGAAATAAAATATAGTTGATTTTATACACCTTGAGGTCATTTTTGGTTAGCATTCGAGTAATGAGGAAAACAGTTCTTCAGGACAGAATAGCTAATGACAACTTCACATAGTGTCACTCATAGCTTATGGAGGAGATGAGGGCAATGTCATTAAGGCAGAGATAGAGTGCAGTAGGCAAGGAGCTGTGGATGTAAATGTAAATGCAGATATGACCACACCCAATGACAGTAGAAATATAATTCAGATCCAGAAATGAAAGAGATATTTTCCTTATGCATCATCATTTTAGTCATTGTCTATCCACTGCAGGAGGAAGGCCTCTTCCGTATGTTTCCAACCAATCTGCCCCTGAGCTTTCTTTTGCCAACTGGGGCCTCAATACTTGCTGGTGTTGTCAATCCATCTTGTTTTAGATCTCTTTCACAGACACTTTTTATCAAATGGGATCTATTCTATGGCTGCCTTGGTCCACCTGCCATCAGTTCTTCTTGCTACATGACTGGCCCATTTCCTTACATATAATGTAATTATATTTAAACATATATTTAACAATTTAAAATATAATAAGGCTACAAACCTCTGTCTTCAACTACCCTTTTTCTACCCTTAAGACACATCAATTCTTCTTCTTAAACTTTATTGTTTGTGTCTCACTGTGCAACTCAGGGCAATGTGCGTACATGTTGAAATCAGCAACTTCATTTCATCACAAGACTCTTTCCACATATATCCACCCAACTATTAGGTATTCAGAAAAAAGTCACCAGAGCTGCCTTAAAACTGAATATGTTTTGTCATTATGCCATTTAATAATGGCCAAAGCTACAGAGAAAAAAGACCTGAATTATTAATATCAGAAAAGCCTAGGGACTTGCTTAGAATATATCATGCCTAGTGATAAAGCAGGGATACACAATAATGTTGAGTCCAGAGGTTGTCTTTAAGTGGAAAATTGTGCCTGCAGTCCAAAATGTAGATGGGGACAACACGCAATCTAAATTTGATAAAATTTAAATGTAACGGATTGATCAAAATTAACACAATGACTCTCAAGTTATTTAACCATGCCATCCTTCAATCCCATTAACAAGTTGTTCACCACTATGCAACATCTCTGGAGGTTACAGCGAAAGAATAAGAGAAATCCCTTTTAAGTGAGGTGCAACAGGTCATGATAAAGTTCATCATATCCTATTCCTATTTCAGTCAACTTGTAGAAATCAGTAGTGAACCGTTCTTGTATGAAATAGTTCTGATAATAGGAGGAAAACAGGATACAGGCAGACTTTTTTCATAATAGGATAAATTTATCTTCTAGGATAAATTTAATTCAGGATATTCCTAGATGAGCTGCCCTTCAAGCTAACCAAGCATTGTTCTTTTTGCGATAAGCCACAACTGCAATATCAAATGATGTCCCATTCATGTTTGGGTATGTATAACTCAGTGGTGTGTTTCAAATTTTTTTACCGCCGGTTTGGTGGGCATGGCTTGGTGGGTGTGCTCTGCACATATGCACACACTTTGCGCATGCATGCCTGCCAAACGTGCACTTTGTGCAGGCACAGAGGCTTTCCAACTCGCCTCCTGCAATCCTTCACTCTCCCTGTTGCTTCAGCAGCTGACACGTGGCAATCTGCTGTGCCATGCAAAGCAGCTGCGCTTCAAAAGCAGGACATAAAGGTTGGTATGGGAGGCCAGGCGGGCGGGCGGGCCCAACAACAGAGTGTTGGAGAGAACCAGTTTGGTCTCTGCTGCTCATCGGCGCTACCAGCTCGACAGAACCAGGCAGAACCTGTAGAATACCACTACTGCTATAACTTCCTTGTATGATCTGTGCATATAGGAGGACACAATATAGCTTTGGGGATGGCAAATACAATTCACAGAACTTACACTTGTTTATTTGTGTTGATTCTCTTCTGGGCTAAGAACCTCAGATAATGAAAGCATGAATAACTAGACCTTGAAAACAAGTACTTTTTATATGTGCAAAAATCTATCTGCAATAACTAAAATAACTTCCCCAAGCCACCCTCTAAAAATCTACTCCAGACAGAAACGTGCTCCCCAAATCACAAGTATATTTATCTTTTTCCATTGATAACAAAGCCTAGTTGGTTTTATCCATCACAACACACCTAAACATGAATAATGGAACTGTGAATAATGAGGATATTTGCATAACAATAGGAATAAAGATTATTATAAGATCTCTAGTGGATTCCTCAAATTGGCCTTTTCCTCCTTCACAGATTTTATTATAAAAATCACATATGAATGGGTGCAAGACCATTAGAAGGTAACATGTAATGTCCTCTCAGCCCCTGTAAATTGAATCAAAAATTTAAAGACCTTTTTCCTTTTAATTGAAGCTATCCCTTCCCTATTCAGTGTAATTGCTGCATATCTTGCAAATATATAATATTTAGGCTAATTAAAAGACCACATCTCTCTCTCTCCATGGGTGGATGGAGTGTTGGGTGGATGGATGAAGAGAGAGAGAGAAAGAGATGATAGGTATGAGAGAGAGAGAGAGAGAGAGAGAGAGAGAGAGAGAGAGAGAGAGAGAGAGAATGCCATTTCATGTCTACCAAGGAAGACATGATAGCAGTCTTCCAATATTTGAGGGGCTGCCACGGAGAGGAAGGGGTCAAGCTATTTTCTAAGGTGCCTGTAGGCCAGACAAGGAATAATGGATGGAAACTGAAGGAGAGATTTAACCTGAAAATAAGGAGAAACTTTCTGACAGTGAGAACAATCATCCAATGGAACAGCTTACCCTCAGAAGTTGTGGGAGCGCCATCACTTGAGACTTTAAAGAAGAGATTGGACCGCCATTTGTTGGAAACGGCATAAGGTCTCCCACTTGGGCAGGGGTTTGGATGAGATGACCTACAAGGTCCCTTCCAACTCTGATTATCTGTTATCTGTTACCTGAATGATAAATAGTCATGTTTTTTTCCAGACTGAAGTTAAATTTATACATGCATCATACTGTATGTAAGACTTTGTCAGTATATAGGAATTTCTGTGTGTGAGAGAGAAGTAGAAATAAGACTAGAAATAAGCCACAGAGACCAATGTGCTAAGCTTTCATTCTTTTTTTTTTAAATTGTCATTAAAGTCTGACAAACCACAGGTCAAAATCTATAAAGACAAGGATTTACTAGTGCCAGGATTAGGATGTAAAAATCTGGATGGCCATTATATATCTCTGCTGCCATCTGTGAGTTCTCAATTTTTGCAATACAGATCTGGCAACCCTAGACAGGATCCCACAATATGGGAGGAAGTTAGTGAAATGTTTGCTCTCAAAGGTAAGCACCCTTCATTTCCTCCCTTCCCCTTCAAAGCATCTGATATGGTTGAGGATTTGCATAGTGTGTAGATCACAACCACAGGTAGTCAAATAACAACTGTTTTCCATAGGAGGAAATGACTCTTAAATCTTAGTTTATGTACATGGAAATATTTTGACAGCAAGTTGGCTTTTAGAGCAAGCCTTCTGTCTGATGTATTCAAAATAGGCTCAGTGGTTGCCATTTTTACGAGCTCATTCCAGTTTAGTTTGTAACTTTCTTATGAATATTATATTTCTCTATCTTTCGTGTTTTCATTGCTAAAAATGTTATCTTCATAGATTTTGAAGGACTACTCAAATCATCTCTGCTTCATGCCACTTCTATCCAATTTCTATTTTAAAATATTTAATGTAAATGAGAGACAGATTTCCCACTGCTCGATCATCTTATAAAGTAAAAGTTTTTTTTTTCTTTTGCTGCAGGAAAAACTCACCAGGATTAATTTGAGCTGTATGCAGATTTCAGACAGACAGCCATTGCAGAATAATCCAGGGGACTGCAGAGCTAAAGGCTTCAAAGCATAACTGGTAAACTACATTAAATCATTGTTTACATAAACATGATATACTATATATATATATATGATCCATTATGTATTTAAAGCATAAACTCAGTTTACCAACTATGCTGGGACTCTGTTTGCATGGCTAACCCTGTCTACTTCTCCCATTGGCAAGCAGTCCCAACTCTGGGCATGAAATGGAGACTGGCTATCTTCAATAACCTTTCAATGCAACAAAGGATTTGCTGGCTTATGGTTTTATTTTACTGTATTTCAGAAAAACCGGATAATGGAATGAAAGATTTGGAAGGAACCTTTGAGATTTTCTAGTCCAAACTCTGCTCAGGCAGGAAGCCCTATGCCATTTTAGACAAATGGTTGTCCAATCTCTTCTTAAAACCTTCCAGTGTTGCAGCATTCACAACTTCTGGAGGCATTTCATAGCAATGAAGCATTCATTTAGAAGTTTATCCACCATACTTTTTCTGGGAACATGGATGCAGGCTGCATTTTCTAAAAGAACCTCCAAAAATGGTACTTTAAGATGAGTTAGGAAGTAATGCTGGCTGGGGAATTCTGGGAATTGAAGTTCACACATCTTTAAGTTGCCAAGGGAACTTGTAAGTTTGAGAAGCACTGAATAGGCAAGCAGTAGCCACCCTTTGTGAAGAAGCCACTGTTAATAAGGGAAGGGAACAGTGACGACTCAGTTTCTAAAGAAAAACAGAGCTGTTAGTTAACCAAGTATCTTGGCTTTTCTCAGTGTCATATTCTCTGGATATATTGGACCTACAAATCCTCTCATTCTCTGAGTACTGAGGAGAGCTGTCCAAATTCCCTGCCACAATGTTTAATGTTGAGAAATGAATAAGAAGTCTCAGAAAGGAAAGGAATGTTGAAATAATTTCTGAATTGCTGAAGAGAGAAGCAGAAGCTTCGATGGGGAAGTTGACAGCAGGAAACCAACTTACTAGTTGGTTTCTTTTCTGCAGTTGATGGTTCCTGTTGATCCCGTCTGTCTACCTAGCCTGCCATTTCTGGATTTTTCAGTGTTTACCGATCTGCTTTAGAAAGCCAATCATTTGCCTATGCAGATCAAGAGCTGAGCATTTGTCTCTAGAAGCCACTGAAGCGTTTTCCCTGCCAAGAAAGCATGATGGTTCCTGAAATAACAGGGAGCACCACGTGAGGAGAAGCTCCAAAAGGCAGAAAGGAGGCAGAGGAAGAGAAGAGAAGGGGAGGTGAAATGCCAAAATGTCAGTGCTTACTCCTATCCTGACCCCTCCTGAGGTGAAGAAGTACATGACTGAAGGTGAACGCTTTATTAAGTGGGATGATGTAAGTATGATTGACAATTCTCGCTTTGATATGGACACGGGAGAAAAACCATTTGGAGGCTCTGGATCGCATGCATGGTATTACACATACATGGTATAATGAACATCCATAAATATATAAGGAATTTGTGTGTGGACATTAGACATATGCTTGTTACAAATGTGTATGTATGTGTGCCTTTTTAGGAAAACTATGTCATTTTGCTGGCTTAGAATCCAAATGCTTTGCAATGTTCAGTATATTATCTAGATTGCGTAATGCCATGGAAAGGATGGCTTGGATGAGGAATAACCATGTGATGGTGATGTTTTTAAGTTATACACCTGTAATGAAGAATTAGCTAGTTGATGAATCTGTATACATTGGTAGACTGTTGTCTAAAGATGGAAAATATGGCTGGAGAAGTTTTAAGACATGCAATATTTGTACAATGATCGTGAGCGGTATATGGTCTGTGGCAAATAATAAATGTTTGATAACATTGATAGCATAGATTAGGACTGAATGTAAAAGAAATACAAGAAAGAAGAACAAATTGGTCGGAAGGGGAGGACCAAGAATGTTATGATTGGATGGAGTCCAAAAAGAGAGATGAGAAATGTAAATCACACATACACACACACATGTATGAATTGGTGTTTCGGTGTGATAAAATGCTAAAGGCTAGCCAACAAGGATAGAAAACTTTGGGAAGCTATCATGAATGTTTTTGTGTAAACTAGATTTAGCTATGTTTCCTTTTCTCTTATCTCCCGCCTTTAATTTCCTTTACTTACTGCTTAATGTGCTTTGCCCCCTGTGCTTTGCATAAGATTGCTAAAGCCCATGTCACACTGGCCAACGGATGCAAAAAGAACACAGCGGACGAGCAAAATGTTCCATCCGTTGTTATCCGCTCTCAAAAGGGGCGAAAATATGCATAACCAGAGCGGATAACACGGACGCGGGGAGGACGCAGGGTGGATGCAAAGCGTATGCAGAACGGAAGCCCAGTGGATGAAAGCGGATGGGAGCGGATGGGAGTGGGTGGCACATCCGCAGGGCTTCTGGGGGGCCTCAGCGAAGCGGACGCGGAACGGAAAGAGCGGAAGCAGAGCGGACGCCGAATGGATGAAGTGGATGCAGAGCGGAAGCCTAACGGATGCCTGGCGTTCACTGCGCATGCGGGGAGGATGCATTGCGTCAGCCCCGCGTATATAACGGAAGCAGCTCGGAAGCAGGTCGCCATTCAGAGGAAAGACCTGCTGCTGGACACATCGACTGCCTTGCCTGCCCTGTCTGCATGTCTGCCTGCCAGCCTTGCTGCCAGCCTTGCTACCAGCCTTGCTGCCAGCCTCCCTGCCAGCCTTGCTGCCAGCCGGTCTGCCTGCCAGCCTTGGTTCATGTCTGCCTGCCAGCCTTCCTGCCAGCCTTGGTTCATGTCTGCCGGCCAGCCTTGGTGCCTGCCTGCCTGCCTGCCTGCCTGCCAGCCTTCCTGCCAGTCTTTCTGCCAGCCTTGGTGCCAACCTCCCTGCCAGCCTTTCTGCCTGCCTTGGTGCCAGCCTCCCTGCCAGCCTCCCTGCCAGCCTTTCTGCCAGCCTTGGTTCCTGCCAGCCTCCCTGCCAGCCAGCAACCCCACAACCATGCGGAAGCACAGCAAGCCTCAGCCATCTGCTGCCAGCCCTGGCAAGAGGGACAGGGCTACCATCCCACCCCCTGGCCCTCACTCTGGTTCTGCTGGGGCTTCTGCAGCACGGGCTCGCTCTTCTGGGGCTGGGGCTTCTGCTGCTTCTGCTTTTGGAGGAGCTGACAACAAGCACTCCAGCACCAGCCACCTCCACAGCACCTGCACCCTTCACCCCTGGGACTGAGCGACCAAGAGGAGTGCCAGAGACTCATTTTTGTCTTATAGCTTGTTGTTAATAAAGTCTATTTTTGATTCACACACTTGCTTCATTTCTTTTTTTTCATAAAGTCTTGCTGGAAACTTTTAGAAATGGTTTAAGCCTTTGCATGCTTGTGGGATGGGTAAGGATAGCTGTGGGATGGGCAGGGATAGCTGTGGGATGGGCAGGGATACCTTTGGGATGGGTAAGAGCTGTGGGATAGATAAACCTCCAGTGCAAGCATAGTGGGACTGTATGGTCCACCCTCCCAGGTGCCACACCTACAGCCCTTTATTATCAATAATAATGTAATAATTATCCACACATGTCAACATAAATACAACTCTTTATTAAACGCCCTGTTCATTGTAGGCCAACCAAACATACATGGCCCAATCTCATCCATGTGATGAGACAGGCTGAAGGAAGCATCCATTAAGCATCTACCATCCTGTCTTGCCACTCCACTGCTCCAGCTGGGGAGTTGCACCAGTGTTTCAGGAGGTTGCGCTGCTTCTTCGCTTCATTTGAGGCTCTGTTGGGGCCTTGCACATCCTCAGTGTCGATCAGGTTTCGCCCTTGCCTCCATTCCCCAGGCTCCATGACCCCATTGGCTTGTTGGAGGTCCACGAGCCTGTTCTGCAAGACTGGGTAGCGGGTGCGCATGAGATTGTGCAGGATGCAGCAAGCTTCCATGATCCTCCTCATGGTCTCTGGGCAATGCTTCATGGTGGTGAGAAGTACCTGGAACCTGTTGGCCAGGATGCCAAAGGCGTTCTCCACCACCCGCCTTGTCCTGGACATCCTGTAGTTGAAGATCCTCTCTTCACGGGTGAGGAGTCTGGAAGAGTAGGGCTTCATGAGGTAGGTTGTGAGGGAGAAGTCGTCATCCCCCACGATGAAGTAGGGCACATCTTGTGTGTCGTTGGGCAGGGGTTCTGGATCTGGGAAGCCCACGATGAGGTTGCGTTCCAGCCCCTCCTTGAGGTGACTGGCGTTGTATACCTGGGCATCCGAAGATGAGCCGTTGCCTGAAGCATCGATGTACATGAACTTGTAGTCAGCATCGACCATGGCAAAGAGGATGATGCTGAAGAAGCCCTTGGAGTTGAAGTAAGTGGACCCCGACTTGGCTGGAGATTTGCAGGCCATGTGCTTGCCATCTATGGCTCCAACGGTGTGTGGTAAGTTCCACTTCTGATACCACTGCTCTGCAACTTTCTTCCATCCTTCTTCAGTGGAGGGGTACTGGAGGAGCTCCTCCTTGTATTCTTCGATGATGGCCTGCACCACTTCTCTGACCACAATGCTGATGGTGTTGGATGGCACCCTCCAGCCGTTCTGCATGCTCCTGTAGGAGGTCCCTGAGGCCAGGTGGTGCAGAGTGAGTGCCACCTTGAGCCCAGGTTCCAGGCTGGGCCGGAAGCTGGTGTTTGCCTTGGTCAACCTGGGTGTCAGGCACTGCACAACTTCATCAAACATGGCTGGAGGCATCCTCATGAAATTCTGGAACGCCCGAGTGTCTTCGCTCCTGAGCTCCACCATCAGCTTGTTATACAATCCGTCCTCCGCTCTACTGGCGAACCATCTTCGGACCCAGACTCTTTTTGGGTGGCTCCTTTTCTTCTCGCAGTAGTGTTCACAGAGCCTGCAGATGGCTTCACACTGTTGCAGAACGATGGTGGCTGCCGAAAGGACTTTGTTACAATCCACGGTGGACATGACTGGATGCTGTGGAAGAGGAAGACACAGACGAAGGCTGCAGAGGTCTGCACCGCTGGGCTGCTGTTCTGAAAGTGCGATGCAGGCAAGTTGCTCCCCCTTTTTATAGGCAATATAGGTTTTCCGCTAGGCATCCTCTAGGCATCCTCTAGGCATCCTGTAGACATCCTTAATATCTGAGATAGGTCCCCTCTGCGAACGTTTTTTCCATTTTAAACGCTTTGTTTCCATGCTGCATCCGCTAGGCATCCATTCTGCATCCGTTCTGCGTCCGTTCCACTTCCTCCCTGCATCCGTTTACCGCTGGAGCGGATGGAGTTGCGCGGATGCGGAACGGATGCCTAGCGGATATAGCGGATGTGTAACGGATGCGTAGCGGATGCGTAGCGGATGCGTAACAGATGCAGAACGGATGAACTGGATACATTTTCCGCGCAAAAGTTTTAGGCAGCCCAAAACTTTTGGAGCAGATGAAACGTCCATAAACGGATGCTGGACGGATAAGAGGAAGCAAAATGGAGGCAGTGAGTACAGAACGGATACATCGCATTAACCAACAGATGGCAAGGTTTTTTGTCCGTTTTACATCCTCTTTGCATTCGTTGGTTCAGTGTGACATGGGCTTAAATTCTGACATGGTTGTCCTTAGCGTACTTTCTGCTAAAGAAAGAACTCTCACAAAAGAGCGCAGGAGAGGGCAGCCTTGAACAAAGGCTACATCTGCTAATGGAGTGTAAAAATTCAATTTTAGAAATGATGATTATAATTTGTAAAGAAATACAGCACATCTTATCATAATGGAAAACGAGTGTGTTCAAGTGCTGGATGTTCCAATGTGTTATAACTGTGGATGACAACTTCGCAATGTTTGCTCTTCCATCTTAATGCTTTCCTATCAATAAACTTGACTCAGACTGAACAGCCCTTGAAATCAAGAATACATTCTTAAAAGCAGAGGGCTGCCTTTTTTTTAAAAAAAAAAAAGAAATACTCTATCCTAAAATGAGTAAATGGAGCCACTTGATAATCAAGCAGATGCATGCAGCATACAAGAATGCAACTAAATATAGCATCTCCCTTTTTTTCTTCAAGCTTCTTGAGAATTATCATTGCTCAATAATGAGGAAGCTGAATCAGTATATTTGATCTCTCTATCTCTGTCTATTTATATCTGTTTCAGATATGTATTAAAATTGCTACCAGTAACAGTATCCAAATTGGGAACATGTGCATCAAACTTAGCTAGGTTATTTGCTACCCCTTCATGGACCAGCTTTGCAAACATTTTATTGATTTAATTAATTAAATGTAGATGTGACTCACCTCACTCTGCAAAGTGATTCTGGGCAGCCTACAATTAAACACATAAATATAATCTAAATATAATATTATTTATCTTAATATAAAACATTAAATAAGCAGACAGCAAACAAAAAGCAAGATGGATATGGTGGTAGCATTGTCCCTGTTAATCCATCAACCACCAGTTTGGCTTTTATTGCTGAGGTTCGAGTTGGAACAAGCTGTCACTTGGACATAAGCTGTTGTAACAATCCTATCTGTTGTAAATGTCTGCACTAAATTTTTGTTTGGACAAAATACCATCTCAGCCAGAGGTGGTATTCATCAGGTTCTGACCAGTTCTGGAGAACCGGTAGTGGAAATTTTGAGTAGTTCGGAGAACTGGCAAATACCACCTCTGACTGGAGATTTTACAGTATCCTTCCCCTGTCATGCCCACCATGCCACGCCCACAGAACCGGTAGTAAAAAAAATTGAATCCCACCACTGATCTCAGCCTTTCATATTGAAGCAGATCAGTGCAAATCTCCTCATGGCATTTGTACTATATGGTACAGTGGCAATAAGTATGTTAGAAGATGAAAAGTATATTCTGAATCAAGACAATTTCAGAGTTTGAGATAATGCTCAATAAAGTTGTTAACATGAAACATGTCAGGAACTGACCTCAGAGGTATTGGAAATCCTCAACTTATAACTGGTTGCTTAGTGCCCGTTTGAAGTTACATTGGACCCACTTGAGGGTTACATATGACCTGAATTCAAAATTTTGACAGTTGGGGGACCCCATGATCATATTTTGAGTTCTCTGAATTTTGATCACATGACTATGTGGATGCTGCAACAGTGGTAAGTGTGAAAAATGGTCATAAGTCACTTTTTCAGTGCCATTGTAACTTTGAATGGTCACTAAATGAATAGATGTCAGTTGAGGACTATCTGTATTCATTTTTGTTGTTTCTTATCTAAATTTTTAAAAAATGAATCAATTAAGATTTTTGAACTTTGCATCTTTTTCCTCACAGGAATCTGCAAATGCACACCCTGTCATTCTACGGGTGGACCCAAAGGGATTTTATCTGTACTGGACTTTTCAAAATAAGGTATGTCCTGATCACCAAAAGCCACAGTATACAGGAAATGCTTTCAGAAACAAATCAAACTCCTAACATATATCATAGCTGTTCTCTAAACTATGATCTTAAAATCATCAGTATACTGCATAATGTGTGCTGGAGATTTTAATTTAAGATTCTCAGATAGAAAAATAAATCTTAAAATTGGAAGGCATTGTAAAGCATATATATTAGAAATATTTGGCATTGTTAGAATCCAAAATGTAGAAAATGTTTTTTTAATAAACTCATTAAAATTGCTTCGGATTAGATTATTTTTAGTTCTTCTGTTTTGGTGGAGCAGTAGACCTTGTTATAATCGCAGACCATACTCTAGGGACTCTGACTGTGAATTTTAGCAATTACAGTTCAGCTAATTTTAGATTGCATTTTAACATTTGTCTCTTAAGAAATTAATGTTTTACAGAATAATTGAAATTAAGAAAATAAATTGGAGTTATACCAAAATGTTAAGTCACTGCGGTAAGCAAAAGACATCTATCAGGACACTCATTATTGCTTTCATTTTAGCAAAAAGGAGATTTAGAGACTCTAATTTTGAACAATTAGAAAATAAGATTAAAAATTCATTTTTGTTACATGCTAGAAACAAGACAGACAACTCACATCAAACATTTAAAACAACAAAATTTAAAATGGGGAGATTCTATGCTCACAACAGTTTGAATACCCTGAAATGTTTCATCCAGAAGTATTGGTTATCTGGAGAAGCTGTAAAGTTTTGGTGTTATCATTTGATACAACAAAAATAATGAAATTTTATATCTGAAATTCAGACCAATGATGAACAGTTATTTTGTGAGCCAGGATCTGTCAATTATCAGTTTTATTTTATTTTTTGTTATATTATATTTATATTCAGGTACATCAAATAAGCAACCCTTAACTAAAAAGCAAAGAAGTAACAATATTGTGGGAAATATTGAAATGGAAAACTTTTTTTAGACAGGAAAAAAAACATTTCTTGACCAAAAACAAAAAATCTCAGAGATGTTGTAATCAATGAAACTGAGAATTCTGAAACACATGGTGGTTCAGTTACATTTATTTTATTTATTTTGATTTGTCAATCACTTACAAGATAATAGGTATAACTATATACATAGTTATGAATACATGAAATGGGTACATATAAGAAAAATAAAAGAAACAATAGGACAGGGACGGTAGGCACGTTGGTGCGCTTATGCAGGCCCCCTACAGACCTCTTCGGAAAGGGGTGAGGTCAATAGTCTAAGGTTAAGTTTACATGGTCCAGAACTCTGACAGGCTTATTGGAACCGATATTGGTGAACGCCTAAAGTCATTTAATCCTTCTAAATTACTGTAAACAGTTGACTGTCAGCCTGAGAAAGACCCAACAAGATTACAAGGAATGGACTCATATCTTTGCTTAATGTGGACATTAAACACTAGACAGGCTAAAGATAGTACCATTTGTAATTTAGCCATCTTATTCTGGATTTATAAAAAATAGTTAAGCATCTGCTTGATGATTGATATTATACATGTCATGAAGATACATTGAAATAAGATGTTCTAATTTCATTGGGTGTTAGAAAGGCCTTTGACATGGTTCAGACTGAATTTATAACATGTTTTCTAGGAAGGTATGGACTTCCACCATCTTTTGTTTATTGGATAATAATTTCACATTTGCACTCAGTGGCAAGAGTTTTACAAATGCATTTATCTTTCAACCTATGAAGTTACAATGTGACACCCAGCAAGGATATTTCTTAATCTTTAATCTGGGTTTTGAAGCATTAGTTTTTCCTATTTGTCTCCAGAAAATAAAAGTGTAGCGGCACTTGTAGTGAATATAAATTATTTTTATATACTGATTATCTTATAGTTGTTCTTGATAATCATGCAATATTGTCAACAAAGCTTATAGCACTTTGATTTATATTCTGGTTACACTAATGACTGGAGCACATTTAATTAGTTACTTTTGGAATTTATCATAAGATTTATATATAATATCCACTGACTCTATAGAATACTTACGGTAGGTTTACACTTAGCCCTCAACATATAACACAATTGGAATTTGAAAACAGGTCATATATCATTTTTCCAGAGACCATAATATCATTGACAGTCATTAAACAAATACTCATAAACTGATGGCTACCTATATATTGTTCTCAAAGTATATCAAATAAGCTTTTTTTTTCTTCCATTGAATCATATCCAATTCTTGGAGATTCTCTCTAGACAAATCCCTGCAATATTCTTGGTAAGGTTTTGCAGAAATGGTTTGCCATTGCCTCAAATATATCCAAATGTATAGATACAATTTTAATAGATAAGTTAATGGTTAAAATTCCCTTTAGGCCTTTGGGGCAAGATTAATCTTATAAAAATGGATATTACATAGAGATTAATGAATATTTTAGGGGGATTCCAATATTTATTCACATTATATATTTTACACAGATAAATAAGTTGATGAGAAAATATTTATGGGAATCTAAAGTCCCTTGAATAACCTTGACCAAACAGAAGTTACTTTATGAAGATAGCAGCTTTTAACATACCAGATTTTCAACTCCATCACTGGGGTTTTATTTTAATTTCTGCATGTGTTGGAAGAAAGTTTATTTTTCTTTCTGGGCCTATTTGGGTAGCAAGTATATAATACTTCTTGGCAGAGGCCTGGTATACTTAAGGATTTTGACTTCAGCCTTGACATATGCCAGGCATGTTTTTTTTAAAAAAATTAATGCATAAAAGATTATGATATGATCCAAAAACTGTATGAGGCTTTGACATGGTGGAATTAACCCCACATGTGAAAATAGCAAGGAAGATGTTTTACTGGGATTCTTGGGCTAAACAAGCCATCAACACTTTAAATCAGTTGATTACTAATGTCTATTTTAAGGAAGTTGAGAGATTGCATATTAAATATGATTTACCTGTATTATTTGCTTAGCAATTGAAATATGCATTAAACAGCATGGTCCTAATGTTGTAGCACCCACTGAGGTGCCTGCAATTTTAGGATCCCTGAGAGTTGTAGCACTTAACTGGAAAGCATCAACTTTTGTGATCTTCTCTTCTCTAGCTATAGCCTTATTTTTGTTTCATATCACTACATACATCAATTCAATTTTGGGAATAAATATTGCCATTTAGAATCTTAAACTATACTCTTAAAACATGGAATTTTTTACCTCATGAAGAGCTTTGCTGTATCAGATCTAGGGGCCAGCAAAGAAGATAATTTTATATAACTTGAAAGAAACTTATCATTCTGATTTTAAAGAATGGATCCTGGGTATGAGTTTATTGTTTATTTATTTATTTTAATCTGCATGTATTAAATATAAGAAGTTGATACAATATGTTTCTATGTGGTCTGGATTTAACACTAGGCTTAAGTAGTTATGTGGATTTTTTTCTGTTCATAAGGAAATTTTCTGGTCACATTTAGCTTATTTTCATTACTGTAATGTATTTTCCTTTGCACTATATTTTCACTATTTTCTGTTCTTGTTGCATTTGTTTGTATTCCATATTTTAAAAATATTTTAATATAAGCAAAAGAAGACATGGTTTGAAGATGTGAATCAAAGAGATCCACAGATATATCAACAACAAACAGATATGTGTTTGAGATGTGGTGATTAGATAACACTGTGCTTGACCAGTAATAACGCACAGGAGAGGGATTCAATTATTTCTCAGTTCAAAGAAAAACTGCAAAAAAACAAGAGCTGTCAAGTTTGCACAGTATTTTGCTTGCTTACTACTGCTTTCTAGCAGAAAGTCAGAGATGGTGGTTTGCAGTGACTTCCTTCTCTACAGTAACTAATAACTAATGCTTGAGAATTAGCCCACATATGAAGTATGTACTATTTGTTGTGCGTATAGTGGGAGCTGGAAAAGTGTTACATCTTAGAATAACAAAACAAAATTCTGGAATGGATCCACCTGAATCTCACTTAATATTTTGCTTATCAAACCCTGGACACCTAGATAATTTTAAGTCCCAGGCATAGTTACATTATCTTGTCTCTTCAGATGGTCATGAATCTTGTTTTGTTTTGTTTTGTTTGCTGCTTTTTGCAACACATCCCTGTTTTACAGATGCCTCTATGATGTAGCTGCCTTCAGCTGCCTCTCCAAACTCTTCAGTTGTATAAAAATGTTTGCCAGTGTTCTGGGTTTTTTTAAAAAATAAATAATTCAAAGACATGAAGTTTTGGATTTTGAACTCACAGCTACAACTCGAAAAATAAAATAAAACTCTCTTCCATTGGAATCACAAGTGGCCAAAGCTTTTTTGTTTTCCCCATCTTAGTAGCTTCTATCTAGATCCTTGTTTATACACAAAGTAAACCACCTGTAAAAGAAGATTAGTCAGCAGTTTATCTACTCTCAGATGAAGAAAATTTATAGATTTGTCTTCTTAGCTCTATTCTTTTCATGGAATTCTTGCCAGAATGATTATCCATTATTTTGATGTATTCATCTAGGTTTTGCACGATCTCTTTCAAGTGCATTCTGTGAAAACCCACTACGTCCCAGTTTCCCCACTGAACTGTTTTTTTTATATTGAAACCAGCTTTTGAAGAGGATTTTTTTTTGAGAAGAGAAGTGTCAGGAGATATAATCCATTGTCTCCCACTCATTTTCTCTTTTCAAATTTAAATAGCACATTTTCTTTGCTTTGTGGAGTTCTTGGTACTCTGTGGGTGCTAGCCAGTTCGTAATGAAATGTTCACAAGCAACCAGCCAAGCTTTGAGAGTACCAACAATTTTATAGAAATTATCTTCTATTAGAACCACAAGGGTCCAATACTTCCCTATTTTCCCCATCTCACTAGCTTCTAGATCCTAGTTTATACACAAAATGTTCTGTATGGAACTTGGTAGGTTCCAAGTACTTCATTCTGATTGGCCGAAAAGGCCACTTACGGATTGATTCACTAGGAACCAATCCAGGAAGCCGCCAAACGGCGGGAAGAATTAAATAACTGTCATTGGCCACAAGCCAGCAGGCTAGCCGCTATATAAAGGGCTGCCGCAGCTTGGGCTATGTTCCGTTTCTTTACCTAGTGGTTGGAAATAAAGTTGTTATTTGGAACCTGGTCTCATGTGCTTCTTTCCGGAGGAACACAAAACAAACTATCTTGAAAGGAAGATTACCGGTAGTCAACAGCTTATTTACTTTCAGATGAAAGGAATGTATACATTTGTCTTTGTTTTTAAAACCACACAGAATTGAGAAGTATTAATATTTCTTTGCAAATAAAATTTAATTTGTCCCCTGAAATAGCGAACCTCAGCAAGCAGAAGAATTGTGATAACACTGTTAGATATATAATATGAACCCTTTGAAACAAAAATCCTGAGGCAGATTGAAGCTTCTTTCCTCTGGCTGCTGCAAAACTTCAAGAAACCAAAATAATAAAATGAGACTCATACGTTTTTAAAAATTGCATGAACCAAGATCAGTGATTGTATCAGAGCTGCCATTGTCCTTGCTGTTGCTCAGCAATAACCACAGAACAGCAATGTTTACTTTGCTTCAGAGAGAAGGTGGGGAAGGATGAGCCAAATTTCAATAGTTAGAAAGTGCAAATTGTGCAATGAGCAGTATACTCAAGCAAGAGTCTTTGCAAAAGTCAGCCTTCTTTTTTTTTTAAATAAAGTTTTATTTGGGTTTTCACACATACAAAATACAAGTAAAACTTCTTTTTTGAAAATAGCATGGTCCCGGGTTGAACTTCTTTATACAGACACAAAACTCAATTTCATGCTCCTTTTTGTATTCTATTCCATATCTTATACTATTTTACATTTTCTATATAGTTTTTCCCCTCTTTTAATTTTCTCAATTTTATTTTGATTATCTCATCTCAATTCAAATCATTACATTTATACTTTTTCTGTTCTGTTTCAATTTCATATTATCTTTTCTCATTAAACAAATTTTCTCCTGTAGTTACTAATTGGAGTATGACACCTTTATATCTTTTAATTACATCCATTCAACTCTAATTTAAACTTCAATATATACCTTAAGTTTATGACCTTCAATACACAATACACAATACATAACTTCCAATCAAACTCTGCTTGTACATTCTTATAATACACACTATATTCTTTAAAAAAGAAAGAAAGATTGTAAATATATGTAATTATAAACCCTCATTCCATTCCAGTTCAGTTCTATCATTAATAATCATTAAAATCTTAACATCTTTAACACTTCTTTTCAATTAAATATCATACTTCCTTAAAAACACATATAACCTCCATAATTAATTTTTCCCTTATTTCTCTTCACATATGTTTTATAAATCATTAAATATATCTTTTGTTGCATTTATTTATTGACAAGCATAGCTATTTTACATTGCTATTGACATAGCTATTTTATCAGACATTTTAATCATACATTGTTTCATATTTTCTAAAATTATTTCTGTTTCTAATATAACCATACTATATTATGTACCTTTGCAGAATCCCTTTTTCCATTAAGTTTTCATCCATTATCTCTAAATAGGCCCTGTTTCTCGATATTTTGCTTCTATCCTTCATAACTTCTTTTCCTTTCTTTCTTCCCTCTCATCTTTTCCCTCCCCTTTTTATCCCCTTGTCTCTCTATTTCTAATTCTTTTTTCTGCATTTCCCTCTTTTGTTGCTTTCTGATTTTATACTTATTTTTCACTCTATTTTTTTTGAGTTGTTTTTCCCAATCTTAAACTTTCCATTCTCTTTCCCTCCTTTCCTTCCCCCCCCCATCTAAGATTACTTGTTCATTAAAGATGGCTTCTTCTTTGTCGCAATCTTCTTGTTCTGCAGGCATTTCTTGTTGTTTCTCATAATTCCAAATCTCCATTTCTAAAAACTGAAATACGAAGCCAAAAGAACCTCTCCCTTCTTGTGCATCTACTTTGTACTTTTTAAGTTCCATTTTCAGTTCTTCTAAAAGTGGAGCCATTTTAAACAGTTTTAAACAACCACCTGATTGATCATTCAAAACAATAACCAAGAATCCAGAGATCATCAAGTAATCCAGATCGTCCCAAGTTATATCTTCTTATTTCTTTTTCAACTTTCTCTTCCTGGGGTTTTTGTTGCAATATTTCAGTTAGAATGTATCTTTTGGAAGTCTTGTTGAGATTTTGCTGTAAGTTCTTTTTTAATTCCAGGCAGTCTCCTTCCTTCCAGATCCTGCCCTTTTATTCTTTTTCTTTCCTTTCCTGTTTTCAAAAGCTTTTAATTATCCAGAAAATTTTATTATTCCTTTGACTTTTTATTTTCAGCATTAAATGCCTTTTGATGTCAAAGTGGATTTTTTTCCAGTTTCTTGCTTAAGTCTCTTAGCTGTCAGTATAGGAAAAGGAGAAAACCAAATCTTTTCCCTTTTTTCTCTCCTTCGCAGCTTAAAAATCTTCTTAGGGAACAATGTTATTGTTTTTTAATAGTTTCAATTCCAAGGTACCTTATTTGTTGCTTTTGCTGTTTGACCCAGTCAACCAAAACTTTCTCTTCTTATTTTCCTCCTTCACATTTTTTTCCGGTTGAGTTCTTCTTTGTGGTGGCCATTTCTGACTACCGCTGCAACCGCCTTTGGAAAAGGAGTAATGGCCAGCTGGGGAGGAGAGATGTGGCTCTCCTCAACTCTGCAGGCAGTCTCCCCCCTCTTCACCACCTCTGCAGGGTAGCTTAGTCCCGAAACCAGCCAGCTCGGGGTGCTCCAACGGCAAGCACAGATCAAAGCATTGCAGAGACGAGGTTTCAATCTGTCACTGAAGAAGCTCAAACTGGAAGCTACAAAAGTAGCCTTTTGAGATAGGCCCAATGGTGGTATTCTACTGGTTCAGCCTGGTTCTTCCAAACCGGTAGCAGCAGTGAAGCAGTGAAGACTGAACTGGTTCTCTCTGCCACTCTGCTGTTGGGTCCACCCACCTGCTCAGCCTACCACACTCACCTTTATCCTCTGAATTAGAAGCACAGCTGCTTTGCGCGGCACAGCAGAGTGCCGCGCAGCAGTGCTGAAGTGATCGGGATCATGTAGACTTGCAGGAGGTGAGTTAGAACACCTCTGCACCTGCACAAATGCCTCTGTCCCTGTGCAAAGCATGCGTTTGACACACATGTGCATGCAAAGTGTGTGCACGTGCACTCCCACCAAACTGGTGGTAAAAATATTTGAATCCCACCATTGGATAGGCCAGTCCAGAAATGAGACTCCACAAGGACTATTGGAGCTCTATTGCAGGATATAATAATAGAATCTCAAAAGTCTGACAATATGGCTATGACTTTTGTCTGGCATATAGTGTGAAACATGGCAGAACTGATTCATTAGAGTTGATTTATTGTCAGTCACATTCAGCAATTTTGATTTTTTTATTATTGTCCAACAGGTAGTCCTCTACTTATGAACTACAATGTAGTCCAAAATTTCTGTTGATAAGCAAAAAAAAATTTGTTAAGTTTTACGACCTTCCTTGCACACTGTTTTTAAGTGAATCACTGTAATTGTTAAGTTAGTAACATGGTTGTTAAGTGAATCTGGCTTCCCCATTGACTTTGCTTGTCAGAAGGGCACAAAAGGTGATCACGTGACCCTGGGACCCTGCAACAGTCATAAGTACAAATCAGTTAACAGGCATCTGAATTTTGATCATGTGACCATGGGGATGCTGCAATGGTTGTGTGAAAAATGATCATAAGTCACTTTTTTTAGTACCATTGTAACTTTGAATGGTCACGAAATGAATGTAAGTCAAGGATTATATTGTATTATTGTATTATTCTAAACAATAGGTCAATAGGTACTATTTCATAGTTTCTCCAGTAAAATATGATGTAAAAAGAGTTCGCTGGAGCAATGTATTTGTAAGCATCTAGGCATCTTTCCAAGAAATACATTTTGCATAAAATGATTTTTATATGCTGTAGCTGTTGAACAGCAATTTGATTTTTTTCCCAGCTTGGAATTTTTTTCCCAGCAATTTACTGTTTTGAAGTAGTCTGACAAAGAAGGTCTTTGAATCTACTTGTAGTGGAATCTGTTAGATTTAAACCTATAGAAAATTGATAAAATATACTGTATGCTAATTCATATTCACTAAAGCTCAGTCCCAAAGATGATTAGGTTACTGGGTAGTGTGCTTATTTATGTGGAATGATTCTGGATTTGAGGTTTATTTTTTGTTTTTCACAGAAGCTAAAATTGTGCATGCTACTTTTTATTATTTTGCAGGAGATTGAATTTTTGGATATTACAAGCATCCGAGATACTAGAGTGGGGAAATTTGCAAAGATTCCTAAAGTAAGTTTATGACATGATACGTAAAAGTCTTCTCTAACCTAATGTCTTTCCAATTTAAGAGACTTTGGTTCCTGAAATTGGGTGAGCTGACTGAGAATTTAGAAATCAAGGACAACTGTCCTTTCATCTTTTGTGATAAACTTAAACCCAAAGCTGTCACAAGCAGAAAAAAGGGGCAGGGTTTTGATTGAGCAGTTGTGACCATCTTGACATTTTTTGTATCTCCCCAGGATGCCCTGCTCACTGCTATTTTATCAGCAAGTCAAAAATGCTTTTGTAGTAATTTTCCCCCTCATCTTTTGTAACAACATGCATAGTACGAAAGGCCAATGGCAATTTGAGATGATACGAAAAACAACTTTCACTCCAAAATAATAGCAGTATTAGAATGTATTCAAATGCCTGCAGCTGTACTGGAAAAAAGTGGATTTTTCCATCTGCATCTTTCCCTTCCCATTATGTTCTCCCCAGCTCTAAAAATGCTACTCAGAAGGCACTGTTGTGCAAAGTAATTTCTCCAAATTTGGTCGTGACACCTTCTCCATTTGAGTTCTATTCCCGTATGATTTCTCAGAGATCTGAAAATAATTCTGCTAGCAGTCTGGCACAGCTGAATGCTAACAAATTTTAACAGAAAAGATTGAGAGGGCTGTGCCTCCTTTATATGCCATGAAGAAACACAATATTGCTGAAGAAAGGGAAGGAGAGCAGAAGTATTGACTTTTAGAAGTAAGAGTCAAGCTTATACTGTGAACGATCATGGAGGGAGGAAACTTGTGGACATAAAATTGGTGTGTGTGTATGTGTGTGTGTGTTAGTTATAGGCTACAGAAGTGCACTATTGCTAGGAAGTTGAGGTTTGCATGCTTTTAAAGGAGTTCAGAAAAAAAAAAAGATCAGTTTGAATGGCAATAGCCAAACTCTCCCCTGGTCAAGTCACACAGGGCTTTCTTGACAACACTTGAAAGTGCAGAATCAACAAGACCACAGCTTTACAATATTTCTTTCTTAGTGCCAAACAAGGACCAATTTATGTAAGCATTTTGTAATACAATGATATGTGACTCACTTGCATGGCATTTCTTGT
Source organism: Laticauda colubrina (assembly GCA_015471245.1). Lineage (NCBI taxonomy): Eukaryota > Metazoa > Chordata > Lepidosauria > Squamata > Elapidae > Laticauda > Laticauda colubrina. The sequence continues at coordinate 44,342,506 of BLBF01000005.1, read as the reverse complement.
ATTTCTTTAACTATCCTCCTGATGCAACAGCATTAAAATGGAAGTGTTCAAGTAGTTCCTCCTTTTCCCAGAGTAACAACTGACACATTTAATTTTAAGATCAATAATTGCAATGCTCCTCTGTACTGAGCAGCAACTGCATTTTGAAAAATAGCCATTAGTTGGGACAAGATTCCAGTGTAGATACTGTCTTTGCTCTGCTTCCTTAGAAGTTATCCTGTACTTCCAGACTAGGAGAGATATTTAGGATTCTTATCAGGGCCAAGCTTGTGGAACAAGATGAAGAGAAACAAAATATCTTCAAAATGTCTTGCTGATTGAATGCAAATTAAAAAAGCAGAATATTGAAAACATTTTTTTCTTCAACAGCCCTATGTTGGTTATAGCATTTAAAGGCCATTTTGATAAGATGTGCAATAATATACACCTAAGAAGCAATTATTTTCATTAAAGCATTCTTTTGTGTTCAAAACCTCCGATCCCATTTTGAATTTTAAAGCAGGTTTTTCTCAAATCTTGTCACTTCTGCTTTCAGTTTTTCTTCTTAATGTGTTTTTATTTATTAATTTTTATATTTATCCTTTGCAGAATCACAAACTCCGAGAAGTTTTCAACTTGGATTTTCCAAACAACAATTTTTTTCACAAGATATTGACTGTGGTTTCTGGTCCTGATATGGTGGACCTCACATTTCACAATTTTGTTTCTTATAAAGAAAATGTTGGCAAGGTAAGAAAATAAGCTAAATTTCCAGATGTTAATGTGAGCAAAAACTAACCAAAATAGCCATACAGTACCATATCTGAGAGAAGCAGTTGACATTATGTCTAAAGTGCTGTGTTAGAGATGGCAGACACTGGTTTTAAACCAGCTTGGACATTAGGATTGCAGGGTATTTTTTGCAATCCTAATGTCCAAGCTGGTTTAAAACCAGTGTCTGCCATCTTTGGTTTAAAGCTGGTTAAAAACCAGTGTCTGCCATTTCCTCCCTAAAGTATTTCACATCATACAGCCATGGACAAAAATGGAACAATATATGATTGTTTTAAAAGCTAAATAAACATAATATCAGTGTAATATAGTGGTTATGCTAGGCCTGATTACTTTCATATTCAAACCTCCACCCAGTTATAAATTCCCTCCATGACCTTGAAATACTCATGATGTCCTAGCCAAATCTACCACATAGAACTGTGATGAAAGATGGTAGGGAGAACCAAGTGTATTGGATGGAACTATTTTATTTATTTATTTATTTTGTCAAGCATGTATTATATAACAAATATAAGTACAAAGTGATTATGAATACATGAAATGGATATGAATAAAAGGGGAACATTAGGACAGGGACGGTAGGCACATTGGTGGGCTTATGCACGCCGCTTACAGACTTTCTTCAAGAAAACTTGGAGTTGATATTTATTGACCTTCTATTTATTTTGACAATTGCCTAAATATGAGTATCAAAGTGATCATCCATTTTAGATAGAAGAAGAAAGATGTCAATTGCTTCCACTTAGTTTAAATATACAGAAAATAAATGTCAATGATTCAAAAAAATGGCATAGATTAGAATCTTGTCTTTAGAAAGGATAGTAATAATGGAAAATGAGCATTTATTCCATGTGGAAATACTGCCTGGCACACCCACTCATGTGCTGAAATGTAGATTTTATACTTCACAAGTTTTGGACTTTCAGATTGTACCCTTGACTTCATTTTTCAGAACTGGGCAGATGATATCATGGACTTTGTTAGGAACCCCTTTATATACAATGCTTCCCGTTACACTTTCCTGGAGAAAATGTGAGTAGTTATTTACAAAGGTTGTGTTTCCAAGTATTTCTTGACAGTTCTAGTAATATAGTATGGTAGCTGAATGATGTTGAAAGGTTGTCATTTAAAAACACTGGAGTATGATGTTGTCTTAGAAGGCGGGTCCATACTCTTCCCTTCAAGAACATGGAGGAGTTGCTATATTCTATGAAAAGTCTCTAAATCTAAAAAAGATCCAAATTATACAAGAGCTTGTTCTTCCTGAGACCATCATCTGTGAACTGTCCTTAAGCATCTCAATCCGCTTCTTACTTTGCTATCATGCCCCTATGATATAATTTATGCAAACAAGCTAACTTCACTACTGACATGAGCTGCCTCCTGCCCACACCCTCTCATTTTTCTTATAAATTGGACACTAAATGAATGTACATCTGAACCCATTCATACAACCCTGTACAATGCTATTACCACACTAGGACTGGAACAACTAGTAACCAACAATACTAGATTTAACAACTGCTTCGACAGGATCCCCAATTATAACTTCAAAAAAGGCAACTAAAATCTTATAGACAATGATCTCTCATCTTTTGATTGGCAAATTCTATTCATTTGATGCAATACTGTTGAAGACCACTACAACAAAATTTTATTTGATGTCAAAAGAGTCATCAAACTATATGTACCAATAACAACTCCCAGAATCAGAAAAAAACGAATTACCCATAACAATAAGGAAGCTCCGCTCCAAAAAGAAATCCCTTTGGCAGAAAAACAAATCTGGTCACGTTGCCAACTTTAAAAGCCGATACAAAAATTTATGCCACCAGATAAAGACTGAATGCACCAATTATCACATTAAACAAGAGGAAAACCTTCTACGCACCAATTTCACCCACACTTTCTGCAGTTTTGTAAACAACAAACTAAAAGACTCAAGGTCCATCCCACCCCTAAAAGAACCAAATGGTAAAGACTGCAACGATAACACCATTAAAGCCAACCTCTTTAACACATTCTTTGGCTCAGTATTTGTAAACAGCAATGGATCATGCCCAGTAGTTCCTAGCTGAACCACAGACAAATACAATGATCTAATACATATTGATTTTACAGAAGACAATGTTGAAAAAGCACTCAGAAATCTAAAACCATCTCTATTTATTAGACTGGATGGAATATATGCCTACTTCTTAAAAAAGCTATCCACTGCCATAGCCGAACCTCTAAGCATAATCTTTGAAAAATCTTTCAGGACCAGCTCCTTGCCAAATCTATGGTCACTAGCCACAGTCATCCCCATCTTCAAAAAGGGAGACCCCAGCCTAGCTGAAAATTACAGACCAATTTCTTTATGCTGCATCACCTGTAAAGTGATGGAATCAATTATTAACCAATCCATTATCCTCCACTTAGAGACAAATAACCTACTCTATAACAAACAGTTTGGTTTCAGAAGGAAACTGTCCTGTAACCTGCAACTCTTGCATTGTAAAGACATATGGACTACACAACTTGACCAGGGCAAAGCAATTGACGCAATTTACATTGACTTCTGTGAAGCCTTTGATTGAGTGGTACACGGCAAACCTTATGGTATCTCTGGATACCTGCATAACTGGATAGAAGCATTCCTGTCAAACAGGAAACAAATGGTCAAAATTGGAAGTGTCCTATCAAATCCTATACGTCAACAGTGCTGTCCCCCAAGGCAGTGTTCCAGGACCAACTCTCTTCATACTCCATATTAATGACCTCTGTGATTATATTAAAAGCAACTGCATTTTTTTCGCTGATGATGTAAAGCTATTCAGCACCAAAGACAATACTGCTACCCTTCAAAAAGACCTCGACTATGTATCAGAATGGTCAAACAAATGGCAACTTCAAATCTCAACAAATAAATGCTCTATCTTATATATTGGCAAAAAAAATCAAAAAATAAAATACAAGCTGAATAGTCAAGACATTGTTGATGACAAAAACTTTGTCAAGGACCTTGGAGTACTCATCTCAAATGATCTAACTCTTAGAGCCCAATGTAACTTCATAGCCAAAAAGGTGTTAAGAGTTGTTAATCTAATCCTATGTAGCTTTGTCTCCAGTAATATCACTCAACTAACTGGAGCATATAAAACATTTGCTAGACCAAAACTTGAATTCAGGTCATCAGTCTGGAACCCGCATTACATATATAACATTAATACAATTGAGAAAGTCCAGAAATATTTTACGAGAAGAATCCTCCACTCCTCTACTCGTAGCAGAATACCTTATGCCAACAGACTTGAAATTTTAGACTTAGACAATCTAGAACTACGCTGCCTTTGGTTCAATCTAAGTATAGCATATAAAATTATATATTGCAATTGTCCTAACTATCAATGAATATTTCAGCTTCAACCAAAACAATACAAGAGCACTAAATAGATACAAACTAAAGATAAACGGCACCAAACTTGACTGCAGGAAATACGACTTCAGCAACAGAGGAGTCAGTGTCTGGAATACTCTACCTGACTCAGTAGTTTCTTCCTCAAACCCCCAAATCTTCAACATTAGACTGTCTACTATTGACCTCACCCCTTTCCTAAGAGGTCTGTAGGGGGTGTGCATAAATGCAGTAAAACGTCACTGTGGCTAAACTCCTGGCTCATCGGTGTTTTAGCCGGTTTACAAAGTTCCATTTCAAAATTCTTTAGTGATTGGTCAATTTTATTTGCCTGTGAGATCTTGTATCCTCCCCTAGTTCTATCTATCTTTAAACCAAGATATTGTTCAATTTCTCCTAATTGTTTTATTTTAAATTTCTTCTCTAACAGTGATATTATTTTAGCAGCTTCTTGTACAGTTTTGGTGATGAATGCTGTGTCATCAGTAAACAATAGCAACAATGACACTACACCATTACTTACCCTTTTAAATAAAAATGGATCACCCATGCCAGCTACAAAACCTATCTTAGTTAATTTCTTAACTATACACTGGTTCCACTCATATCCTGATTGCTTTATGCCATAAAGACTCTTTTTCAATCTCCAGCAATCAGTTGTATTATCATTTTTGATACCTAAAGGTTTCTTTAAATAAATAGTGTGTTGCAATGGTGCATGCAGATATGCCGTCTCTACATCTAAATGATTTATAATGTATTTCTCTTTAGCTGCCCACACTAATGCTGCTCGTAATGTAGTAGCCTTCAGACTGGGCACAAACACCTCATCATAGTCATTTGCTGTCTGATTGAACCCTTGTGCTATCAACCTGGCTTTATGGGTAACAGTCCCATTTACACCTGTCTTAAGTTTATAAATCAATTTATACCCTATGGCTTGTTCACCTGGTGGCAACCTGACATTTTCATATACCTCCAGTTTTTGTAAAGATTTCAGTTCCTTATCCATTGCTTCCTGCCAAGCAGCCTGATCCTTAGCAGGATACAGTTTCAGTTCATTATAGTTATCAGGAACTGTATCCACATGGCATACAACATTAGCCTGATATCTATCAGGTGGTCATGTTACTCAGGTTGAATGTCTTGGTAATACAGGGATAACTGGTGGACTCTCCTGTTCCACCTGCTCCTGTTCTTCTACCTCCTCCTGTGCCTGTTCTCCTACCTCCTCCTGTGCCTGTTCTTCCTCTTTAATGGCTATTCATGGTTTACTTAATTCATCTTTAGGGACTATTTGGGTGTCAATAATAATATAATTGCTGGATTCCTGTTCCAGTTTATTCCACCCAACGTGCTCAAGAAATTTAGCACTCGTGCTTCAATAAACATGAGCTGTGCCTGGATCACAAAATCTAAATGATCTATGGTTGGCTTCGTAACCTACAAAAAATAATTTCCTAGCTCTATGTTGCCCTTTCAGTCTTACTTGTGAGGGAATATGCACCCATGATGGAGCTCCAAATGTGTGTAAATAACTTAAATTTGGCTTTCTGCCATGCCACCGAGTGAATGGCAATTCTCCAGTTGTTGTATTAGCTACATTGTTTAACACATGGTAACTACACATTATGGCTTCACTCCATAGCATTTCAGGCAAACCTGAATCAGATAACATAGTGCAAGCCATGGCTTGTAATGTTTGCCCTTTTCGTTCTACAAACAAGTTATGTTGGGGTCTGTAGGGTACAGAACGTTTATGCTCGACACCAGCCATTTTCAACATAGTTTGGAATCTCTTGTTAATAAACTCAGTCCCATTATCAGTAACTAAAGTAATTACTTTATTCCTCATTTTTCTCTCAGCAAATCTTAGCCAGTTAAGAAATGTTGGAATGTTTCATTTGGTTTTTCATGAGATAGCAGAAACCGTGCTGTGAGTAATGGTCCATTATACTCAAAACATAGCAGACACCTCCCAAACTGGGTTTCTTAGGACCAATTATGTCAGCAAACACAACCTCTAAAGGTTCTTTGGTCTTAAACCCATTCAGTCTAAACCCATTTGGTCTTAAACCCATTCAGTTTGCAGGAGTAACCTTGCTTTTCTCTTGGCTACAAGCATTACAGTTTAAGTACTTGCTATAGGGTTTTAATTTTACTCCCTCTGACAAATCAACAGTTTGTTTCAGCATTTGAAATTAATGTGCCCAAGATGCCTATGCAGTAAATGTATATATTCATCATGTGACTTAACATTGTTATAAACTGAGTTAGCCATCTTCAACTGATCATCAGGTATCACATATAAATCATTCTCTCAAGTAGCAGTAACACTTTTACCCTCTTTCTCTATTATACAATTTTCTCCCCTAAAGGTTACTACATAATTAATATTAACTAAAGCCCTTACTGATAATAAATTAAATTTCAGTTTAAGTACATATAACATAGTTAAATGTTCATCTACACATGAACAATATGCAGTACCTTCACCAGATACTTTCATCTTCCATCCATTTGCCAATGATACATGTTGTTTACTCATGGAGATCTTTACAAACCTTTTTCTATCTTTAGTAATGCACTGCGATGCTCCACTATCAACAACCCACAAATCATAGTGTACAGTTGAATTACTAGACATAGCTAAACTAACATTCTTCTTAACCTTCTGGTGTTTGGCAGTATTCTGTCATTTTCCCTTCTTACAGAATCTAGCTGTATGTCCCCTAGCCCCACAAGAAAAACATTTCCTAACAGTATAGGCAGTTGAACACAAATCCTCTTCTTGTGGCTGTTCCTTTCTCAGCTGGTCCCTATCCAGCTGTCTTCTTGCTTTTTCTAACAACCTTCCGGTTATGTCAGTTAATGTCAGTTTATCCCTGGGCAGGACTTCCAGTGAAGATACATAATCATCATAACTTTCATCCAATGAGAAAAGGATGGTGTAAACTTGATGCAGCTCTGAAAATATCAGTTCTTTTTCATGTAGCTCTTGAAAAGTTATTTTCATAAAGTTCAAATGAGCTAACATATCTCCACCTTTCAGAAGACGTGCTCTAAACAGTTTATGTGTAAGATGTATGTGTGTACCTACACTGTCACGAACATAAATCTTCTTCAAATTCTCCCAACACTTAGCAGCAGCCTCTTCTCCATGAATATGGACTAGCTGCTGGTCACTCAGTGTTAGTCCAATTATACAAAGTTAATAACAATTCATTCATAATAATAACAATAACAAACTCATTCGTTGTTCCGTTTAAAGTCAGCAAGCTTCTTGGCATCATCCTCATCATCTGGATCCCAAGCATTTACATCCAGTGGATCCTGAACTGCATTCCATAACCCTTCTCTATGCAAAAGTAGACTGCATTTCATAGACCAGGAAACATAGTTTGTTCCATCCAACTGAGTTATCAGTGATAGACTTGTTGAAGGGTCTTGTGCCATTTTTAGCAGGATAGTAACCCACAATTAAACAGTAAACAGCTGTCTGTATACAATACTGTGCATTCACACCAACTCTCAGTTATCTGAGCCTGGTATGATCTGGGCCCATAACCAGTGTTGAGGTAATTTCCCATTAGGAGAATGAGTGCACACAGGGAGACGTAGTGAGAGTGGTGAATAATAACACACAAGCAGCACACAGATACACTGTATAGTAAAATGTTGGTTTTTACTTCCAGTAAAAACGTTAAGCAAAGTTCAACAAACAGTCCAAGTCATTCATGGTTAAAGCAATCAGTTTTCAGTCCAGGGATAATCCAAATATCAAAGTCCAGTATCATAAACAGTTCAGTAACAGACTTACATTAAATCCAAGAAGAACTATGATCAGCAACAATCAATAGGGAAATGCAGGAATGGCAACACTCTCAACAACAGGAGAACAACACAACCCAGGTTTCTGGCTCCATCTTATGGCCATTTGAGGAAGCATACCCAATTACAATTTTAGCATTCCCTTAAAGAGACAGTATTAAAATGTCTATCCTGGTTTATATATTTTCCAACCCAACTGTTAGGTGACTTACATTCCTAACATTACTGTCCCTGTCCTTTTGTTTCTTTTTTATTATTCATATCCATTTCATATATTTATAACCATGTTAATACTTATGTCTGTTATCTAATAATTGTTTAACTAAATAAATAAATAAAATAAATAAGAAACAAATAACAGTCAAATATAAGCAAGACATTCTCTTCACATGATAGCTGATGAAAACCCAGTCCTAGTAGCATCAACTTGTTGCAATTCATCTTATTGACCATTTGGGACCATAGGAGAAAGAAAAGGAACTTCCTCTTTATTTCTTTGCAGGTCCCTACTCTTCTTTCCTAAACCATTCTCTTCCTTCTCTTTGTATCCCTCCTGTGAAAACAGGCTTGATACTACAACATTAATTGCATTTTTTTGATCTTAAAGCCTCTATTTTAGATACTTTTATCAGACTTGATTCTAGTCACACAGGCTCCAGGTTTCAGTTCCTGAGGTAATCAAACCAGAGTTACCTCAGTTGTTTTTCCCTACAATTCCTTCACTACCTTCCTTCATTCTTTTTTGTCTCAGAACTTATTAAACTAATAAAAATGTATCTGTTCTGCCCTTTTCTGCAGTCTGGTAAAACTGAAGCTGCAACTGAATGCTGAGGGGAAAATTCCTGTCAAGAAGTGAGTATGATGTTCATATTATGTATTTATTTTCAATTATTTATTTGATTTGTTAATCGCTTACAAAATAACAGGTATAAGTATAAACATGAGTAAGAGTACAGGAAATAGGTAAAAATAAATGGGGACAATCGGACAGGGATGGGAGGCATGGTGGTGCGCTTATGCACGTTCCTTACAAACCTCTTAGGAATGGGGTGAGGTCAATAGTGGATAGTTTGAGGTTGAAGGAGTGGGGGCTTGAGGATGTAAACAACAGAGTCAGGTAGTGCATTCCAGGCATTGACCACTCTGTTGC
>BLBF01000005.1:44311393-44328354 GCA_015471245.1 Laticauda colubrina | reverse complement strand
TGATGGCAGATGAGATTCTGCTGACTAGTATCTCTTATTACAAACCATTTTCTCTACAAAGGGAATTCTTTATGGGTGTTAGTTATTCATTTCTTATTTGTTCAGTATACAGACGTTGGGGAAAGTTTCAGGATGATAAAGGAAGCACTTTAGATTGAGCTTTATTTTTGCACCAATTGTTCATGTCTTATAGTGCTGAATCTGCAGTGCTGAAAAAGATAAGATAGAACCTTGTTCAATACTAAAAAAAAAATTGAACCTTGCCTTGCTCCTAAGGGGGGATTTTCCAGGGACCTCTAAAGCGCTCTTCTTCATTGTTTCTCCTTAGCCATTCAAAAGCCAAGCCATACATGACGAAAGATCACTTGACAAAATTTATCAACAAGAAACAGCGAAATTCCCACCTCAATGACACACTTTTTCCTCCTGCCAAACCAGATAGAGTACAGGGTCTCATAGAAAAATATGAGCCTAGTGGGATGAATATTCAAAGAGGTAAGTCTTTTCCTTTGGGATGCAGTTTTGTGATGATCCCAAGCCTATAGAGACAACAGAGTGTTGCACACTGTCCAATTTTTATGTGGATATGAACAAGGTAGGAAGTATAAAGAAGTAGTGAATGTGTTGTGTGTGCTTGTTTGAATATCTATACACATATATATATATATACACATACAGATATTTGGCAATTTGGTAATATATTGCTGATTTGCCTCCTAATAGAATATCTGTAAGATAACTGTATAAAAAAACAGGACAATGTTGAGACTCTTGTGAATACCTTAGGATTTCCAAGTTTTGTGAATACTTCAGGGTATGCCATCAAAAATCACTTGGCCTTTTATTGATTAACAATCCTCTTATCCCAGAAAAAAATATATTGCAGTTCTAACATTGTGGAATGCTTCCTTATAACCTTTTTCTCTCTTTGTCAGCCAACAAAAATTGGATGAAGTTGGCTAAACAAGGACTCTGAAAAAGATTGAACAGACCGAACAGACTCTGAAAAGATTGAACAGGAATAAAAGTTATAAAAGACTCATAACTCACAACAATCATACCTCTATTACCTTTGGTTTTAAATCAGAATAAAGCATTTGGGGGGGGGGGCGGTTGGAGCATCCAACATAGGGACTGGCACCGAGTTTCCTCCAAAAGGTTTATTCTCTAACTCCCACAAATCCTTATGATTGGTCGTGCTGACTGAGGCTAAGGGGAATAGAAATCCAGAACATTTGGAGGGCAGCAAAGTACCTATCCCTGATTCAAAGTCATCTTCAAGGCCTTGAATTGCACTTCCAGTCACAATATAATTGTTTGTTCCTGCAGGGCAGCTGTCTCCTGAGGGAATGGTTTGGTTCCTGTGTGGTCCTGAAAACAGCATCATATCTCAGGACAAACTGTTCCTGTACCAAGATATGAACCAGCCACTATCCCACTATTTCATCAACTCATCCCATAACACTTACCTAACAGGTATGGTGATATCTACCAAGATGCACTCATTTGTCCCAGTTGGGATCATTTTCTCCAAGGTGTTGATTTTTATTTATGTTTAGGATTACAATTCCCCACTTGTCCTAGTTCTGCCAGTTCAAAAAAGATTAGGTAACAGGTGCTATGAAAGATAATCATCCAAGATCTAGTCATTGATGATCACAGAAAATAGGCAAAATGGATCACAATCTGCCATAACATGGGGCAGATGCCTATAAGCCTCTTGGGTACTTATAACTTACACATCACCTTTTTTGTCATAGTTTTGCCAGTTATTGTTTTACGGTTCTATGGATATTTTATGCGCACACCTTTCCCCCCCCTTTTTTTTAACAGCTGGACAGTTTTCTGGAATTTCATCTCCTGAAATGTATCGCCAAACTCTCTTGGCTGGTTGTCGTTGTGTGGAACTTGATTGCTGGAAGGGACGTCCTCCAGAAGAGGAACCAATCATCACCCATGGGTACACTATGACAACTGAAATACTGTTCAAGGTACCACATTTGCTGGTGGCTTTTTTCTGTTTGTTTTCTTTGAGCCTATCTGACAAACTGCTTCCCCATCCCAAATTAAAGATAGAAAATACTTACACCAGGATAACTTAAAACTTACAGCCACTCTGTCTTGCCAGAATTGAATGTAACTTTTCATCCACATCCAGATCTTCACATCCTCCAGGCACTGGGACATGATAGCATTACATTATCTCAGGATCAGGATGTACAACTGGTATCATCAGCATACTGATGTTACTACATCCCACATTGGAGGATGACCTCTTCCAATGATTTCATATAGCTATTAAAGAGGAAAGATGGGGATTTCAAACCCTGAGGCATCCCACAGGTAAGGGGCTGAAGGGTTAGCCCCCTCATTCCCACTTATACCAATTGGAACCAGCTTCAGAGAAAGGAGGAAAACAACCTTAACACTGTGTCTCTGTAGTATTTTTCCAGCCTGAAAGGGTCCAGATATCCTATTTCAGGGTTTTCTGAAGCTCCAGCCCAGCCACTTCCTCAGCAAAAGGCTTCCCCCAAAAGGCAGGGAGACAGGACAAAAGTTGTTCAGAAGTGTTGGATCCAGATATGGCAAATTTAGAAGGAAGCCTACCACCATCTCTTTCATGGCAGGCAAAACCATTTCTTCATATAAAAAAGCATTTGCCACCACCTGAACCCAACCACAGGTAACCTCTCAAGAAATTTTAATCAACTAGGAAGGTTATGGATCTAATAAATTGATGGCATGGTTGATAGAACTAAGGATCCCATCTATTTCCTTACAAACTGCAGGAAACAGGACTAGGGAAAGAGTCAGTCAATTCATTCAGACCTGCTCAGCTGGAATCCAAGTGGCTCCAAAAGATTTTTTGAGCAGCAGCATCCAAGTCTTGGAGCTTCTGAGGACCCAGTGATTTTAAGGGAAGCATACAAAGACAGCACTTGCTTCTTATCTTAGGGTTATAAAAGTTCCAAGTCTCTTAAATGTTCCTCATAGGACTTGTTTTCCATATTCCTGCCTACCTGTGTTGTCTTCCTCTGGATCTTTTTCCATTCAATTATATTGATTTTAAAAATATGGAACACAGAGAATTGTACCCAGAATTGGGCAGTAGACAGAGGTGGGCTTCAAAATTTTTAGCAAAGGGCTCTCTGCCTTGTAGCTGGGTCGGTATGGCCACAGTCGGTGTGGCATAGTTGGCCTCCTGCACCACAGTTGAGGGCAGGGGCATTTTTGGCCTCCCTGGGTTCCTCAAGCCTCTGGGAGGGCAAAAACTGCCTCCCCAGGCTCTGGAGACTCTCTGGAAGCCAGAAATGAGCCCATTTCTGGCTTTCCCGAACTTCTGGGAAGATGCTAAACACAAACCCAAGATGGTTTGTGTTTAGCATGTCATTAATTACAACCTTAACAACCTGAAACCTATGTTCTGGTTTACTACTACAAAATCAGGTACCCCTATTCTAAATATAGTTTTAGCTCATTCACCTTATTATGGTTTTTAACCATAATCAAGATTTCATTGGATTAGTTCTTTTTTTTGGCTTAAATGACTTTGAACTTAAAAACCTTAAAGATTTCTGTTACTTTCTGTGTTTTGCACAGCAATACTTTGACATTAGTGTAATCAAGATACATAAGACAAAGCAATTCAAATATAGGTGCTTAAGATCTATATATTGCATCAGTGATGCATGCATAATAAATGATAGACTTGGATATTTAAATGATCAGAATCCTATACTTTCTTACTACCCTTTCAATTATTTAAACATTTTCTTTTGTTCCAAAAATTCAGAGGAGAAGTCACTCAGTAGGTTCCAGTCTTCAGCTGTTGTTTAAGCAGCAGGAAAAAAAATAAATGAATCCTTTAAACGATTACCCTAGTAGTAGTTTTTGGTGTTAACAATTTTACATTCTCCACTTTATGACATCACAATTACATAGCACCACACAATCTACAGAGCAAATAAAAGCTATTGTGCTCCAGTGGAGCTATAATTATAGGGAATGATTGCTCTGCAGCACAATAATGAAACTTGAAAAGGAATTACAGGGTGTTAACACAGCATGTACTTTTCATTATAGCTTATATAACATTTGGACATTCCCCTCTCCTCTTTCTTCCTACTTAGTTTCCTGCTCCAAAATAACTTGTGGGTGGAAAGAGGTGGCTCTCTCCTGATTTGAACCTAGATCAATTTTCTTTGAAATCAGATCATGTCAGGAGGCAGGATCAGTCTCCCTCTCCCCAATCCATGAACAATTAAAAGTTGTTCTGCAAAAAACAATTTAAAGTTATAGGCCAGTGGTGGCTGAACTTTTTGGGCTCCTGTGCCAAAAATTGTGCATGCGCTTGCACAGTCACACTCGCATGCCAGCACCCAGAAGGCAATCCCACTACTCATGCATGCGTAATCCCCACCCATGCACCCCTGCCACCCCCTTACCTGCACTGTACTTCACAGCTGATTTTTTGCCAGTTTGAGGTCTTTTTCGGCCTCCCAAGGGCTTTGGAAAGGTTTCTGCAGGCTTTGCAGGCCAAAAACTAGCCCCATTTTGTCACTTGTAGTATTTTCGGAAAAAACAGGAATTGACAAAATGGGGCTAGTTTTCAGCCTGCAAAGCCTTCAGAAGCCTGTAAAAACCTTCCTCAAGCCTTTGGGAGGCTGAAAAAGACCTCAAACCAGCTGAAAATCATCTGTGAGGCGCACACATGCCCAGTGAGGTAAGTTTGCCTGCAGTTCATGTACCAGCACAAATGGCTCTACATGCCACCTGTGGTACATGTGCCATAGGTTTGCCATCACAATTATAGGCCATTCAGTACAATTGACTCTTGGTGGTTTTATGAGCTGAAGTTCACTATTTTAACCTCCCTTGCTTGGATCCCATTTTTGGGCTTTTGATGTGCTGATAAAATTCATTTGCCATTACTGCAACTGCAGAATGAGGCTCAGTTTACCCACAGAAGATAAATATCCTATTTAAAATGATGTCAGTCAATGGCTGGAGCAACAGGAGAGGACAGATAATTGCATAGAAATATTATCAAGAACTATCAGTTACAATATTAGAGAAAATAAAGAGGGTTCACAAATGTATTCTTTCTTTCTTTATCTATCTGTCACTCAAACTTATATAGCCACCCATCTCACAAAAAGCGACTTTGGGTAGCACACAGCAATGAGATAAAATACATTATAAAAAACTGCAATTATAAATTCCAGCTTAAAAAATTATAACGCTGTCTCACAATGCATGATTGTCCAAAGAAAGTGAGTGGTGGATCAAGCAAAAGTCTCATTCATAAACTTTATTCAATTATACAATATAAAAAGATAGGGGGCACAATGGCTCAGAGGTTAAAGAAGCTGAGCTTGTCAGCTGGAAAGCTGACAGCCCGAATTTGAGACACAAGAATCAGACGAGCTCCCGTTACTTGCTTCAACTCCTGCCAACCTAGCAGTTTGAAAGCATGCAAATACGAGTAGATAAATAGGTACCACTTCGGTGGGAAGGTAACAATGTTCCTTCATGCTGGCCACAATGATCTTGGAAATGTGTTTAGACAACACTGACTCCCTCAGATGAGCACCGCTCTCTATTTATTTGGTTTGTCAATTGCTTATAAGATAATAGGTATACGTAAAAACATAGTTATGAATACATGGACACATATAAGAAAAATAAAAGAAACAATAGGACAGGGATGGTAGGCACATCGGTGCACTCATGCACAAACCTACAGACCTCTCAGAAAAGGGGTGAGGTCAATAGTAGACAGTATAAGGTTAAAGTTTTTGGGGTTTGGGGAAGAAACCACAGAATCAGGTAAAGTATTCCAGACATTGACCACTCTGTTGCTGAAGTCGTATTTCCTGCAATCAAATTTGGTGCGATTAACCTTGAGTTTGTATCTATTGTTTGCCCTTGTATTGTTATGGTTGAAGCTGAAGTATTCATTGACAGGTAGGGCATTGCAATGTATGATTTTATATATTATACTTAGATCGGACTGAAGGCGGCATAGTTCTAGGTTTTCTAGGTCTAGAATTTCCAGTCTGGTAGCACAAGGTATTCTGCAACAAGTAGAGGAGTGAAGAACTCTTCTTGTGAAATATTTCTGGACTTTCTCAACTGTGTTAATATCAGATACAAAATGTGGGTTCTAGACTGATGAGCTGTATTCAAGTATTGGTCTAGCAAATGTTTTATATGCTCCAGTTGGTAGAGTGATATTACCGAAGACAAAGCTACACAGGATTAGGTTAAAAACTCTTAACGCCTTTTTGGCTATGTAGTTACAGTGGGCTCTAACAGTTAGATCATTAGAGATGAGTATTCCAAGGTCCTTGACAGAGTTTGCATCATCAACAAGGTCTTAACTATTCAGCCTGTATTTTATTTTCTGATTTTTTTTGCCAATATGTAAGACAAAGCATTTATTTGTTGAGATTTGAAGTTGCCATTTGTTTGACCATTCTGAGACATAGTCGAGGTCTTTTTGAAGGGTAGCAGTATTGTCTGTAGTGTTGAATAGCTTTACATCGTCAGTGAAGAGAACTCAGTTGCTCTTAACATGATCACAGAGGTCATTTATATAGAGTATGAAGAGAGTTGGTCCTAGAACACTGCCTTGGGGGCACCACTCTTGACAGGTACAGAATTTGATAGGACGCTCCCAATTTTGACCATTTGTTGTCTGTTTGACAGGAATGCTTCCATCCAGTTATGCAGGTGTCCAGAGATACCATAAGATTTTAGTTTTAGGAATAGTTTGTCGTGTACCACTGAACCGAAGGCTTTACAGAAGTCTATGTAGATGGTGTCTATTTGCCCTGATTGAGTTGTGTAGTCCATATGTTTTTTCAGTGTAAGGGTTGCAGATTACAGAAACCAAACTGCTTATTAGACAGTAGGTTGTTTGTCTCTAAGTGGAAGATGATGGATTGGTTAATAATTGATTCCATGATTTTACAGGTGACACAGTATAAAGAGATTGGTCTCTGATTTTCAACTAGGCTGGGGGTCTCCCTTTTTGAAGATGGGGATGACCATTGCTTGTGACCATAGTTTTGGCAAGGAGCTGGTCCTGTTATGTTTGACTCTAAGAGTCAAACATGACAGGACAAGGAAACATAAATATAAAGATAGACCATATAAAGACGGACAAAAATGACTTTAAAGACAGATCAAACATTTAACTGAGGATAAGATAACTACTGTAGCTGGTTATTTTGATGCTTCTTCCATATGAGGCTTTTTAATATCAGTCTGGGATAAATGGGGAGCAGCGGCATTCAGGGTATTCAGCAGGTTCTGACCAGTTTTGGAGAATCTGTAGCAGAAATTTTGAGTAGTTTGGAGAACCAGCAAATACCACCTCTGACTGGCCCCACCCCCATCTGTTATCTGCCTCCCAAGTCCCAGATGATCGGCTGGGTCTTCTTTTGTTGCCCTGCACAGGAAAATAAAGCTGGAGGTAAGTGGGGTGGGATGGGAATGGAGATTTTACATTATCCTTCCCCTGCCATGCCTACCAAGCCACACCCACAAGCTACAGCCACAAGCCACGCCATGCCCACCAAGCCACGCCCACAGAACCGGTTGTAAAAATATTTGAATCCCTCCACTGGTTCAGTTCCTGACTTTCTTATGCACTGTTCATAATAAACCATTTGGTGCTGATTAAGATAGGATTTTGATCTGGCACATAATCATATCAAGCAATCTTCAAAAGCCTATCTTAACAAATCCCACCTCATTACAATGTTAAGAATGTACAAAAGTTCTGCTGGACCATATCAAATGCCTCCATGATTCTGATACCATCTGAATATCTTTTTCAGTGACTTTATTGCTGCCCTGACAAATGCTGCTGTTTTTATTCAGTCCTAAAAGAAGAGGTTATCAATGTCAGGATACTTATCCATTCTAAACCTAGTTTCTGTACATGTTGTCATTTTGTCAGTAGCTGCCTGAGCTTGGTTGCTTTCTTGCAGAAATTTCATAACCAATTTCATTACCATCACACACCCAGACTAGCACAATACCACTGAGAAAGAAAAACAAGAAATCCAAGAAGAAACCAGCATGGCTGCACAAAGATCTCTCTGGCAAATTGAAGGAAAAAAAGGACAAGTACAAAAAATGGACAGAAGGACATACAACTAAGGCAGAATATCAGCAGACAGCCAGAATATGCAAAGACGAACTCTAGAAAGCAAAGGCTCAGAATTAACAAAGACTTGCAATAAAAGTCAAAGGTAATAAAAAAAAGTTTCTTCCAACATATAAATCACAAGAAAAAAATCAAGGAAACAGTCAGTCCACTAAAGAGAGAAGACGGCAAGGAAGTAACAGGCAACAGAGAGAGCAGAACTGCTTAACTCATTCTTTGCACCGGTCTTCATGCAAAAAGAAACCCACCAAAAACATAGCTGTAAAAGACAGACCAGAAATAAAAGTTAAAAGAAGCAAAAAAAATAGTAAGAGAACACCTTGATCTTGATGAACACAAATTATCAGGGCCTGACGGATTACATCCCAGAGTTTTAAAGGAGCTGGCAGAGGTCCTTCCAGAACCACTGCACCATGTCTTTCAAAAATCCCGGAGCACCAGAGAACTACTAGAGGTCTGGAAAAGAGTTGATGTGATTCCCTTCTTCAAAAAAGGGGGAAAAAACAGACCCAGGAAAATATAGACCAATCAGCCTAACATCAACCCCTGGGCAGATACTGGAAAAGATAATAAAAAAAAACAGATCTGCCAACATCTAGAAACAAATAAAGTAATAACTAGCAGTCAGCATGGGTTTGTTAAGAACAGATTGTGCCAAACCAATCTTATTTCATTCTTCAACATAGTGACTGTTATACCCATAACGTAACCTAGTTTGGTAATGAGACAGCTATAAGAAAATAACCAAGCTAAGAAAGCACCAACCCTGAGCTACAAATATTCTCTTCTGTTGTTGTCATTAGCATATCCTGTAGGTTGTCCTGGATTTACAACCAAAATTGGGACCAGAATTTCTGTTTTGTGAGACATTGTGATCATAAGTCAAATCAGACCCAATTTTACTAATTTTTACAGCAGCCGTGAAACAAATCACACGGTTATGAAGCAAATCCACCTTCCCCAATGGGCATTCTTTGCCAAAAATCAGCCAGAAAGGTCATATGTTGCAATTATGCGACCACAGGATACTACAACTGTAAATGTGAGCAACTTACTAAGCATCTGAACTGCAATCATGTAACTATGGGGATGATGTAATGGTCATAAGTGAGTGCAGGTCGTAAACCATTTTTTACAAGGCTATTGTAACTTTGCACTGTTGTTAAATGAACTATTATAAGTGGAAGACTACCTGTACAGGTTGAATGAACAAGGAAAGAATATCTAGCTTTGTCTCACTCCTTGGCCCACCTGGGGCCAGTTTGTCATCCAGATTGTGACTTTCTATCCTGTCCTATTATTATAAGGACAATGAGATATTATGGGTTCCCCCTTTGCCTAAGGATACAGTTTACAAATTCAAGATTAGCAAAAGGCAATAACTTTTTAGTGCAAAGATTGTATTAATAATCATCAACTTTTTAAAAGGATTCCTCTCCTCCCACATTTTATTGCTTTCCTAAGAACTATGTTCATTCATTTTATGCACATGTATCTTGCCACAAATAAGCATAGTTTGATTATTCTTCTGCCCAATGAGAAGGACAGTCACCTTTACTATGGTTGGGCAATCAGTATTTCCTTTCCCCTCTTTTATCAAAGAAAAAGGTAATTGTTTTTAGATTTAGATGATCAGCTAAATATTTTCACAATTCTTTCTTTTTGAAAATAACCTTTGATGAACCTCAGGGGATAAAAAATTGCTGTTATAAGCATCCTTTCCTTTGCTGCATTTTCTGAATTCTACACCATGGCTAAATCTGCACATTATAGACCATGGTTAGAGCTGTTAACTTTAACAATACATTTGACCATAGACTCACTCATGGCAGTGTTTAATTTGGAGGAAGACATAGGTCATTATAAAATGCAAGTAAATTGCCATGGTGGTTGCATTTTAAATTAGACAGAGATGTAATCAGGCTAAAGTTAGAAGAGTTTAGTTGCAATTTCAGTCTATAAAATTAGAAAAGGACCCAGACACAATTGCTCATTTTAAAACTGCTTATCTCTGTTTGCTCATTTTAAAACTGCTTATCTCTGTATTTTGGTATATTTTTGCATTTCAAAATAATTCAAAATATTACAAAGTAATTGCCAGTGTTTTTTTAAAAAAAATCAAAAAATGCCATTTTCCCCTGAATCTTCTTTTGCAGTTCCCACCATGGGACAATTAGGGTATAATATCATACTATAATTACACTTTAGTTTAAACATATTCTCAATACAATCAGACATTACACTGACTATTTCCCTGGATATTATGGCATTCTCCATTTCACTTGTGGTCACAGCCTCTTGTCCTAATCAGGCATCAGTCTATAAATGACTGTTCACATGATATTAGAAACTCTGAGACTTACATGGAACTGATCACTGTACAGTATTGTGCTGATAATTCTCACAAAAATATGCATATATTACCGATTTGGGTTCCAGTTATATGTGTGAAGGCTTTCCCCCGGATATGAGTAAATTCTAGTTTTCCAGATATTGCTCAACTAAAATTCTCCCCCAAACCACCCAGCACACCAATTATGAGAAATGTTCATCAGCATTTGAATCATGTAGGTTTCTTCTACTTAAGTAAATACTCAATTACATTCATGAAGAGCAGATCTCTCCCTCGCTCTCATTCTCCTTCTTTGTCTCATACAGGATGCACTTGAGGCTATTGCAGAAAGCGCTTTTAAAATCTCTCCCTACCCGGTAATCCTGTCTTTTGAGAACCATGTGGATTTGTGAGTATTAGGATCTGCAGTAAAGGCTTGAAAGTGTGTTTTGATAAACCGAAGTGGGGAGGAGTATATTCAGTCAGGATAAATTAATTCTTGCTGCAATATTATTAGCAACCTTTTAGCAAATCAAAATCAACTGTGGCCTATTCTTTAAAGAAAAAAAAACAATTGCCACACAGAGTCCCAGTCAATTACATGAGAAAGAAAATGTATACGCATGTGCCATGCTAGTTTTCAGCCAAAAAACATCTTTGCTCCAGCTGTGGATTTTCTTCTGAAGTTGTTCTTTCAGTTTGGTGCTCAGACAGCTCTTGAAAGGCAAAACAGGATTCACAATCAGGAGATGGTAAAGGTTGACACTTACTTTTTCCTTTTCAAAGCTTACTTATAAGTAGAAGGAAATTCTCATCCAATCTTCCCATCCATATACACTGACACAATTTGTCAGGTTTACAAGTGATGAAATCCATTTAAAAAGAAAAGAACAAAGTCCAGCTTCAAAAAAAGATTTCTTTTATTTAGAAAAGCATCAAATTGCAAAGTCCATGGTAATTCCGGATCTGACACAACCCGGTATTACCCCACAATATTACAAGTTAGAAACACCCCCCCCCCCCAAAAAAAAGTCACATTCTCCAATATCCAACGTTGCTTGATGTCATAAATATCCATCTCAAGGGGCCCAAGCATGGACAGCTCGTTTCCCACAGGAAGAAAGATCACCTAGCCAAAACACTCTCTTTATCTCCACTCCTCCCCGCCTCCTTAGGAATGTGGCAAGCCTGAAACCCTTCCCCCATGTCTGCCACAGAGAAAGTAAGAAAAAGAATATATACGAAGAATAACTAAAATGGCTACACATGTCAATACACTTGTGTGGCTTGACACAATTATTCATAGATTTCCTAGAAAATGTATCTATTAAAATGGATCTGGGAAGTGTATTACATCTGAACAAATTTGGAACCCAGCAGTGTGATAGTTAAATTATTTAATAATTAAGAAAGAGAGAGAAAAATCTTAAATGAACTTTAAATAATTTCAAGGATATTTTTAAAACAATTGCCATGCAACAGCAAGCATGGGATGTGGTAGAGAAGAGATGCAGACCAAAGTTTAGAAAAAAAAAATATTTCTGTGGTAGTAAAATTTTGATAAGTCTTGCACATGCGAGAATATAAAGAGAGAGTAAAACAGGTTAAGCATGGATGATGCTAAACCCAGTTTTTTCTTAATTTATTCCTTTCTTGTACTTTCTTTTAGGCCTAAGCAGCAGGCAAAGATGGCTGAGTACTGTAGAACTATCTTTGGGGACATGTTGTTGACTGAACCCTTGGAAAAATATCCAGTAAGTGAATAAGAAAATTAAACAGTTAAGTAGTCATCAGATACACTTGTTCTGACCATCTGTATTCTGTATTGATGTGAGGATCATATGAATGTTAACTTGGTCCACTTCTTTCTTTGGCAGTTAAAACCAGGAGTGCCATTGCCAAGTCCTCAGGATCTCATGGGGAAGATCTTGATCAAGAATAAGAAGAACCAATTTATGCTTGGGGAGAACCAAGATGCCCTGAAGAAGAGGAAGAGTTTGGAGGATGAAGTTACAGACCAACCCATATCTATCGAAAAGGATAGCACAGGTATCATATCATACAGCAGCCTTTCCAAACTTGGCTTCCTCCAGATGTGTTAGTATTATAATTTCCAGAATTTCAAAACACCATGAGGAAATACTTGTCCAGGAATTGTGAGAATGGTCATTGTTGAGGTAATTTACCATAAGGAAAATGAGCGCATACAGGGAGACATAGTGAGAGTGGTGAAGAATGATACACAAACAGCACACAGATACACTGTACAGTAAATGTAGGTTTTTTTACTTCCAATAAACATTTAAGCACAGTCCAAGATAAGCAGTCCAAGTCATTCACAGGTAAAGCGTTCAGTTCAGAGATAATCCAGATATCAAAGTCCAGTATCAAAAACAGTTCAGCAACAGACTTACATCAATGATCAGTAACAGTCATTGAGAGGAATGACAAAATTCTCCAACAGAAGGAAACAGAGACTCACTCACTTCCGAGACTAAACAACCTAGGTTTCTGGCCCCATCTTATGGCCATTTGTGGAACCACACCCAATTACAGTTTAGCCTTCTCTTAAAGACATAGTATTAAAATGTCTATCCTAGTTTATGTATTTCCAACCCAAATAACTGTTAGGTGACTTACATTCATAACAGTCATCCCCAAACAACTGAACACATTTAAGAAATAAGGCTAGCCTTTGGGGTATTTTTTAATCCTGGAATACAGGTTATCCTTGACTTATAACTATTTGTTTAATGAATAACTATTGTATAATGTATAATGAATAACTGTTTTTCACAATTACGACCATTGCAGCATCTCCATGGTTACATAGTCAAAGTTCAAGAACTTGGCAACTGCAATGTATTTATGACAGTAGCAATGTCCCAGGGTAATGTGACCACCAATTGTAACTGACTCAGCTGGCTTCAGACAATCAAAAGTTAATGGCGGAAGCCAGATTCACTTATTGACCACATAATTTGATTAACAATTGCAAATTATTGTGGCAAAAAAGATTGTAAAACAGGACAAACTCACTTCACAACTGCCTTGCTTAGCAATGGAAATCTTGAGCTCAATTGTAAGTGAAGGACTACCTGTGGTGATTCAGGATTATCTAAGAAGCCACATAAACAGCATCATGGTTGTATAAAAACATAGGTGTTATGGAGGTCTTAGAGAACATGTATAAAAGAGAACAGAGCTGCATAACAGTCTGATTCTCTTTTAATAAAATGGAAGACTAACGATAGAACTATGTAAAGATGATGTGAGGCTTCAAAGTGTAGTTAATGTGCTGCCCAGCCAGTTATAGTTAATGGGAATTGGTATAGTTAGTTAGTAATTGGGAGCTGTCCCCTTAAGGGAATGCATCATGGTAAATGTAGTTAAGGTATCCTGGGAAATATAGTTCATGTCATGTGGCCACATTTGTAATCCTGATTGGTCACTGAATTGATGGGGGGACGTTTCTTCACTCTTGCTTGGACCCCAGCATCGTGCTAGTGTCTCTCCTTTGGCTCCACTCCTATGGGATGAAATATGGGATGAAAAGATTACTATCATTTTACACTATGATTTCAATTATACAAAGAATTGGACATTACATGCATCTTAACATAACTGTTATCTTGAGGATACCTAATATAATCCAATAAATACCTAATATAATCCAATAAAAGAAACTTTGTATGGAAGAATCTGTAGAGTTATCTATCTGTCTTTATACTCAACAACTGAATCAAAGGACAGAATAGTTAACACTTTCTTCTCATTTCCCCCCACAATAATAATTTTGCTGGGTAAGTTGGACTGGGAGATAGTGACTGTCCCAAAGTCATTCAAAGAGCAACATCTACTTTTGCATTTGTTGCAAAAGAAATAAAATCTAAATTCATGTCCCCTCCCAAACCCTATGGAAATTATTTTTATATATTATAGATCCCTATAAGATAAGGGAGCTACAGTGGTCTATATGATCCAAACTAACCTTAATTTGCTTTGAGTTAACATTTTTATGACTTGCCTCCATTGACTATTAGTATGTTGTAATTCATACTAGTCAAGTGTGCCTGGGTGAGTGAGCTTCTGGAGCTCCAGAATAGATAGTTGAATGGAGAAAAGCAGAAAATGTCAGTCTGGAGGAATTAGATTAGACAAGAACTTTCATAAGCATATTGATTTTTCTCTCAAATTGCCAGTCAAGCCAATTGAGGAGGGTGAAAAAGTTCCTGAAGCGGAGAGAAATCTGGAAAACCTAAACGAGGAAGAGATTAAAAAGCTACAGTCCGATGAGGTATGATTTATGATTTTGTGTATCTAGCCTAAGTATATGGTAAGTCTTCCAAGACTTATCCATTGTTTCTCGTCTTGCCTTCTGATGCTTTGGAAAATAGGTTGACCCCCTCTTCTGTGTGGCAGCCCCTCAAATATTGGAGCACTGCTATCATGTCACCCCAATCCTTCTTTTCACTAGACTCATGATTACATGTATTGGTATACTTTATCATATATCATAACTGCAGTAGTGGTATATTTTGCACAGATTATTTTATCTTGGTCAGCTTTTCTTACTAAAAGTTGATGGTGTTATTAATTTCCACCTTCATACTTTGTATGATTCTCTCAAGTAATGTAACAGAATAGTTCACATTGCAAAGTTGAAATGGTTCAGATGTGTCCCTTGGAGCCATCTGCCCCATCATAAAAGATTAGCCCTTCAAACATTTTGTGTCTTCTGACAGAGAGACTTTGGGGATTATTTTAATAATGACAATGTAGGCTAAATATTTTAATTAATAAATGAAGTTCCTTGAAAGTCTGGAAGGCATAACTCTGACAGAGCCATGGTGTACCCAGCTGTGGAAGCCTGTAAAGTTTGTATTGTCTTTAGCTCAGTTGTTTTACCACACAGCTGCTAAACTCTGCCCTCTCTGGTGTGTCAGTAATACCAATCAGCTCTCCTTGCCCAATTAGCTAGGAAAAGGCAAGAGAAAATCAGTTAACTCTATAGAGAAATGATGGCTAACCTTTTCGTTGTTGTGTGCCGAAAGAGTGTGTGTGTGTGTGTGTGTGTGTGTGTGCATGCGCGCATGCCTGTACCCATAATGCAATGCATGTGACCTCCCCACCTCTTGTGCATGCACGCGTGACCCCCCACATGCTGCATACCTCTGAGCATGCACATGCAACTCCCCGCTCATGCCATGCACCCTGTGCATACACACAAATCTCCCCTTGCACATGAGGGGCAGATACCCAACAACTGGCTGGCTGGCAGGGGGGCGCGTGCATACACAATGGATCTGTTCCAGGTGGTGGTTTGCATGCCAGCAGAAATGGCTCTGTGTGCCACTTCTGGCTCTAGAGTCATCACGGCTCTAGAGTCTAGAGGCAGAATCATGAATCGGCCTATGCTTATCTCTCTTGAATATTCTATTCCTAATTTTACAAGAACAGCTTTGTCTAACCTGATGACTTCCCAAGTAGGTTTGCAACTACAACTTCCAGAAGACCGGCCTAAGGATATGTAAATCTGTGCTTTCCCAGTTAATTGGAGATCCTATTCTGAAAGGCTCAGATCTGTAGGGTATATTATATTCACTGGTTGCCCTTTATTCTTCTTCTGTATTCTATTTAGTAACTTTCTGATGCTTATTTTGCACATCACTGGAGTTTGCATAACAACAATTTGTTCTGTAATACTCCAAATTCTATTTAGGGAACTGCAGGTCTGGAAGTGACAGCCTATGAAGAAATGTCCAGTCTGGTGAATTACATTCAACCCATCAAATTTGAGAGTTTTGAAATTTCAGCACGTAAGAATGATTCGTTTTCTTCTCTTAAGGAAAATATTTTCATATGGTTTAAACTAGTCTCATATTTGCACTGAAAATGGTGTATTTATTAACTATGTATATGTCATTCTTTAACACTGTTCTATATGGGGGCGGGAGGTAGAATGGACAAAGCCCTACTTCTAATGGCAATATGATACAAAGCAGTACCAATTAAGGAAAATTTATTGCATCCCTAGATGAACTGTATGTTTCAGTGATTCTCTAATTGAGCAGAAACTGACCCTGCTTCTACAGGGTGTAAAATTAAATACAACATCTTGTAACCCAAGGAGATTTACCTGTTTGTGGACTTTTTGTGCATCACTGATTCATTGAAAATTAAGAGGGAGAAAATTGTGTAACTGGAGCACTATATCACTATCACTATTTTCATTACCTTTGCCAAAGTTTACCAAAAACATTCTTTAATTTGGGTCATGTATGTGTATATGTGTGTGTATATACATATATATATATTTGTTTTTTTAAGTATTCGCAGGTACTTACATGTGTGCTGTTCAGCTTCCTTCAGGTATTATCCAACTTCATTGTAATGCTTTTAAAGTTGTAGCAACGTTTCAGCAGAATCTCATCTGCCATCATCAGGCTT
>BLBF01000005.1:44209865-44296393 GCA_015471245.1 Laticauda colubrina | reverse complement strand
TATATATATATGCACCCTGACTAAAGTACTGACAGCCAACAGCTTCCACAAAAGCAAAATCACTGGCTTGATCCACAAAAACACATTGAGACATAATGGAGACGTAGAAGATGAACAGACCTATGAAACAGCTGTCCTGCCCTATATAAGAGGTAGTACAGACAATATCAGTAAGATACTACACAGGCATCACATCAAGACTGCCTTCAAAACAGACAGAAAAATAGCAGACATCCTAAGAAAACCCAAAGACAAAATTGACCTGGAAAACCAAGGCATATACGAAGTCCCCTGTGCATCATGCCCTGCCACATACATTGGACAGACCAATAGAAGAATAAGTATCCCTCTCAATGAACACAAAAATGCAGTAAAAAAGCTGGAACACACTTCCTCACTAATCCAACACATGAAAGCCACAGGTCATAGCATCTACTTCAATGGCACCAAAACCCTAGCCATGATAGAAAACCCCAGCTACAGAATTATCAGAGAAGCCATAGAGATTGAAAAAAGACCTGAAAGTATGAATAGAAGCAATGACTCCATCAGACTGTCAATTATCTGGAAGCCTGCACTCTCAAACAAAAAAATCTCCACACCACAAGCCAGGCAAAACACCTGGCCACAGACTCCCCCTGATATCTCCAGCTCAAACACACCCCAACCAGGCACCCAGATGAAATCTAGCTTCCTAATAAATGATGGCCGTCCATTTACTCAGAACCAAGCCATACGAAAAACCTCCAATACAGGAAACACAATGTTGCCAGCCAATCAAGACAAAAAAACGCTACAAAACAGACAGAAGATATTAAAAACAACAATCAAGCAGAACACAGCAAACTCCAAGACCAATAAACACAGACCAAGACTCCCAACCAATCAGGATGAAGAAAAAACCATTCTAACACAGCAGTAGTCTAGCGCCAAATTTAAAACAGAAACGGCTGTGAAAGCCTGACTCACAGACGACCACAATACAGAAGCCTGATGATGGCAGATGAGATTCTGCTGAAACGTTGCTACAACTTTAAAAGCATTACAATGACGTGGGATAATACCCGAAGGAAGTTGAACTGCATTCATGTAAGTCCCCGCAAAAACGTAAAAAAACAAATGTATGTATATGTATATATATATATATGTGTGTGTGTATGTGTGTGTGTGTGTGTTTGTATGTATATATATATATGTATATGTGTGTGTATGTGTCCATGTATTGTGAAGAATGCTGAAGAACTCCTTTCATTTTCTTGTTATCCTGTTCACCAGAGTTTAGGTATTTTATCATGACTGACTTTTGTGAACTTTGATATGAAATTGGTACACAGTTTACAAAAGCAGAAATAATATAACATTGAAGAACCTACAATGATGCTGTTTTTCTGGGCAAGCTCATTGCATTTCTTACTCTGCCATCCAAATTGCCACCGTTACATATTTTCCGACTGGATTAATCCACTTTCTTTTTTAGGCTACCATCATGTCTGCCTTCGTAGTGAGAGCAACCGGCCTCTTACAATGCCCTCTCTATTTGTCTATGTGGAGATGAAAGATTATGTTCCTGATTCATGGGCAGGTACAGTATTCTGAAGATGAAAAAGCAAGACACCTATACTTTTAAAAAAGAATAAAAGGTGGCTTTCACTCTTTATTGCTATTAGTCTTGATTTGCTTCTAGATTTTTAAGCTAAGGCCTGTTGTATATTGGCCAATTAAAATTATTTCCAATAGGTTCTGGTTGAAGGATGTTTAAAAGATTCTGTTAGTTAAAATTGTGAAATAACTTGAATGAGGCATTGGATGAGGTGTTTTTTTAGGGAGATATGAGCGTCTTAAGGCACCCTTCAGTAAAGATGTCAATCTTATAATAACTGTTATCAAAAGATAATAAGTGTAGAAGATTAAAGCTTTGAAGGACAGGAAGAAGAGCTGTTACAAGGGCAATAAACAGAGAAACAAAACTTAAGTCTGGTTCAAAAAAACACTAAATTGAGAATTCTCATTCACACAATGAGAAAATAAAGTAGGATGAGAGCATACTCAGACTTGCAGTATTCTTTACTATAGCTGTTCCAAGAAAAGTAATTTTAGACCTACATGGCATTGATTTCCTAGACTGGTCTAATTATGGAAGTACTGTCAATAAGAACTGGCATATATTGCCATACTTGTAGCAACTACAGGGTGTGTTTATCCTTTTTTCAGCTATTTATCAGTCTCCCAGGACAAGAGTAGGTAAGGTAGTGCCTCCTTCAGATTGATCTTTGCTCCTGGATACATCCATGCAGCTTTCTTGCCACAAGTGATTAGCCATTGTCTTACTCTAAAGATTATTTATAATGTTCTTCAAAGGTTTCCTTTCCAAACACAACCAAACCTGTTCTTATTTTTCTTTTTTTCAGTAATTTTTCTTATTTGGTTTCTGATCCTAGACAAGATCAGCCAAACAGGACAAAGATGGGGAAGATTACGAAGTCTTTTTTGCTTCTTTTCCTAGCTGAAGGAGGATATATAAGTCCTTCTTAAGAAAAATTGTAAATGAGGATGTAGATCACTCAGCATTGTTCTAAAAATACTACAATGTTTTGCAAGAAAAAATCATTTTGTTGCTTATATAAATGATATATCTTTGAACTGAATGCAAGCCTATTTTATTTTTATCCCAGTGCAGGCAAAATGCAGTTGCTTAACAATCTATTATTGCAAGTTTTATATCTTGAATTATTTTTATTACTTGATTTAGAATAACAAAAAGCATATTAGAAAAGGCAAATATTACTATGCTCTTAATAAAGGAAGTAGCAATCAATCAGCAGGAGATAATGAGATGGTATTGTACATTTTATTTTATTTTTAAAAATAGATCTCACCATGGCTTTATCCAATCCAATAAAGTTTTTTACTGCACATGATAAAAAGATGAAGAATGCAGATGCTAATAATGAGGTGAGTTCTCCAAATAATATTTTGTTTGTGTAAAATATCTGTTTTTTTGTATTATAGCTCAAATCAAGATGCTAGTGATAGAAGTTAAGTCAGCATATTCCATCTCAGAATCTGACATGCCACTTAATAGCAACCGAAGAAAAACAAAGATCAATTATTTTAAAGAGGCTTTTAATAAAATGAGCCAAAGGACAAATGTTGTTTTAGAATAATAAAAGTTATATTCTAAAATACTTCAATCAGGATCCAGAATATTATCCATACATTCTGAATGTTAACAGAGTTCTCTGAAAGACAAGAAACATCTTTAAAAACGGGCTTAGCAAATAGTTTATAGATAGTCCTTGTTTACTGACTTCATTAATAATGGTTTCAGAAAGGGTGATTTATGACCAGTAAAGCACTTCCAACCATTACTAAACATTGCAACAACAACAACAACCTGCAGTCACATAATTATAATCTGCGTGCCTGCAGTTTATTGATCACATGATTGACATTTGCAATATTCTTTGTTGGCTTTCCCAGAAGGTCAGTGGGGAGAGCAGCAGGGAAGGTTGTAAGCAGAGGACATGAAGGCAAGCTGAAATCCTTCATGAGGTGGCTGCTGGAGGAACAAAGTTGAAACCCTTGAATCCTGAAGATTTCAGCTAGGTTCTTGCAGCCCCGTGAAGGGTTTTTCCTTCATGCATAGAGGGGAGGGGAATCCCTTTGCCAGATTGCAAGAATGGAGCTGATATCCTAAAGATTTAGATGAGGAATTCTGGGAGATGAATTCCACACAGCTTAAAGTTGCTGAGATTGAAAAAGACTGTTTTAAGGTCTGCATTGTACTGTCATATGGAGGGTGAGGAAGGGGATTTAGCAAAGGATTCAAGGAATGTAGGGCAGTGCATTGGAATTCTAAAATAGATGAAAACAAACTAACAATATCTTCTATTTAACCTCTGAAGCATTTTTAGATATATACACAAGGAATTTTAAACCTGATTGATATATCACAGTTGCTACATTCACATAACATAACCAAAATACCACATTATGCTTTATCATACACTGAAACAAACTACATTATGGATTAACATGGTGACTTGGTTTAATCCATGTTAAAACCATGATTTGCTTTGTACAGCTGCCGATATTACCCACTTTCAGCCCATTTCAGCTGCAAATCTAGCTGCAAGGTATTTTGAAAAGCAGAATTAAATTCTTTCTTACCCAATTCCCATTTCACACCAGTGTCAGTGTCATGACATAGAACAATCCAGCCAGTCTCATCAAGTCATCATATTTCACTTTTAATTATCAAGAAGCTATAAAAGGAATTTTCTTGAATTTTCTTGAAGCTAAGAATAAGACAATAGTTAGAAGGCACATTTTCATCTTACTTTCTGAGTTATCACAGCTGCTGGGTGCTGCTGAGCAATTTATTTGGAGCGGTCAATGTGAAAAACATAGCAATGTATGTCTATTGAGGAAGTCATAGAATATTTGGGGCTGTCAGAGAACCAAACAACCTGAGGTCTTCAGTTAAAAGAAGTGAAGTGAATGGAAAAATGAAATAACATTTTTTCAGTTTGAGAAATTTGGATTCATTGGAAGGACATTCACATGTGCTACCTGGAAGAATGATGATGGAATATCTCCACTTGTTACATAAGTGCACTTTATGCACTTTATAAGTGCACTTTATGATACTTCATCTTTCTTGCTGTTTTCATGCAGGAACATTAAAGTGCCAACAAGAATAAAAACAACAACAACAATATAGGATTGGGTAGGAAGTAGCCAATTGTTTCTGCAGATTTATTTTTGCACTGACATCAATTTTCTGCTGAACTTTTTTTTTTTAGAAATCCATATTGGAAAAGGAACTTTCAATCAATGGGATACCAAACATCCTCGGAAGCTATTGCACTCCTTCAAATGGCCCTGGAGGTAATGCTATGGAAATGAAAGGAGCTGAGAATGGGAGACATATTCACATATTGAAAGGAGATGGTGTAGCTCCATGGGACAAGAAGTAGGATCAACCCACATCACTGGGACCAAACTGATCATTCTGACCACAGTCAAAATCTTTTATAAAGGAATAAAGTTTAAGTCTACTGTAATATTTGTTTTCATTCTCCAGGAACCTTGATTACACCGAAAGATGGGACCATTAAAGAAACTGCAAAATTAATTACAGGTAAGAAAGCCATCTCTTTTTAGCAATCTGACACAATGTCACATGTAAACAGATTCCACACATATATCATTATTACAAATGAGTGATGGTTCATCCAGAATATGAAACATACTGGTGGGGTTTATCACAATACCTTTCAAAGTCCACTGCACAGATTTATTCAGGCCTGAGACTTCATTGTGGGGGAGGGAATTGCAATTGGGATTAAGAAACCCTCTCCTTATTATAGTAAGAAGAGACTTGAAACTTTTTGTTTTATCTAGGCCATTTAGGGTTTTTAGAGAATATATGATGTGGAAGATATATGTTCCCAAACTGGTTCTCTATGATTTTAACAGTTTACCTATCAATACTTCAGAGGCTATTTACCTTATGCTACTTGTTCTTTTTCTCTTTCCTTTTGCTTTTCCCAGTATTGTAGACTTCTTAGAGAGCTAGGATTTCACATAAGTAGGGTGATTTGAGCCTTATCATTTGTGACTCAAGTGAATCTAAATGTATTTTCCAAGGCTGGCATTGCTACTGTACTCCAAATGCTAATCTGTGGCATATTTCTCTGCTGCTGGTTCTTTTACTTAACATTCACTCTTGAAAGGCAGAAGCTACTTTGTACCTGTTGCCATTAGTTTGGTCTTCTTGATATTTTATCTCTCTTTTTTTTTCACTATGGTCTTTGACTTTTACTACTAGAATTCCAGATCATTTGCATTTTCAGCTCTTAGAACAATGTCACCAGCAAAATGCAGTTATCCCATATGCACCAGCAATGATATTCCTCATTCTTTCATGAAGCCAGTTTTGACAGCTAGCAAATCTCCCTTTCCATGCAGCATGGAAAGGCTCTAATTGTCCTTGAGTTAGCATATGAAATTAAGGATGTTAGATAATAGTTTGCACATTCTTTTAAGTCTTCTTTCTTTGGTTTGGTATGTAATTGACTTATTGCAATCTGCTGGACACTCTGTCCTTTTCCAGTTTTGCTGGCATAGTTTGGCTAGAAAATGTAATGACTAACGGGCCCAGATTCCAGAGGGAGTTTGGTGTTGTTTCTGCTGACTTATTGCACAGTCCATTTGAACTGCTGATAACCACTAGGAAAGGGTGATGGTTGAAGCTTTAGATCAGATCTTACCCATGAAACATCTCCCCTCTGGAGATCTTAGCACTCCGTGTGGTTTATGGAAGAGTTGAGGGAGGATGAAGTGAGAAAAGATGTATTCCGACTATTGCTGGCATTCCACAAGGGATAAACTGGACTGAACATGAGTCAGACCCATTATAAAGGTCTACCTAGTAACAGTAAAGCAGTGAAGCATCATTATGTCTCTGCTCTTATTACATTTGCAGATAGTCACACTTTTTCAAGTGACATAAACCTCTTGGATAAGGGTAGTTTGGAGAACGTCTTGCAGGGGCATGCAGAGAAATTACTAGGATCTATTGAATTACTAGGATCTGTTGTTTGGATTCATTCTCAATTGGACACTGGCTTTATTGCAGTTTAGTGGAGATGCATAGTCTTAGCCTTTTATCTGGGAACAGTTTGAACCTGTTGGACATGAGGAAGTAGATATGGTTCTTAGGACCATTTGCTCAGCCACCAGCTCTTTAGTTCCCTTCCCCTCCTGTGGTCTTCTCCTAAGGAGCAGCTGTCCAGAGCAGACATGGTCAATGTCCCATCCTCTCCTTATCCAGACAAGTTTCATGGAACCGGTCTACTCCCCGGTTTCTTGGTCTTTGTTGCAGTCATTAGCTGTCTTCATAGGTCCCCTGAAAGTGGAAGTAAAAGTTATATTTTTTAAAAAAGGAGAAGATACATTATCCTCATCCACCAAGTTGTTTCCTTCATAGTGTAGAATAGAGGATGGAGGATCAGGTGTCCTGTTTTTCATCTCTATTCTGTTGCCATTATGAACATAAAGCAATTAAGGCTGGAATAACCAACGGTTATTTGGTTACTGCTCTTTGGGACTTCTCATGCTAATTACTCACTGTAATGTTTCTGATTTCTGGACAGGACTGTTTGGAAGGGTATTGTTGTAAATTCTTGCCTATTCATGCCTCTTTCCTGCTTTTACCTCCTTTTTGTCATGTTTGCCAGTTATCTCTTTTTGTTGTTTGCTAGTCTTTAATAAATAAACATTAAGCTACATTTTTACTCACTGTCCTAGTATATGTGCTCGCCTATGCATATTGAGTATACTGGGTGCAAACTGAAAATTATAGTAATATTCCAGCAACAGAGAAGTTTCACATCTACTTGGAGTACATGTTGATGAAGTTGTCAATGCTTATTATTACCTGGGAATTATGGAAATAGGTGCCCCACTACATTGTGGAAAGGACCCAGTTGGGACAAATTTCTCTTGCATGATTATTGTTTTAAGAAAGTTTGAAAAATTCACTTCAAGTAAGATAAAAATCCAGAAAAAAGTACTTTGCAGAACTTGGCTTTCAATGTAGAAGCCTTAGTTGCACATTGCCTCCAATAATCTGGTGCTCATTTTACCCATTTACTCATTTTCATTGGAAGGATGGAAGGCTTGAGCCCTGACATTCCAAGGTATGGGCAGAGTGTGCCTACATTACTGCACTTTAACCACTGCACCAGCAGGGCTTAAGAAGAAATTAGTCATATATTCAGATAATGGCTAAAATTCCAAATGGAGTAACGGAACCCAATTTATAAGTGCAGGAAGGGATGTCACTAAACCAGCTTCCTACTAAGCCAGCTCCATGTCCAGCTGGAAAACCCAACTAAATGGATTAACCATTAAGCAAAGTATTAGGGATCCCCATTGGTATTATGAAGAGTACTCATCAGGTGGCTTTGAAATTTTTACAGATTTACTCTAGAGCAGGGATCCCCAACCCCTGAGCCATTAAGAACTGGACCACGCAAGCGGCAGACAAGTGAGCAAAGCTTCATTTGCACATGCATGGGAGCTAGGTTGGGGCTTGAAACCATTCCCTCTACTGGTTCATGGAAGACCATTTTTCTTCTGAATCTAGTCCCTGGTGCCAGGAAGGTTGGGGACCATTGCTCTGAAGCATTCTTTCATGGGATCTGTATTGGTTTTTTTCTTCTTCTTATGTTTGAGGTGCTGAAAAAGACAGAATATATTCATGCAACACAATGGAATCTTGAGAGAAAATAGGCATAGTAAATTAGTTGTGGAAAAGAACTCTTCAAGAAAATGGCAACCTAGCATCTTATTTCAAAGGATGGATGGATGTCTTTTTCATACTGTGTTTTAGAGCCACAGACAGCCAGCATTGAAGAGATACAGCAGATGAAAAATTTTGGGAAGCTCTTGAAAAAGCAAGAAAAGGAACTAAAGGAGCTGGAGAGGAAGATGACAAAGCGCAAGGAAGAACTAATACAGAAATACGCTGCTTTTTTCACTGAGGTGGTCAGCCAGCTTGGCAGAAAAGAAATGTCATGTCCATCAAGAACTCCACGAAGAAAAAGGTAGGCTTTTGTTCTGAAATAATAAAACAAAGAGATTATTTGTAATCAGAATAAAACGGTGTTTTGTTGCATTACAATCTTGACTTTCTGCCATCTTGGTGACATAACATGGAGCTCCCTGGTGATTCCCCATCTAGACCTAGACCAGATTTGCTTAACTTGTTAGCATGCTAAATGGATTATGACCTACTCATAATGGTAGGCTCAAGTAGAGGCCACTTACATTTACTTTCACTGTACCTGCCCCTGGGTATAAGCTGAGACAAGCAAAAGAGCTGGAGGAATGGAATCCAACCACTAGGCATGTGGTTGCCTGAAACAGAATTCTCTAGACATATTTTTCTTCCAATTTTCCCATGTTCCACCTTCCTGGCTTGTAGTTCTTCCAAAAATATAGTCCAGAATTTCTTGCAGGTATTGAAAAAGTGGATCAGTTCCATCTATCTGTATCCTATAATGCAACCTATATAATATATTACAGTCTAGGACAGTATTTCTCAGCAATTTTAAGATGTGTTCTTAAAAATCTTAAAGTTGCTTAGATTGAAAAACCGAGCTAGGGAAAGGAAAAACATTGTTTCTCCTTAGAAAAAATAGACATAGATAAGAGTGTTTGGCTGTACATACATGCAATTTCTAGGTCCCCTAATTCCACAATCATTAAGGTTTTCCTTTTCCAATATTGGAGAGAGGTGGGATATTTGAATGGCTACTTAAAAGACAAATGCATTTCTGTGTTGCCAAAAGTAAGTACTTTCTAGTGTTTAAATGGCAGTTTTGGTGCTTTTCTTGAAATCTTTTTCTTGAAGTATAATCATCTCAAAAACATTCAATACATGAAAGGACACTATCCAAACAATATGGTTGTTACACTTTACCAGCACAGAGATTTGGTAGAACTTGGAATATGGGGTTATATGTGTTAATATGGTGGTATTATATTATTCTTAACCAACTGGTTTATTCCCAGTGCTATTCAAATGTGCCCAACAAGAGTGCTATGAAATAAAATAAGCATTACACAGTTCCAGACAGAATTAAATGAATATATATATAAGCTTTACTTTCTGAAATGGCAAGGTCAGAGCAAGAAATTCCAGATTTCACTGACATAAAAGTAAGAGTTTGAATGCCACCCTAGCTGCTGGATTGCAGTTGTTTTGCTCTTTTATCAAATAGTGCCTGTCTACTGAGGAAGCAGATCAAAAAACTCTGGGGCATTACTGATGACTCTTTCATTGACTGATCTGCTCATGGATATCATGACAATATGCCAGGTGAAAAGGGGAATACAGTCAGGATCTGGCCATTTCTGCCTTAGATTGAAAATTGTTGCTGTCTGTTGAAGTTGCAGGATAGTTTTGGATGAAAGCAGCACAAAGGGAAATGCTGCAGAGATGACCGAGAATGCTGATAATAAAATGATGGAGCTAAAAGAGAAATTGGAGGAAGAATTACTCCACCTGGGAGAAGAACAATATGATGCAATCTGGAAGAAGAAAGATCAGCATGCCATAGAGGTATAATAACCATACTTATATTAACATTCTTTTATTTAATTACTTAGTAAACAGCAATAATGAACATGAATCATTTCATTAAGACGACATTATATACGTGCTAAACTTGTCAGTTGGCTTTAAAACCATCTGGGGCTTCAAACCCCCAATCTGTTATTTGAATTTGCATTATTGTTTTGGGAAAAAAGGTCATACTACATGTGAATATGGCTTCCTTATATTACCAGAATGATATTTCATTGTATTTTTGGGGCACTCAAATAAATTGATAATTCAGAACTGATCATTCCTTGGCAATTCTCAAGAAAATTTATCATTTGAGAATGACAGGTGGGCGTTCTCATCAGTTGCTCCCTTCTGCAAATTTCTGTAAAATACAAATTAGCTCACTCTCATACACCTCAATATGCAACACAACTGTACATATTACAAACACAGCTTTGGAAACATCTGGAGCCATTGAATTAATCACTTGCTGTGCAGTTCCTACAGCAGGAAAGTGGCACATTCTTCTTTCCCATGTTTTTCTTCTTCAACTTTCCCATTGTAGTTCCTGTAGGCCCATAGCAAACCTGCTTCAAATGATTGGAATGCTGTGGGATGTGGTAGAAAACATTTCAAGGAGAAGGAAGGATTAATGCTTCCTTCCTTTTGATTGAGCCTCTATTGAATCTGAGTCCCTTATGTGGAAAGCATCCTCCTAATTCCAAATCAGGTTAATGTCTATGGAGATTGTCAATCATCCAGGTCATGATGATTGCCACGATGTAAAAAGATGAGAATCTAGAAAGAGTGCAGAGAAGAGCAACAAAGATGATTAGGGGACTGGAGGCTAAAACACATAAGGAAGGGTTGCTTGAATTGGTATGACTGATTTAATGAAAAGAAGAACTAGGGGTGACATGATAGCAGTGTTCTGATATCTAAGGTGTTGCCATAAGGACGAAGATGTCAACATATTCTCCAAAGTACCTAAAGGCAGGACAAGATTGGGTGGAAACTAATCAAGGAGAGAAGCAACCTAGAACTAAGGAGAAATTTCCTGACAGAACAATTAATCAGTGGAACAATTTGCCTCCAGAAGTTGTGGATGCTCCAACACTGGAAGTTTTTAAGAAGAAATTGGACATTTGTCTGAAATGGTATAGGGTTTCCTGCCTGAGCAGGGGATTGGACTAGATGACCTCCAAGGCCCCTTCCAACTCTGTTATTCTGTTCTGATTGTCCCAAAGGTGCTTTTTCAAAAGGCAAATTGACTTTCTTTGTTTTCCTTGAGGATGTCTTGTTTCTCATCCAAGAAACTTCTTCAGTTCTCAGTACTACTCAGTACTCAGTACTATTGGATGAGAAACGAGACATCTTCAAGGAAAACAAAGTCAAACTGCCTTTTGAAAAAGCACCTTTGGAAC
Organism: Laticauda colubrina; assembly: GCA_015471245.1. NCBI lineage: Eukaryota > Metazoa > Chordata > Lepidosauria > Squamata > Elapidae > Laticauda > Laticauda colubrina. The sequence continues at coordinate 44,284,849 of BLBF01000005.1, read as the reverse complement.
AACTCGGGATAATGTTTAAAAAATAAATAAAGAATAAAATAAAACATTTTCCTTGTGCTCTGTTTAAACAGAAAGTTGCTAAAATGTTACAGCTTGCAAGACAGAAGCAAGCATCTGAGCTGAAGGCACTAAAGGAATCTTGGGAAAGGTAATAATAAAATTAATGTCCGTGTATGCAGAATTTTTCTATTCATTTTTGTAGCTTTTCTTCTCTCAACCTTATTTTGTTGGTCCATTGTCAAATCAGTGCTGTATAACCCTGAAACCTTCTGTGATCTGAGCAGAAAAGGAGCGAGCATTTAATATCAATCAGAGTACACTGTTAAATTTGTAAACTCAAGTTGATTATCTTCCTTTACAGCAACACTAAAGAAATGAAAAAGAAATTAGAGGTGAAGAGACTGGACAAAATCCAAGCTGTGGCTAAGAATACTGATAAGAGTGCTCAGGAAAGGTATTTTTGACCCCACACCCAAATGTAGCTCATTTCTGCTGGATTTGTGTTTTTAATGAAAAGGGAAATTTTAAAATAAATGCATAGATTGCTGTTGTATCATGTACTGTATTGAATTAATGTTTGAACCTAATTTTAATATAACCTTGCCCACTTTCTGCAACAAGACTTCCAGCATACCAAGCTGGAAAATCAAGCATGACTGCCCACAAAACCAAGCATGACTCTCCATGTGAAAAATGGTTTGCACGCTCCTGATTTGGAGTCGATGCCTGTTTTGCAGATCTTTTGAGGGTGAGAAAGAAGCCATTCTCCTCATCTGAGAATTTAAAACTTGAGAAACAGAGGGAGGTTTAATCACCATATTAAAACATAATTAACAAGACCTGTCTCATTCTGCAAGCTGCAAGATGATTGGAAGCATTTGTTTCTAGTTTTGGATAATTGCAATTCATTGTGCCTGACAAGTAACAGGGATGTCTGCAGGTATGAGGGGTTGATGTATAAAAACAATCAAGATTTTAGTCAGGCCTTCACATCTCCTCTCCAACATGTTTACAAATGAAGATGGTTTCCATGTTCCATCAGTGCTCGTTGAGTATGATTTCAACATAAGCAATCTTAATAACTCATGATGAAGTTGGATCATTTGATGAGATGAATAGGAAGGAATGAAATCCCGAAGCTTCTTACAATAACAATACCTGGCAGGTTCAAAGTATCTTCTTTCTATCCCTTGGTTTCTTAATATGCTGCTTCTTCACTTCAGTCAATCTGTTAATAACCAGTATTTTAGTCTTTTATTGTGACCACATGTCCTGAACAAATAATAATCAGCCCATCTTATGGACAAACCTGCCATCTGTAAGTGCTCAAGAGATTAGTATAATTTAGCCAGTCCTAGACTAGAATTTGTAACAGGCTTCTCTTTTGCAGACAAAAAAATATTACTTTTTCTATATTGAAATTCTTTCTGCTTTTAAGTGGTTACATATGGTATGAAAACATTTTATCTAGAGGGTGCCTTAACAACAATCTAAGCTGGAAATATTAACTAATACATAAGGCTTATTTTGTTTTTCCTAAAGGTTAAAAAGAGAAATTAATAATTCACATATTCAGGAAGTTGTAAAAGCAGTCAAGCAGGTAAGTAGCCTTCTGGATTCTTTCTGTTGCATCTAAAAGAACATCTAAAAGAACAATTATTAGGTCTGCCCTGATTTGGGCAAATGCTGTGCCCAGTGATTTACAGATGCTTCCTCCTTTCTAATATTAATCCAGATGTAGGGTCCCAATCCAAAAGGGCTCTCACAGCTTTACACAAATCCCTAAAAGAAGGAAAGAGCTTGGGCTCTGACCCTCATTTAGTGGATCATGTGTATTTCTCTTTTCTCTTTTGGAATATTTCCAAAGCTATATTCCCACTGTAGTATTTTATATGGTGCCTGGAGTAGCTTCAAATCATACATTACAGTGGCCTTGATAACAATTTCATCTTTTTTTCCTGTGATTTGTGTGGGTGTTAAAACATATTGAAGTTTTAACCTTTTAGACAATTATCCATCTGGGGTCCATGTACAATGGGGACAAGTGTAATTATTCATTATAAGCAGAATAAACTAATTGGAAGATTAAAGTCATAACATGAAACAAAAAAAGAATAAATTCATTTATTTTAAATAAAGAATAAAATTTAATTTATTGTAACTTAATGTAACTAAATATTAAGGCCATTAAGGTCATGTAGAAATGTAATACCGGTAAATAAATGCACAGATAAATCAAAATAAACATTTATAGGGCACAATTTTAAGCCCATGTCACACTGAACCAACGGATGCAAAGAGGAAGTAAAACGGACAAAAAACCTTGCCATCCATTGGTTAACGCGAAGTATCCGTTCTGTACTCACTGCCTCCGTTTGGCTTCCTCTCTATCCGTCCAGCATCCGTTTATGGACGTTTCAACTGCTCCAAAAGTTTTGGGCTGCCTAAAACTTTTGCGCGGAAAATGTATCCAGTTCGTCCGTTCTCAATCCGCTACGCATCCGCTACGCATCCGCTACGCATCCGCTATATCCACTTGGCATCCGCGACGCATCCGCGCAACGCGCATCCGCCCAGACGCAGGGAGGAAGCGGAACGGACGCGGAACGGATGCAGAACGGATGCAGAACAGATGCCTAGCGGAAACAAAGTGTTTAAAACGGAGAAAACGTTCGCAGAGGGGACCTATCTCGGATATTAAGGATGTCTAGAGGATGCCTAGAGGATGCCTAGCGGAAAACCTATACTGCCTATAAAAAGGGGGAGCAACTCGCCTGCATCGCACTTTCAGAACAGCAGCCCAGCGGTGCAGACCTCTGCAGCCTTCATCTGCCTCTTCCTCTTCCACAGCATCCAGTCATGTCCACCGTGGATTGTAACAAAGTCCTTTCGGCAGCCACCATCGTTCTGCAACAGTGCGAAGCCATCTGTAGGCTCTGTGAACACTACTGCGAGAAGAAAAGGAGCCACCCAAAAAGAGTCTGGGTCCGAAGATGGTTCACCAGAAGAGCAGAGGACGGACTGTACAACAAGCTGATGGTGGAGCTCAGGAGCGAAGACACTCGGGCGTTCCAGAACTTCATGAGGATGCTGCCAGCCATATTTGACAAAGTTGTGCAGTGCCTGACACCCAGGTTGACCAAGGCAAACACGAGCTTCCGGCCAAGCCTGGAACCTGGGCTCAAGGTGGCACTCACTCTGCGCCACCTGGCCTCAGGGACCTCCTACAGGAGCATGCAGAATGGCTGGAGGGTGCCATCCAACACCATCAGCATTGTGGTCAGAGAAGTGGTGCAGGCCATCATCGAAGAATACAAGGAGGAGCTCCTCCAGTACCCCTCCACTGAAGAAGGATGGAAGAAAGTTGCAGAGCAGTGGTATCAGAAATGGAACTTCCCCCACACCGTTGGAGCCATAGATGGCAAGCACGTGGCCTGCAAATCTCCAGCCAAGTCGGGGTCCACTTATTTCAACTCCAAGGGCTTCTTCAGCATCATCCTCTTTGCCATGGTCGATGCTGACTACAAGTTCATGTACATCGATGCTTCAGGCAACGTCTCATCTTCGGATGCCCAGGTATACAACGCCAGTCACCTCAAGGAGGGGCTGGAATGCAACCTCATCGTGGGCTTCCCAGATCCAGAACCCCTGCCCAACGACACACAAGATGTGCCCTACTTCATCGTGGGGGATGACGACTTCTCCCTCACAACCTACCTCATGAAGCCCTACACCTCCAGACTCCTCACCCGTGAGGAGAGGATCTTCAACTACAGGCTGTCCAGGGCAAGGCGGGTGGTGGAGAACGCCTTTGGCATCCTGGCCAACAGGTTCCAGGTACTTCTCACCACCATGCAGCATTGCCCAGAGACCGTGAGGAGGATCATGGAAGCTTGCTGCATCCTGCACAATCTCATGTGCACCCGCTACCCAGTCTTGCAGAACAAGCTCGTGGACCTCCAACAAGCCAATGGGGTCATGGAGCCTGGGGCATGGAGGCAAGGGTGAAACCTGATTGACACTGAGGATGTGCTAGGCCCCAACAGAGCCTCAAATGAAGCGAAGAAGCAGCGCAACCTCCTGAAACACTGGTGCAACTCCCCAGCTGGAGCAGTGGAGTGGCAAGACAGGATGGTAGATGCTTAATGGATGCTTCCTTCAGCCTGTCTCATCACACGGATGAGATTGGGCCATGTATGTTTGGTTGGCCTACAATGAACAGGGCGTTTAATAAAGAGTTGTGTTTATGTTGACATGTGTGGATAATTATTACATTATTATTGATAATAAAGGGCCGTAGGTGTGGCACCTGGGAGGGTGGACCATACAGTCCCACTATGCTTGCACTGGAGGTTTATCTATCCCACAGCTATTACCCATTCCAAAGGTATCCCTGCCCATCCCACAGCTATCTTAACCCATCTCACAAGCATGCAAAGGCTTAAACCATTTCTAAAAGTTTCCAGCAAGACTTTATACAAAAAAAGAAATGAAGCAAGTGTGTGAATCAAAAATAGGCTTTACTAACAACAATCTATAAGAAAAAAAGAGTCTCTGGCACTCCTCTTGGTTGCTCAGTCTCAGGGGTGAAGGGTCCAGGTGCTGTGCAGGTGGCTGGTGCTGGAGTGCTTGTCATCAGCTCCTCCTCCAGAAGCAGAAGCAGAAGCACCAGCCCCAGAAGAGTGAGCCCGTGCTGCAGAAGCCCCAGCAGAACCAGAGTGAGGGCCAGGGGACAGGATGGTAGCCCTGTCCCTCTTGCCAGGGCTGGCAGCAAATGGCTGAGGCTTGCTGTGCTTCCACATGGTTGTAGGGTTGTTGGCTGGCAGGAACCAAGGGTGGCAGAAAGGCTGGCAGGGAGGCTGGTAGGAAGGCTGGCAGGCAGGCAGGCTTGCAGGCAGGCAGGCACCAAGGCTGGCCAGCAGACATGAACCAAGGCTGGCAGGAAGGCTGGCAGGCAGACATGAACCAAGGCTGGCAGGAAGGCTGGCAGGCAGACATGAACCAAGGCTGGCAGGAAGGCAGGCAGCAAGGCTGGCAGGCAGACCGGCTGGCAGCAAGGCTGGCAGGGAGGCTGGTAGCAAGGCTGGCAGGGAGGCTGGCAGCAAGGCTGACAGCAAGGCTGGTAGCAAGGCTGACAGCAAGGCTGGTAGCAAGGCTGGCAGCAAGGCTGGCAGGCAGACATGCAGGCAGGGCAGGCAAGGCAGCCGATGTGTCCGGCAGCAGGTCTTTCCTCTGAATGGCGACCTGCTTCCGAGCTGCTTCCGTTATATCTGCGGGGCTGACGCAATGCATCCTCCCCGCATGTGCAGTGAATGCCAGGCATCTGTTAGGCTTCCACTGTACATCCGCTGTGCATCCGCTGTGCATCCGCTTTATTCGCTGTGCATCCGCTGTGCATCCGCTTCATCCGTTCAGCGTCCGTTCTGCATCTGCTGTATCCGTTCCGCATCTGCTTCGCTGAGGCCCCCCGGAAGCCCTGCGGTTGCGCCATCTACTCCCATCCGCTTCCATCCACTGGGCTTCCGTTCCGCATCTGCTTTCCATCCGCCCTGCGTCCTCCCCGCGTCTGTGTTATCTGCTCCGGTTATGCAAATTTTTGCCCCTTTTGAGAGCAGATAACAACGGATGGAACATTTTTCTCGTCCGTTGTGTCCGTTTTGCATCCGTTGGCCAGTGTGACATGGGCTTTAGTTCATTGCTGTTATTTTCACAACTTAATCTAAATCATAGTTATTATGAGTGAATAATTTAACAGGAGTAAGTATATGAGGAAAATCATTGCGATTTTCAAATTGGAACAGAAGCAGTTGACCATTGACTCTCCCCTTGGCTTGGACATGCAATGGCAGAACATTTCTCACCGCCTTAAGACATTTCAAATGATCACCTGTGCATGAGACAAACTGTTGTCAGGTTAGCTGTCTAGGGTGGCTACTCATTACTTACTATGCAGAGAAAAATAAAATTGGGATCAAAATGTCATAATCCTAAGAAAAAAGTCATTGAATCATACTTCTTATCACATATGGCTGAGTCTAAATCTCAGTAGTTGTTGGTTTCAACAATGATATATAGCAAAGCGTTCTAATTCAGATAGTACTTGAATGTTCTACCAATTCATTTACTAAAGCATTCGAAGCTACAACAGCACTGAAAAAAGTGACTTAGGACCATTTTTCACACTTATGACTGTTGCAGCATCCCTAAGGTCATTGAAGGATTTACATTTGGATGCTTGACAAATGGCTCATAGTTATGATGGCTACATTGTTCCCATGTCATGTGATCACCTTTTGCGACCTTCTGACAGGCAAAGTCAATGGGGAAGCCAGATTCACTTAACAACTGTGTTACTAATTTAACATCTGAAGTGATTCACTGAACAAATTTGGCAATAAAAGTTGTAAAAATGGGGGCAAAACTCACTTAACAAATTTCTTACCTAGCAACATAAATTTTGGGCTCAGTTGTGATCCTAAGTTGAGGGTTGCTTATAATATTTAATAGCAAAACAGTTGGCATATATCTGATATTTATAAAAATCATACTGGAATATGGGGCTTTGGGAGGACTGGGAGGTAAAATACCCTGAAGACTTCATCGCTGGTATTGTTGTACCTACAGAATGATACTGCATTGAGATGTTGCATTTATATAATTGCATGGAAGGTTATTCCTTCTAACATAAATGTTTCTCTTTCTTCAAGATGAATGAGAAACAGTCAAGGCACCAACAAGTCTTGGAAGCAAAGCAGTCAACCTGCCTAGGAAAAATCAAGGAAAAAGAAAGCCAGGTATCACATGACTAATTTACAGCAAACGTCCTTTCACAATTACTTGTATAGCAGGAGGTCTAGAATAAGTCCAAAGGCTTCACAAATTATTTCCCTTCAGAAGTACTGGAATTGCAACTGCCGACACATTTCAATCAGCAGGGTCAAAGCTGACACACATGGAAGATTGGGGATGGCTGAGGCAGCCTATTCCCTTCCCTCAGTCCTCTATTAAGCAGCATTTATGCCATACAGATTGCATTCATCTCCTTGAATGTTCATTCATGAAATCCTATTGGTTCTGAGCCTTTACAAGATAGCAAGAATAAACAAACTGCTTAGGCTTATTTGAATGGGGCTTTTTTTCCTTTTCTTTTATCAGAATACAGTTTTCTTTGGGACTTCTATACAGTGCATGAGGAAAAGAGGTTGAACCTTTCATTCCCTCCATGTTCACAAGGTGGAGTTCCCTATAGGCCCCAGTGGGAATGATCTTCTCCTCACACCTATAATTACAGCAAAGGAATGGAAAAAGTAATTTACTACAGGGATCTTGTCCTCGGAGAGGAGTATTTTTTTTTAAGTTGACATTGCTAAAGGATACAAAACTGAATTTGTAAACATGCAACAATCATGTTTCTCCACTGTGAACCTTTCTTGTCTCTTTCTTCAGCTCCAGCAGGAAGCATTCACAGAGTATGAAAACAAGATGAAAACTATCAGCGCAGAAGTGCAAGACTCAGTGAAGAACTGCATGAAAGTCTGTTACCCTTTGGAAGCTGACACGGCAAAGAGAGAACCCCATGGAGCTGTCGGTGAGGGAGATCAAAGGTCATGTGGGAACCTGGTGACTCCTGAGACTCTAAGATATGCCACTGAGGTGGTGAAGGAGGAAGTTATCATGGATGACGAATCCACTGATGCTCAGGACAGCAGATTGTAAGACTCAGTGGAAGTCTTATTTTAAAGTTCCTATATTTTAAAAGTAAATCTCATTTTGTTTCAGAATTCCATAGAATATAGTGGAATATCTGTTACTGTTACCCAACTTTTTTTGAATAGTAGGATATTTTGATCTGGCAGACTTACATCAGAGGTTTTCACTCTGTTTAGATTTACCACTAAAGTCAACAGATATTGCCTACTATTATCACAACATAGAATGAGCCTTATTGGGTGGATTTGAACAACAGCCAGCTTGTTAAGTTTCTCAACTCTCCATCTGGACAGGCATGAAGGTAACAACCCCATTATCTCAAAAACCAATCTTGCTCTGAAGCAGTTTCAAGTCCAAGCCAGAAACAATTGGCTCTGTTGTTAAATGGAAAATGTTGAAAGGGGGAGGGGAGATCAAAAGGACAAGGCATCAATTCTGGAGTGGAAGACACCACATATAGAGATGCCCACAAGGATGTTTTGGCAGTTATAAGCCTTCCCTTCAGAAGATTTTTCCACAGTACTGTGGAGTGCTGATAATACCCAGCTTATTCTATTTACCAAATTCTCTACCTCAGGGGTGTCAAACTCACGGCCTGCGGGCCAGATCTGTCATGTGCTGGCCCAGTTTAGTGAAGGGGGAAAACATCCTGATACATCACCGATGACACCATGACGATGTGAGTTTGACACCCCTGCTCTACAGGATAAAGAGGGATCACTTCCAAAGTCTCATACATATTAGCTGATTGCAGAAAAGTTATGTGGTCAGTTCTTTACGGCATTCAATAGACAACTCTGAAGCATCTCAAGAGTCCTAGCACAATGGAGGTCAACTACAAAGCAGAAGGAATTTGTAGTGTTTCCATTTATCTAAATTAAGCCTGATTGAAAAACAAGATTTCTTCCCTGATCGAGAGGACTCTTTTCTAGGTTTGGCTGTTTTCTTAAACCACTTTTGTTGCGGGACATCAGCTGACTCAACATCTTAAAGGGGACAGACAATCAGCAGAAATAGTTCTCTTAATCTGAACAGACCCAGCCAATTAACCCAAGTTGCTCTTCTTTAGCCCAGATATATATGAATAGCCTCACAGATATCCTTTATCATAAAGTCTTTATGACAAAATGTAGCAGCTGAACACTGCTTGATATCTAATCATGGAATCGCTAAGATACATATTCTCTCTTTTAAACCATTTGGGAGAGATGGGTTTTACCTTTTCACAGAGCTCATGAGGGACAGTCAGGAACTTACAGGCTGAGCTGGTTGCAGGAAAAGAAGTGGCTGACTAACTAGGTCAGTTAGTTAGTTCGACTCAGCAGCAATTTTTAGCTGCTGCAAGTTTGCCTATCCCTGAATAGATCCAAGACCATTGATATGTTCCAGGATGAGCCAGGGAAGACTGCTGTTCTAGAGTGGTCTGATGGATCACTATAGATACTGTGACAAGATATTCATCACTAGGATGTCTTGGGTTTTTTACTGGCTGCTCTTTAATTGCCTGTCCAGTTTTGAGGAGGGTGAGAAAAAAAAAATCAAACACTGAGATTTGTTAGAGGCAGCTTTTAGTTCTATCTTGCTTCTTTCAAGCTATGTAAGTAGGCCAGTCAGCTGTCTTTTTCTAATACAGTTTTGTGGGCAGCAAAAGAGCTATCTCAGTATTGCTGTCCCAACTGTGTTTTTTTTTTAAAAAAAAAACAGTCAAATCTACCAATAGAAATATATTTCCATTCTATTCTATTTATCTAAATATATATAAACCTGGCCACTCTCAAGTCTACAAAGGAATAATTTGCAATGTGTGCACCAATTTGTCATCTTTCACAAAACCAGAAGGCATCTGTGGAACTGCAGCTGAAATTATTGTCTAGCGGCTCTTGTTTTTCAAAAAGAAATATGAGCATTTTCAGGCCATGGGATGGGAAAAGTAACCTTAATTTTTTGGGGGGTGGGGGGGATAGGGAGTGTGTATGCACACAAGTGTCCAGCAAATATGAAACAATTGTGCAGATTTTCAAACAATAATACGAGATGGTTTTCAGTTTAGAGATGATTTCTTTATAAAAATAATATATCCAAATTCATTCAAGATAAATTAGGGCAGCCATCAATCTAACTTAGGAACTATTAGTGCCACTAGATCCAAAAGGACAGGAAATGATGAGTTTGGAGCAATTCAAACATCTGCAGAGAAAGGCTGTACCTTTTCTTTAAAAAGGGGGAGGGGAAATCCATCTCTGCAGTGGTTGTCATGGCTGCTCTTAAGACACTTTTTGACTTTTACAAATCTCAGGTGAACTTTCTGAGGATTCAAGGTGCTAGAAAGCCAGCTCACAACTGCTTTGCTAAGGAATATTCAAATACCAGATATTATCAGTAAGATTTCTTCATTTATAACATTTAAGAAAATATTGTACCATGAGACAGGCCCTTCCTCAATTTATGCCTATCTACCATCACATATTTATGTGGTATGGCATCAGCCTGTGAATTTTTCCAGGGGAGCTATTTGAAGGGAAGAAGGAAAGAAAATAATACTAGTTGAACAAATGGATGACAGACAGTAGGTGCAAAGGGGACACTGGGACAGATTCCTAATTCTAGCAAGTCACTGGCATTTCATAAAGTATGAAACTGTCCCACCACCAACATTCATGCAAGTATTTTTTTGGTGCTTTATTTTTTTTAATGGGAAGAGAGCTCTTAAGAGTTTGGAGACTGAAAAGAAGAGAAATCTCTGGCTGATATACTAGTAGAAAGTATAACCAGCAGAGGTGGGATTCTACCATTTTGGCCCAGTTCTCACAAACCGATAGCTCCAAAGATCAGCTGAGAGAGAACCAGTTCGCTCCGACGATCTTCTATTCTTCTGTTTCACCCACCTGGGCTCTAGGCTGTGCTTTATTTCCTGCTTTTTCAACCACAACTGCTTTGTGCGGCAAGAGAAGATGATTTTGGGTCGCAGGAGAAGATGAGATATGTGCAGGAGAAGTTGGTTTTCAAATGTTGTGCATACGCACGTAACACATGCGCAAAGCACATGCTCATCGAACCAGTTATTACACCGGTTGAATCCCACCCCTGATAACCATCCTCATAATAGGCCATATTTCTAAAAAGCTAATCTCTTCTCTGACAACAAAAAGCTCAAATTTTGAAGGGCTAAAATGAATTGATAGCAATACAAATGTTTCTAGACTGGCCATTTCTTCTAAACATGGCTTGGTGATCATATTATTGGCTGGGTGTGGCCAACTCAATCTCACTCACATTGAGGCACGCAGCTCCTCGCCTGGCCTCTCATGACTGTGGGGAATGCTGCAACAGTCATGAAGTGTGAAAAATGGTCATAAGTCACTTTTTTCAGTGCCACTGTAACTTTGAATGGTCACTCCACACAAGCAAAATACCAGCAAAGGAGGGGAAACCCCCCCCAGAGATGTTCCTGAGACAGGAAGTCTAGTCCTGCCAAGTATGTAATAAGGGAAGAGGCAGTTTCTGTAAGCAACACCAGAATGTTTCCTTCTGCCTTCCTTACAGGATTAGGCCTGTAATTTATTCTAACAGCCAGTTCTCCGAACTGCTTAGAATGTTAACAACCGGTTCTAGTGATTAGGTGCGAACTGGTAGAATCCCACCCCTGTTTCTATCTAGAAATATAAGGGATTAGAACTGGAAGATTCAAAGAAAGGAACAGTTTCCATACAATGTGCCTGAGAAAGGAAGAACCCACTCATTTAGAAATTATTCCGTATCCGCTTGAGACTCAGAAATGATTGCTAAGATGCTTGGAAATCCTGTAATGTTGTAGCAATTTATTCAGTTTGTCAACAAAATATGCCCTTTTTACAAATCCCTCCCCCCACAGAATCAAAACATTAAAAAACATTGAAATATTGCATCAGTGTGGTTTTGTGTGTGTGTGTGTATGCATGTATGCACAACTGCTTCAGTTACCCTCTAATTGTATTGCATTATAAATCTTATATTTCCCAAAAGCAATAATCAACAGTGCCAAATGAGGGAAAGCTGTACTTGATTAGCCAATCACTGTAAGATTGGAATGATTTACATTTTTCAGGAAGGGAGTATGTATTACGATATGAGAGCCAAGTACCACACAATGGGGTGAGCTCATGTGACTTGCCCCAATAACAAGAACTTGTTCACCTTGCAGATCAACAGCATGTAAATGCAATTAGCAATAGCACTTAGACTCATATACCACTTCACAGTGCTTTACAGCTCTCTCTAAGCAGTTTACAGAGTCAACATATTGCCCCGAACAATCTGGGTCCTCATTTTACCCATCTAAGAAGGATGGAAGGATGTCAACCTACAGCCGGTGAGAATCAAACTGCTGGCAGTTGGCAGTCAGCAGAATTAGCCTGCAATACTTCATTCTAACCACTCTGCCACCACAATCTTGTAGATAAATAGATAGCACTTTGGTGGAAAGGTAACAGTGTTCTGTGTGCCTTGGCATATGACCATGGAAATGTCTTCAGACAATGCTGGCTCCCTCGGCTAAGAAACGGTGATGAATAATGGCCACTCGAGTTGAAAACTTTTGAAAAGGCAAAACCTTTACCTTTATCTTTTATTAAATTATATATGAATATGTGTGTGTATGTATACAAACATACATACATTCCTCAACTTATGACCACAATGGAGCCCAACAATTCTGTTGTGAAATGAGTTATTAAGTTAATTTTGTCCCACTTTACGTCTTTCTTGTCACAGTTATTAAGTGAATCACTTAAGTTATAAAGTTAGTAACAAGGTTCTTAAGTGAATCTGGCTTCCCCATTGACTTTGCTTGTCAGAAAGTTACAAAAAGTATCACCTGACCCCAGGACACTGCAAGTGTCATAAATATGAGTCAGTTGCAAGCTTCTGAATTTTGATCACACAACCATAGGGATGCTGTAAGTGTGAAAAATGGTCAGAACTCTCTTTTCAGTGCCGTTGTAACTTTGAACAGTCACGAAATGAACTACTGTTAGTTGAGGACTATCTGTGTGTGTGTGTGTGTGTGTGTTGTTATGGAATACATTTTTATTTGAAGCAGGTTTTTTTAGTGCTATATTAATCACTGCCTCTTTTTCATCTGCCTATTAAATACCTGGACAGGAATTTATATTAGGTTACAAGCCTCCTGGCGAAAGAAAAGCATTCCCTGTTTTATGTGTTACTGGCAAACTTTCTTTTCTTTCTATGTAATTCCTGTCATTCATAATTTCAAATCCTATACAGAAGCAGCAGATAACTCGGGTTCTTCAAATACTGCTGAATTAAGAGGTTTAAACAGTGAGACAAATGGTGGAGAATGCCAAGGCTATCATTCAGCAACATGTTCCCCATCCCTTCAGTAATAGGTAGAAGGGGAAAAAAACCTATTGCTTTCATGAGTTATAATTAGTACTCCGTTGGGTTTTAAATGCTTTGAAGCGAGATAGGAACTTATTTAATCTTTTTTCTTCTGGGGATTGCCAGATCATGTGGAAAATCAAGAACAAGAGACTAACTTCATCCCAGGAGGATAACAATAACAACAACAACTGGAATAATCATCACAACATAGCAAATGGTGGGCGGGAGGGGGGTACCACTCTCTTGTTGAATTAATCAACTGTATCATAATGTATTACAAAGACTGGTTAAAATCCAAATTGTTGCATTGTTGATTGATAAAATCCAAATTGTTAAAATCCAAATTGTTAAAATCCAACAGTCAGTGAAGAAAGCAAACGGAAAGCTATATAGTCAGTATGAAAGACTTCCGAAGGGTGGGTCATTAAATTGTTGATGTGAATTGAAAAGACGCAGCTGGTGTCAGTCTGTTATTTTATCACCATCCTTAGGCATTTCGTCAGACTTATTGCAATATTCATGATGAAGAAATATTCATGCAAATAATCAGAGGATACACTATAAGGGCTACTGTTACCAATTTATATTTAGAACCATCTGAGAGCTATCTGAAGTTACGAAGCTATCATTTAATGGTGCCCTATAAAATATGAATAATTCTTATTGTGAAGAATAGGAGGTCTGTAAAAGAGCATAGCCGTTCATCCACAAAACATTCAGAAGATCCTTTACTTTCGCCATCCTTTCTCTACGGTGATTAATAAAGTCTGCCTTGAGTCTTGAGATTCCCATGCAGTTAGCTCTAGATGACTCATGGATAAAATCAGGCAACAATTGTTGGCAGCAATAAAGAAGTGGTTTGCCACTGTCTTCTTCTGGGATATATTTCAATGTCTTAGTCTGTTCGACAGACTTGGAATTCTGTGCTTGTTCTCTCAGCTAACTATTAATTAGGACTAATCCCGTTTAGTCTTCTCATGTAGACAGGGTCAGCCAAGTACTTATCACATTCAATAGTTTTTCATTTTTTCTAAAAAGATGGTGTGATGATACTTATTACAGAAATTACAACCAAAGCTAAAAGAACAGTATCCATCACAAATTAATTAAGATATAAAGAATTGTTGAATTAGACCCAGAATAAGTTGTGGGAGACTGTGACATTCAGTTCCCTGTGAACTTCTGGTTAACAAGCTACATGGATACAAGTTAGAAGTACAGTATAACAATTAAAGCCCATGTCACACTGGCCAATGGATGCAAAAAGGACACAGTGGATGAGCAAAATGTTCCATCCGTTGTTATCCGCTCTCAAAAGGGGCAAAAATTTGCATAACCGGAGCGGATAACACGGACGCGGGGAGGACGCAGGGCGGATGCAAAGCGGATGTGGAACGGAAGCCTAGAGGATGGAAGCGGATGGGAGCGGATGGCGCAACCGCAGGGCTTCCAGGGGGCCTCAGCAAAGCGGACGCGGAACGGATACAGCAGATGCAGAACGGATGCCGAATGGATGAAGCGGATGCACAGCGGAAGCCTAGCGGATGCCTGGCATTAATTGTGCATGCGGGGGGGATGCATTGCGTCAGCCCCGCAGATATAACGGAAGCAGCTCGGAAGCAGGTCGCCATTCAGAGGAAAGACCTGCTGCCGGACGGATTGGCTGCCTTGCCAGCCCTGCCTGCATGTCTGCCTGCAAGCCTTGCTGCCAGCCTCTCTGCCAGCCTCGCTGCCAGCCTTGGTTCCTGCCAGCCTCCCTGCCAGCCAGCAACCCCACAACCATGCGGAAGCACAGCAAGCCTCAGCCATCTGCTGCCAGCCCTGGTAAGAGGGACAGGGCTACCATCCCGCCCCCTGGCCCTCACTCTGGTTCTGCTGGGGCTTCTGCAGCATGGACTCGCTCTTCTGGGGCTGGGGCTTCTGCTGCTTCTGCTTCTGGAGGAGCTGATGACAAGCACTCCAGCACCAGCCACCTGCACAGCACATGGACGCTTCACCCCTGAGACTGAGCGACCAAGAGGAGTGCCAGAGACTCATTTTTGTTTTATAGCTTGTTGTTAATAAAGTCTATTTATGATTCACACAGTTGCTTCATTTCTTTTTTTTAATAAACTCTTGCTGGAAACTTTTAGAAATGGTTTAAGCCTTTGCATGCTTGTGGGATGGGTAAGGATAGCTTTGGGATGGGTAAGGATACCTGTGGGATGGGTAATAGCTGTGGGATGGGTTAGGATAGCAGTGGGATAGATGAACCTCCAGTGCAAGCATAGTGGGACTGTATGGTCCACCCTCCCAGGTGCCACAACTACGGCCCTTTATTATCAATAATAATGTAATAATTATCCATGCATGTCAACATAAACACAACTCTTTATTAAACGCCCTGTTCATTGTAGGCCAACCAAACATACATGGCACAATCTCATCAGTGTGATGAGACAGGCTGAAGGAAGCATCCATTAAGCATCTACCATCCTGTCTTGCCACTCCACTGCTCCAGCTGGGGAGTTGCACCAGTGTTTCAGGAGGTTGCGCTGCTTCTTCGCTTCATTTGAGGCTCTGTTGGGGCCTTGCACATCCTCAGTGTCGATCAGGTTTCGCCCTTGCCTCCATTCCCCAGGCTCCATGTCCCCATTGCCTTGCTGGAGGTCCACGAGCCTGTTCTGCAACACTGGGTAGCGGGTGCGCACGAGATTGTGCAGGATGCAGCAAGCTTCCATGATCCTCCTCACGGTCTCTGGGCAATGCTGCATGGTGGTTAGAAGTACCTGGAACCTGTTGGCCAGGATGCCAAAGGCATTCTCCACCACCCGCCTTGCCCTGGACAGCCTGTAGTTGAAGATCCTCTCTTCATGGGGGAGGAGTCTGGAACTGTAGGGCTTCATGAGGTAGGTTGTGAGGGAGAAGGCGTCATCCCCCACGATGAAGTAGGGCACATCTTGTGTGTCATTGGGCAGGGGTTCTGGATCTGGGAAACCCACGATGAGGTTGCCTTCCAGCTCCTCCTTGAGGTGACTGGCGTTGTATACCTGGGCATCTGAAGATGAGCCGTTGCCTGAAGCATCGATGTACATGAACTTGTAGTCAGCATCGACCATGGCGAAGAGGATGATGCTGAAGAAGCCCTTGGAGTTGAAATAAGTGGACCACGACTTGGCTGGCGCTTTGCAGGCCACATGCTTGCCACCTATGGCTCCAACGGTGTGGGGGAAGTTCCACTTCTGATACCACTGCTCTGCAACTTTCTTCCATCCTTCTTCAGTGGAGGGGCACTGGAGGAGCTCCTCCTTGTATTCTTCGATGATGGCCTGCACCACTTCTCTGACCACAAAGCTGATGGTGTTGGATGGCACCCTCCAGCCGTACTGCATGCTCCTGTAGGAGGTCCCTGAGGCCAGGTGGCACAGAGTGAGTGCCACCTTGAGCCCAGGTTCCAGGCTGGACCGGAAGCTGGTGTTTGCCTTGGTCAACCTGGGTGTCAGGCGCTGAAACACTTCGTCAAACATGGCTGGCAGCATCCTCATGAAGTTCTGGAACGCCCGAGTGTCTTCGCTCCTGAGCTCCACCATCAGCTTGTTGTACAGTCCGTACTCTGCTCTTCTGGCGAACCATCTTTGGATCCAGACTCTTTTTGGGTGGCTCCTTTTCTTCTTGCAGTAGAGTTCACAGAGCCTGCAGATGGCTTCGCACTGTTGCAGAACGATAGTGGCTGCCGAAAGGACTTTGTTACAATCCATGGTGGACATGACTGGATGCTGTGGAAGAGCAAGAGGCAGATGAAGGCTGCAGAGGTCTGCACCGCTGGGCTGCTGTTCTGAAAGTGAGATGCAGATGAGTTTCTCCCCCTTTTTATAGGCAATATAGGTTTTCCGCTAGGCATCCTGTAGGCATCCTGTAGGCATCCTGTAGACATCCTTAATATCCGAGATAGGTCCCCTCTGCGAACATTTTTTCCGTTTTAAACGCTTTGTTTCCGTTCTGCATCCGCTAGGCATCCGTTCTGCATCCGTTCTGCATCCGTTCCGCTTTCTCCTTGCGTCCGGGCGGATGCGAGTTGCGCGGATGCCTAGCGGATATAGCGGATGCGTAGCGGATGCGTGGCGGATGCGTGGCGGATGCGTGGCGGATGCGTAGCGGATGCGTGGCGGATGCGTGGCGGATGCGTGGCGGATGCAGAACGGACAAACTGGATACATTTTCTGCGCAAAAGTTTTGGGCAGCCTAAAACTTTTGGACCGGATGAAACGTCAATAAACGGATGCTGGACGGATAGAGAGGAAGCAAAATGGAGACAGTGAGTACATCGCGTTTTCGAATGGATGGCAAGGTTTTTTGTCCGTTTTACATCCTCTTTGCATCCGTTGGTTCAGTGTGACATGGGCTTAAGCTTCAAGTGGCTTTGTGGACAAACTATGCCAAGAACAGGCTATACAGAAACTTGATTGATTGATTGAATGAATGAATATTCAAACAGTGCTCCCTTCAGTTTGTTATCAAATTGGAGGGAATTATCAAGCAAGGTGTCACAAGGCTTTGTATTTTTCATCATTTTTATTAAAGATTCAGATGATGAGATGAAAGAAAGTCTTCTAAAATTTGGAGAAGACTTGCAATTGAGAAGGAAACCTAATACTTTAGAAGACAGAAATGACATTCAAAGTTGTACTGCTAAGTCAACAAAGTGATCTGAAAATAGCAAATAAATTTTTGCAGAGGCAAATGAAAAAAAATTGTTTCAGAAAATACACAAGTACAGGATGACACCGCACTTAAAATGTAGCCAATAGTACGTGAAAAATACCTTATAATTCTAGTTATCACAGAATATGCATTAGCAGTGAAATATAGCTTCAAAAAGACAAATGCAGTTTTAACTGCCTCAACAGATTACATTTTCTAAATCTTGGAAAATCATCGCTCTATTCTATCCTTCACCAAGTATATTCCATGTAAATATTATCCTGGGATGCTGTAATCATCATACGTACATGCTGGTTGCTGAGGACTTGAATTTTGATCACATGACTGTGGGGATGCTGCAAAGTCATAAGTGTGAGGTCTAGTTGTAAGTCACTTTTTTCATTAATGTTGTATCTCCAACTGTTGTATCTCTAAATGAATGGTTATAGATCAAGGATTACCTACACCAGCAAACAATCAAAAACAACTAAGTTAAGGAAAAAGTAGTGCTATGGTCAAAAGTTTTACTAATTATGTGATTATATAATTATTATACTTAATATATTTTAATAATTCTTGGTGCTGATTCTACTAAAAATCAAAGGTAAGATGCCAGAAAACTGTGGAATTCTATAAGGAGTTGCCTCATTTATGCTCAAGGTTAGGCCAACCTGTCCCATTTTGGAGCCCTCTAGAAGTTCAGGGCTAGTGTGTTGTCTTTATACATGTGACCATGACCAACTGCTGAAAGACTTTCAGCACATCCTGGTATATCTTGAAAAGTTTGTGATTGATATGGATTTCTCACTTTCTATACTGGGGACTCCAACCTTGGCAACTTTAAGGCTTTTGGACCTCAACTCCCCAAGATTCCCCAACCAGCCATGCCAGCTGGGGAATTCTGGGAGTTGTCTGGTCTATTTGTCCACCAAGTTTGGAGACCCCTGTTCTACCATATACCGTCCTATATCTGGTTCAGAACTAAGCACAAACTGATGAGAAACATACAAGGTCCTGTCTACATAGGCATTGACACTGGAAATCCTGACAGAGCAAAAGGAAATTTAATGCACCTACCAGGATGATCTCAAACCATGAAAAAGCTGTTTGTTGCATTTACTGGCCCTGCTACCATCTGTCCTTGTGAAAAGCAGAAATCAAAAATCAAGAATCTGGTTTCTGGGTCCTGAGGACTATACATGATTACTGCATGTATATACAACTTATCCTCCAACACAACCATGCAACAAAAAAGCTGAATGCATAAATGCATATCCATCAAATGACAACCAGTGTCTTCATCAAAATATCTGCATCCCTGATAGCTTTTCCACATGACATGAACAAAGCTTCCTCCATGGTATTGCTCTCCAGATAAGCTGGATTTCAATGTCCAGAACTCCAAAGTAGCAAGACCATTGATGAGAGAGAATTAAAGGGGAGGAGGGAAACACTTCTGGTAGATCCCAGATCCCATGTAATTAAATACAGTAGGACTACCAGACCTGAGCTGAAAAAATCCAAAGAACCATTAGAAGGAAGCAAAGAGAAAAACATCTGCTACCATGCAGTGATCCTGCCAATTTTTTCCGCCCAGATTTGGTAGCCTTATAGATACAGCTGCCTTCTACTCACTGAGTCATGTTGCCTACTCAATACAGGTAGTCCTCAACTTACGACCACAATTGAGCTCAAAATTTATGTCACTAAGCGAGACATTTGTCGAATGAGTTTTGCCCCACTTTACCATCTTTCCTGCCAGAACTGTTAAGTGAATCATTGCAGTCGTTTAGTTAGCTCTGCGGCAGCTAAGAGAATTTGGTTTACCCACTGATTTTGCTTATCAGGTTGCAAAAGGCGATCACGCGATTCTGGGACACTGTAACCGTCATACGTGTGAGTCAGTGGCCAAGCGTCTGAATTTTGATCAAATTGCCATGGGGATGCTTCAATGGCCGTAAGTGTGAAAAGCGGTCATAACATAAGTCACTTATTTCAGTGATATTGTCACTTTGAACGGTCACTGAATGAACTGTTGTAAATCGAGGACTACCTGTACGGTATACCCGAGCTTTGAAAAAGTCAGAGGAAACTACCGCACCGTTCAAGAATGTCTATTTCTTCTTACTGAAGACGGTCTCCCAGTGACGCAGAGATCGCCCGGGGCTCCGTTGCCAAAGAGGCTGGGGAATCAATCCTTCGGACTCGCGTCAAGCTTCCCGCCCAACCGAACGGGCGAAAGCAGGAGGGCGGGGGGAAGCTCCTGCCGTCCGTGACTATCTCGGGGCTTGGACGCCATCCCTCCACAGCCCGCCAACCCGAGCGCTTCAAACGGATCTGTCTCCCTCGGAGCGGAAAGGCGGCGATCGCCATGGAGACTTGAGGGGAGGTTATAAAGCCGATCTGGAGAGCCGCCGCCTCGAGTCACCAGCAGGCACACGAACCGGGGGGATCCTGGAGCAGCGGGAGGCCATGCTGAAACCGCGGGACCTGGGCCCCGGGGCGTCCACGCAGACTTTCCTGGAGGCCATGAGGGCCGGCCGGATGCACCTGGCGCGCTTTGTCCTGGATGCCGTCGATGGGGCGATTGTGGATTGCCGATCCGACCGCGGCCGTTCGCCTCTCATGTACGCCGTGCTGCTGAAGGACCCGGCGTGGCGACTGGCCTTTGCGCGGCTGCTGCTGGAGCATCACGCCGCCGTCAACCTGGGCGACGACGCCGGGCGCAGCGCCCTCAGCTTGGCCTGCGAGCGCGGCTATTTGGAGGTCATCAAGCTGCTGGTTCAATTCGGCGCCGACCCAGACACGGTGGACGCGCGCGGCTGGAGCCCCCTCATGTACGCCTCCTCGGAAGGGCGAACGGCGGTGGTCGAGTGGCTCCTGCGCGCCTTCCGCCGCTTCGGGCAGCTCCGCCTCGAGCGCGCAGACCGCGCCGGCCACACCGCGCTCCAGCTGGCCGCCAGCGGGGGACACCACGGGTGCGTGCGGGCCCTGCGCTCGGCCGGCGCTTTGCTCCTCATCTTCCCGGAGTCGCCGTCGTCGCAGGCCGGAGACGATCGCGACGGGGCCGCGTCGGCTGCTTCTCCCCCGCTCCGCGCGGCCAGCGAGCGGCAGCTCCCACCAGACGAGCGGAGCGCGCAGGAAGCGGGATTCCAAGGGGAGGAAGAAGAAGGAGGAGGAGGAGGAGAAGCAGATGGCCTAGAAGCGAAAAAGGAGCCTTCGGCGACAAGAGGCCGCCCGCTGATTCGCAGGTCCACGGCGCCTGACTGTCAGAGTCTTCTCAGCCACTGATCGTGGGCGCGGGCGGGCGGGCGGGCGGTGACCCGCTTTTCCCGAAGAGCCGCGTCTCATCTCAGCCGCCTGCCGGGTCCTCCTCGCTTAATCCCGAAGCCGTGAGGAGTGCATTCCGATCCAGCTTTGCTTGACAAATTTCTGGGGTTCCCCACCCCGGTTAAATCGTGCTGTTTACTTCAGCTC
This sequence comes from Laticauda colubrina, assembly GCA_015471245.1. Classification (NCBI taxonomy): domain Eukaryota; kingdom Metazoa; phylum Chordata; class Lepidosauria; order Squamata; family Elapidae; genus Laticauda; species Laticauda colubrina. The sequence continues at coordinate 44,263,603 of BLBF01000005.1, read as the reverse complement.
GTTCGTATTGTACATTTCTGCGTCGCGAAGCGGGTGGACTGGGAAGTGGTGCCCTGGATGTGGTTTCTCGGGAAGGTTTTCTTGAACAAGCAAATTAGAAGTTTATTTTTCTTTGCTTAGGAAACGCAGTGGATACGTTCGGTCCCTTTATGTGTGTGTTTTTATGTCTTTTCGTATCGAAGCTATGCAATCGTTTGTTAATACCGCCCCCTTCCCCCACCCCCACCCCCCCCAAAAAAATTATCTCTCACTTTTTCCTCTGAAATAAAAGGACTCAAAGTGCTTAGCTCGAAACCTTGCCCTCATGGTGGTTTTCTGATGAGGAAATTTTTATTTTTCATGTTCGTCGATCACTTTTCAGCCAAAGAGCAAGAAAGTCTGAAAGAGCCCTAATGTGTGTTCATGGTGGTTTCTATGGTGGAGGATTGTGCTTATTTATGTTATAATTTATGTTATGTCCCAATAAGAACCTAAAATCATGCGCTATAAAAATAAAGGTTACAGGCTTTGAGGTACTAAAGGTACTAAATACACAGCCTCTAACAAGGCTGTGTTTTAACAAGAAGCAGAAGAGGTATAGAAACAACAAAAACAATATGATAATCTTTGAGAAGAGTATTAAAGTTAAGACTTAATTTTAGAAAATATATGGTCAATTTTATCTTGCAAAGTTATGTTGTTAGCAATCATTATACTAATGGAAGTGATATTTTAAATGCACATAGAAACCTGCCTTGAAAAGAATGTGAGTTCATGTAGAAGTTAATTACTCTCTAAACTAGTCTATTTTGTCTGCTTCTTTTCATAGATATTTTTTTCTCTCAGTAGTGTTACAAGACCATTTCTGGTGTGACTGATCTCTCTAAAAGAGCCTTTTTACTTGCAAGACTGGCTGCTAGAAATCAGAGTTCTTTCAATGTTTATACTATTTGATGTGACATCTTTGGGAATTAAGGGGGATGAAAAGTAATTGTGAGCTAAAAATGAGATTGAGACACTGGAAGTTGGAAGATGGGATGAGTGCTTTCCCTTTCCACCTGCCACTATTTACCTGATGTGAGTTCCCAGTATGGTGTCCATGTACAGCTTCCTTGGTATTTGCCCGGCTCTCTTCTTCACCTAACTACATTGAAGAAAAGGGGAGGAGAGTTAAGCAAAAGCAGTCCACATATTTATTATTTCCAAAAATGCCTCTGGAACCCAAATGAATCTCATACACTGAGAAAGGAGAAATGATAGATGATTGGTACCATCAAGTTCATGTTTACTCTCATCTACAACATAGAGGAGACCTTCTTCAGGGTGATCTGTCTCCAGCCTGTCTCTACTAGTATTCCAGTGATGCACCCATTGCATCTTGTACCTCTATCATGCTGCTCTCTATCCCTTTCTTTTTTTCCTTCCACCTTTCCCAGGTTTGTGGATTTCTCAAGAGAACTGGGTCTTTGTATAATGTGTCCAAAATATGATAATTTCAGCCTGTTTATATTTATTTATATCCCGCCTTAGCCAAGTGAGGACTCTTGGTTTCTTCAATAAAAGTGATAGATGCAGTTTCATTTGAAAGTCTGCCCATCTGTGAAGAAAAGGTACAAAAACAAAGGCAAAAAGAGAATCTTCCACAAGAAGGGGCAAAAGGGGAAGTACATAACTTTCTGATAAAGCTCTGTTTTGTATCTGGATAAATCCTGTCTTTTTTTGTAATAGGGCCAGTCATTAACAACAATATACCTAGCAGTCTACAAGGACTCCTGATGTAGCCACCTTTTAAGCAACCATCCTTTGAATTTAGCTGGAACCTGGAGTTGGAGGATGACAGTATTTGTATTACTATATGTCTTTTTCCCCTTCCCATGGCTAATGATAGATTCAGTGAAATGATTTCATTCAGGCCTGTGGTCCTGGAAAAAATGTTAATTGAACCCTCTTAGGGCTGCACTTCAAAACTAAATTGTCTGGGAAGTGGACTCCTTTAATCAAAGACACGTGCGTGTCTCCTGACCCTAGGTTTCCTCTGAGATGTCTTCACTTGCTCTGAAGGATATAGATGCACACATTCTCATGGATTAAAAGTATCTCATTTTTTCCAGTTGTAATATTTCCACTTGGGAGATCAAGTTGCACTGATAACAGTTATGTGAATCTGGAGCTGATCAAACTCCAGTCTCCATCAGCTACCGACCAGATAAAGTTTCTCCAAGGTGATCTGCCTGGTCTTTTGGGTCTTTGTAGGCTAGCCCTGTCTCAATCAGTGGTGAGACTTTGAAATGTATTGTACCGTTCTACATCTTTAAAATTCTTGCTATGAAGATGACATCATGCAGTAATAATGCAATTTCAAATCTCTGCTTGTTTCGATCATTACAGAACTTCCCTCACTGAAAAGTATTTTTCTATTTTCATTGACATTCTAAGTGAGTTTTCTTTTTCAGTTCTTGGAACAATGGATGATTTAGCTTTCAAAATTTACTTCAAAATCCATTGAAATCTAGTTCTCCTAATTATGAATTGAACTGAATACTATGATTTGGCCACTTTATTTGGTGTCTAATCGCAGCAATACTTTATTAAGAGCTGCAGCGCATTGGTTATAATGCAGTATTGCAAGCTAACTCTGCCGACTGCCAGCAGTTCAATTCTCATTGGCTCAAAGTTGACTCAGCCTTCCATCCTTTCAAAGTTGGTAAACGAGGACCCAGAATATTGTGGGCGATATGCTGACTCTAAGCAGCTTAGAGAGGGCTGTAAAGTTCTATAAAGCGGTATATAAATCTAAGTGCTATTGCTAGGCACACAAGGAATTTGGTTGGTCCCAGTAGTATGAGATGTCCTAATAGAGACATTGTCTAAAATATGTGTCCCACAGACTATTCTCACCAAAAATTTTTCATCCCAAGGAAAAAGTAGTGCTAATCTATTGGCCTTCTAATGTTTTCTTTCTTATGCTGCGGAGGTTCAGTCTTGAGATTGTTGATCCACGGACCATTGGATTCTTCAGCTTTTCCTTCTGAGGATAGAGGATTCAAATCTTGGTAGGCAGGAAATAGGGCCAAACTCTTTCTTCTGCCAGCCTCCTAATGGCTAATGATGTCTTGAAAACCTTCACTTTGAAATCCCCCCTCAAACAGGACAAATCTGGAGATTTGTCTGAACATGCCTCTAATTAGAGATGGACTTAGCACATGTTTAGATGGATACAATCTTTTATTTTTCTTCAATTCTAAGCAAGAAGGAGGAAAGGGGGGGGGGCAAGGTTTCAACATAAGCAGGGCAAGAAAAGTAAGGCAAATGTCTACATATTCATTATTGTCCTACCTTGCTGGAGCCATCCCAAAGGCAGTAACATTAAGATATTCCATCCTCGAGCACTCAAAATAAGACCCAAAATCGTAGTGTGAGAGAACAAAGCAAGACTCCCTGGAAGGAAGGCTTAGAGTCTGGGGAATAGGACCATTTACCTTTTCAGGTAACTGATGGAGAAAGTGATCAACCCACATAAAAGGAAACTATGCAGCTGCCCTTAAAGTTGGTGTTTGAAGGCTTTTTGCTGCTCTGGAAGCAATGAGTCTGGACAATATTACTTTGGACATAGGACTGTTCAGCTGTTTAGATTCTACTTAGTGCTATTTGTCATGACCATCACTTTGCTGGGCTGTGCATTGTGCATTTTAATTATGCAGGTGCCCATAGAGAACTTTCTAGGTAACTGGAGCATTTTAATTTAAACAGAGATTGTATTGTTTTCACAGCAGGCTCTAATTAAAAAATGAAGAAACCATAGGAAATTGTAGCAGTAGCAAATACTCCAGGACTTTGTCTTCCTGACTTAGAAAATCGTTTGAAGTAGACAACTGAAGTTACCACTTGGAATACAACAGAATATAAACTCTCCTCACACTCATAAATTTATTTATTAATTTATTGGAAAAAAAAAAATCTTAGGTGCTATAATAGTGGATGGCATATACAACAACCACAACAACCACAACAGAAGCTCCTGGCATCCTAAAAACAACATACAACAACATCACCCATCCACATTCAAGTGTACAAAACCCCAGCCTCACTTTTTCCAAATGCTTGCAGGAAAAAAGCCAGCTCTTCAAGGCCTTCCAGAAGACCAGGAAGAAAGGGTTGGATCTCAGGGAGAAGGGGGTTCCGCAGAGGAGGGAGAGCTATGGAGAAAACCCACTTCATAAGCCCCACAAGATAAATTGTGGCTTGAACATTCTTGAGGCTAACTTTCTACAGTCTCAGCTGGAGCAGCATTACCAGAACCTGAGTCTGAATCCTGGCCCATGACATTCTGGGTGGGTGGGTGCAGAGGTGGTATGCAGCCGGTTCTAACCAGTTCTGGAGAAGTAATCTGGAGTAATCTGGAGAACCGGCAAATACCACCTCTGACTGACTGGCCCTACCCCTATCTCTTCTCTGCTTCCCGAGTCCCAGCTGATCGGCTGGGTCTTCTTTTGTTGCCCTGCACAGGAGAACGGAGCTGGAAAGCAGGTGTGTGGGGTGTGGGAGGGAATGGGATTTTGCAATATCCTTCCCTCGCCACACCCACCAAACCACGCCCATAGAATGGTAGTAAATTTTTTTGAATCCCACCGGGGGTGGGGGTGGGGTAGGTGAAAGGAAAGATTTCGTTATGGGTGCCGGAAAGGTGTGTGAAGGACAAGTTATATTCCTGCTCAGGGAGAGATAGTAAGTGGGCTACAGAAGCACCAGAGATTAAGCAGAGCCTAGTTGTCTAGATAGTTTAGTTGGACGTGGGTGGCTCTCAGTCCGTTGGGGATGGAAAGCTGAGGGGACGGGAAGCTACACAGGAAGAGAGAGGAGATGGTAAGGAAGAGAATTGCCATGGCAATGTATTGCAATGGCTTGGGAAGGTATGGTGGGAGACAGGTGGGTGCTCTCAGGAAAGGAGACCACAAGGTTTAATGCCGGTACTGCATTTTGACTCCAGATCCTGGTTTCCAGAGCATTGCTAGCTTTAGTCTCAGTCTGACTGTGGATGAAAGTCACCTGGCTTGTATCACTGAGACCTGGCAGAGCAATGAAGTGGTGGGGGGGGGGGGAGGAGGGGAGATTCCCTCTCTTAAATTTGTCTCCCTAGGTTTTGAGCATGGGATCAGCTGTGACTGCAGGACAGAGTGGAAGTTGTTACTGATGAGTACCCACCCAGTGGCCTTCAGAGACCCTGCCCCAGACATCAGTAGAAGTGAGATACTATTTGTGAGACTGAGGATTACTGATTACTTACCTTCCTCCCTGTATGGTAGTGGTACCCCTAACCATACTCGTGGACTCTGTATCTGAGCTAACTTATAGTTCTGGAGGGTTTTCAGTCTGCTGCTTTTGAGTCTGGGATCAGGGCGGAGTTCAAAGTGCCCATGGCAACCTCAGACCTGCTTCAACTTATTCATGATCTGCTTCACATTGGAGGCCGCATATTGGCATTGGTGTTTGCCTCGGGGCACCTGTTTCATGTTCTGGATTGGGAGACTATTCACACAGGTCCCCTATCATGGATAGAAAACTGGCCCTATAGTGTTTAGGTGGTGCCCCTCACCACATGGAGATGGGACCTATTACATTGGCCTGACCCAGGTGCCTGATGGAACCAGTGTCACTTCAGAGAGAACCTGAGGTTTTTTCCTGAAGCTCTTGTGCACAGTTGGCTGATGTCCTTGTCGCTGTTTGGAATAAATAGGCAATAGGGACATTAGCCAGTGGATTTTCTGTACATATGGAAATCATAGATGCCATAGTGTCTCCTAGATGTGCTGCTGGCAGAAGACATAGTGTGAAGCTTCCTGAGACAGTTGAACCTGAATTCTGAATTACTTTGTGGCAATAAGGGTGGAAGTGTTCTTACTTCTCCACCATTATTGTATCTGCAGATAGCCATACAATAGCCTTGTTTCAGTGACCAGGTCCCTTCTGGGTAAGGAGGACCTGGCAAGCTCCTGCAGAGCAATAGTGAGGAATATTCTTTACATCTGCTCAACTTTGTCAGAGTTGGACTCTGGCTGGGCAGATCTTTTGGAAATGACCGAGTCCTGTTATCTGGGATGAGTTTTCTTACGGGTGCAATTCAAGAAGCTGATTATCACGCTTCTTGGCTTTTTGGAGCCATGGTGGTACAGTGGCAGTGGTGGTATTCGACCGGTTCTGCCCAGTTCTGGAGATCCGGTAGCGGCGATGAACAGTGGAGACCGAACCGGTTCCCTTCACTGCTCTGTGTTTGGCCCAGCCACCCGCCTGGGCTCCCATACTCACTTTTATGGCCAGAATTCAAAGTGCAGCTGATTTGCGCGGCGCAAAATAGCGCCGCGCAGCAGCTGCTGCAGCAACGAACATCATGCAGGCTTACAGGAGGAAAGTTAGAATGCCTCTGCACCTGCACAAAGTGTGTGTTTGGTGCGCGCGTGCACACAGTATGCACATGCACAAAGCGCGGCCACCAAGCCATGCCCACCGAACCAGTGGCAACTTTAGTTGAATATCACCACTGTGCAGTGGTTACCTAATATTTTCTTTAAGGAATATAAATCCTTCCATTCCCCACAATCCTGTCAGAGCTGAATAAGCTTTTAGATGAGAAGCAAAATGTCTTCAAAAGAAAAAACAAGGAAGTCCAGTTGCCTCCTAAAAAGCACCTTTGGGGCAACATACAGCATATAACAACATCACCCATCCACATTCAAGTGTACAATAATCCAGCTTCCATCCATGACCTGGATCACTGAGAATCTTTTAGCTATACAATTTGGGATGAACACCCTTTGAATGGTGTGGGAGTAGGAACGGATTTCGAGGTGAAAAATTGCAGACTACAGGAACCAGGCGTACTACTTGGGTGACCCAGAGGACACTGATAAATCTCCAAGTGCTTCAATGACCCTCTAAAAGGATGCAAATTACCAGCTGTCTGAAAGGAATATAAATCCTTCCATTCCCCACCATCCAGTCAGAGCTGAAGAAGCTTCTAGGATGAGAAGTAGAACATATTCAAAAGAAAAAAACAAGGAAGTCCAGTTGCCTCCTGAAAAAGCACATCTGGGATAAATTCAGTTTGTTTAATCAAAACTAAAATAGGCCTTTTCCTTTTTTCTGCAAAGTTCTGACAACTGTTTTGAATTTTTTTGCTGATACCAAGTCTGGAAACTAAATGTTTTATGGATTTGGTTTTAGATAAGGGATGGGATAGGGAATGAAAATGTCTGTTTAACTTGATGGGGTAATGAGTTATTAAATTTGTTTATACTTATTGTGATGAAGGTTGGAAATCATGTCTTTATACATTTTTTGGTTTTGTTATTATATGCTTTTTCCTTTTCTTGTATGTTATTCTTTCTTTCCATTCTCTTCTCTTTCTCTAGGTTTAGTTTGCACTAACTTTTAATATTGTGATTAAATTATAATTGTAAATTGTAATATTAAACTTTTTAATTTTTTAAAAAAGTTAAAAACTAGTGGACTCCATATGAGCCTTATTGCCCAAAGAGCTATTAATAATGTAGTACTGGACCCTACTATAACCTTTTGGGTTATTTTCTGAAGTATGTTGGTTATTCTCCTACTTAAACTTCAGAGCACCAGGCCTGCAATTCTCCACTGGAAGTTTTACCACAGAATAACAACTGCATGTTTAAACTGTATCAAAACTATAAGGTATTTATGAATAATCAAAAATCTTTTAATTTAAAACAAAAGCAAACAACTTACACACACACAAGAAATATTTGTTTAAGATAATTAGGTAATTCTTTAAAAAAGGAACTTGCTTTGCACAGATCCTGAAACATACAGAAATATTTTACAGCAAAAATGTCCCTAGTATTTCAAGTTTATATTTTTACACAAATCTACACTTGAGTCAGATGGGTAATCAATCATGTGAGGTCAAACTTTGAGGCAGTAGAAATAAAATTTAACCCTCTTCAAACTCCCACCTAATTTTTTTGAAACAATCCTCGCAGTTCACAAATACAAAACATCTGTTTCACAAGACCGAACTCCAATATATTGTAATTAACATCCCATACAGTAATGCACATAATACCACTTAAGTGTCAAATGACCTTGTTCTTAGAATGGTAAAATTCCCCATACAAAATTGCTGCATTGACATTAGAAAAGAATACTAAAAATGATCGATCTACATCCAGGATGAGCATACATTTAAAAATCTGTTCCATGCTTTCCCCTGTCTAAAAAACATGGGAGGTAGAGGGTAAATATTCTCACCTGCAAAACAGACATTTTCAGGGGAATTAACAGGATTGCTTCCACACTTTATTCACCTTGCTACAGAATTCAAAACTGGTATAAAATACAACCCAACAGTTGCCTCAATCTGCAACCACTGAGGAATCCAGCGTATTTAGAGGGGTCCAGGATGAGTCCAGTGTACTTAGAGCAAACTTGCTTTCTTATTTAGATAACCCCTGTGCTGCCTTCTGTTTCAGACACTGCTAGAGAAGGCACTATATTTATATGCTTCAGAATTTCAAGAATAAGGTTCCAGGGGAAGTGTCTGCCTTATCGTGCTGCTCCCCAAAGATATTGTGTTAAGGTTGTGAAATGACAGACCATTCTAAACATTTGTAAAGCTGTAGGCTCAATATTAATCATTCTTGGAAAAAGAAAGAAAAGTGCTGGAGAAACGATTTGAAAATAAATAAGGGACAAGGTCATTTTATAGCAAGTTTAAGACAGACATGATGCCATTTAGAGTTAAGTGAATGAGAATGCCTGTCCTTTAGTCACTATGAAAGAACGAAGGTCAAACTTCATTCCTTCAGAAATTTCCAGTTCAGTCACTATCTAATGCCTCTGGAAGTTGCAGATACATAACGACCCAAGTTGACAGAACCATCTTACATATGTTTCGAGAAATAAGAATCCAGACACTTTACAATATTCATAATATACTAAGAATTTGTATGAATCCAGATTTTGATTGTCTTCAGCCACAAAATGAAAGGTAAACATTAAAAAGCAGCTAAAAGATGGTGAAAATTTCCTCTCACATTCACATCTTGGGAAAAAACCCTGTCCAATTTCAAGCAGTGTGCGCAGGACAATGTTGCCCTTCATCCTTTCCTAATCAAGTAAGAATTACTAGGAAAAAGGTTCCACTTCAATACTAGATTCAGGTTCAGAATCAGCAGGTAGAGGTGCGTTTCCTGTATCGCTGGATAAGGGGCACGAGGCATTCTGGAAGTCCAGTCTGAAGCAAAAAAGGGTGATCTAGGAGTTCTTGTGCTGTTGCTCGCTCTAAAGGATCTCGTGTTAACATTCGTTCTAAGAAATCCCTTAAAACTGGAGAGGTCTGTGGAAACAAAATTTGATAGTTTTAAGACTGTTCTGTATTCTGTACAGTGGTAGATTTGTCTTCTGTACAGATGCAGATAAACTCCACAAAACATCCATAACAAAGTCCTTTTATCGGTTCATCAGGTATCCTCATAACTCACATTTGTGATGAAGTTGTTTTTTAATGACCAATCCTTTGCATATCTGTCTTGTAGGTAAAAAGATGGTTTTTCTCCTATCCTTTTTCTCCTATCTTGTAATGATAGAAGTAGAACAGTCAACACGAGTCCATGAGTTCAGCCAAGAGTGAGGAAAACTCCCCCAACCCACCGAGGGTCAATTTAGTGACCAATCAGGATTACAGATGTGGTCACGTGACATGGACTACATTTCCCAGGATACCTTAACTACATTTACCATGATGCATTCCCTTAAGGGGAGAGCTCACAATTGCTACCTAACTATCCAATTCCCATACACTGGCTGGACAGCACAAAGACATTTCAGGAAGACAGTTTCAACAATACAAAATTTGTTTAAATTTTTTAATTAAAGTTGCAATTGCTCCCAGAAGTAATCCAAAGTTCTTTTTCAAAAACTTCTAAGGTCAGAACAAACAACAAAGCACGCATACACACATGAGTATCTCTTTCAGATCTTACACTTTGCTGTTAGGTCTAGGAACATGAGAGGGTCTGATTATATAACACTGTCATATAAATATTTTCCCAAATAATTTAGACCCTGTCCTGTCACAATGCATCATGAAAGGCTTAGAATGGCCCTCTTTTCAAGATGACTTTATATAAATAAAAATGCTATAGAAGTATTATCATGGACAAATAAGATAGATAAATGTTTTTCTCTTAATCTTTGAGAAAGCATGACAAACATAACCAACTGTTAGATAGTAAGACTAATAATCCCTTAAACCCCACGTCATTTTTAAATAACATTGTGGGGATGTTTTATGGCAGGGCTCAAAGAACCTGGAAATTTCATTGATCATAATATTAGTCATTACATACAACAAGATAGACTCCAGCAATGTCTGAAAGGATTCATGTCTCATGTTACTATAGGTAATAGAAAGAAAAGGATAAAAGACAGATGTTTGAGCTTTTCAAACAATTGTGTTCTATATATTAGTGATTTATTTGTATGATCATATCCTTTTAGAAAAGCAGTTTAAAAATAGAAATAGTATCAAATCTAATATATGTCATATAAATTTTATTTCATATTTCCAAATAACTCAAATCCAGGCCACACTACATGTTTTAATCTTTAAGGTGACACAAAACTATCATTTGAGATTAAAACGCAATATAAATATATAGTTATTACTCTGAAGGACCTTTTAAAGTGCCAAAGGCATGATGTCTTTGCAATAAATTAGATAGAAAGACTATTCCACTCTTTCTTTGAGGCCTATCTATAACGGTTGCTTTCTGAAGGAAGGACCCTAGTGTTGCTACTAGAACTTTGTAGCTCTTCCATTTTTCTCCTTTTAATAGAACTTTATACAAAGAATAGGGAAAACAGAAAAAGTTAGAGTTAAAACATGGATAGGTTACAATGTTATGTGGACTTCTTTAAAATTGTGACATATCCTCTGAAAATCATGGCTGTGATAATTCCATGGTTGTAATTCTAAAATACATAAATTCTATGGAGAATATTTGGCAAAGAATAACAAGTTAGAGATCTCTTGAGAATAAAGTTTTTGTATTCTTCTTTGGTTATATGCTTTTCTTTCCATTTCCTGTAGGGTACATGTCTCTTTCTTTGCAGCATTTTAGAAAGCTCATGTAGAAAGAGTCATGTACAGGAAATGGAAGAAGCAGCATAAAATCAAAGAATACAAAAATGAACTGAAGGAATCGTGCTAGCAAAGCTAAAGAAGAAAATCAGCTGAGAGGCTTGTGGAAAATGCTTAAAATAACAAAAAAGGCTGTTGGAATATTTCAGAACATTTAAAACCTGTATTTTATATCTGTCTTCCCTATGAAAAAAAAGAATCCCCTGGCTGGCCATCATTTGCCACTGATAGAAAGATAAGTAGACAAGCAAAACTGATGACAGAACTGCTAACTATAATCTTTGAAAATGCTGGAGAAATGGAAAAGTCCAGAAAGATTGGAGGAGGGCAAATACTGTTCTTATCTTCAAAAAAAAAAAATGATGATCCAAGAATTAGACTTGTCATTTTGGTGCCTCTACTGAATAATGTTGTAAAATACATTTTTAAACCACATATTTATGATACATTTTTAAACCACATATTTATGAGCACTTGGATAGGAATGCAACGCTTAACGAGAGCCAACATTTTTCACAAACAAATCATATCAGTTAAGCCTTATCTCGTATTTGACAGACTTACTAACTTAATTATCAGGGGAATAGACAAAGTAAACCAGTAAAACATTCATATATGGTTCTCATGAGGTCTTCATATATAAAATGGCAAAATGAAGGTTAGATGATACAGCTACTTGAAGGATTCATAGTAGGTTGAATGATTGAGAATATTTATGTCCCCATGCCAGTTTTGAGAATATTCTCAATTGGAATTCCACAAGTACTCACTTGGATTCTCATTAATGATTTAGATGAAAGTCATGATGTTGCATATGCCCTTTAACTAAAGGTCTCTAGACAAAGGCTGAATAGCCATCTGTTCTCATTCTCAAGCATCTCCTACACCACTAGATCTGTAAAATCCAGGATTTGATTTAAAATTTATTTTTTACAGGTTTCTTTGTTAGAAAAAAAATGTATCTTGCATTCACCACTAGATGCCAGCAACAGTCTGCAGGAGTTATGGTTAAGCAAAATTCTGTGATCTCTAGCATCTGAGCAGATCTCAGATCTATGTGATTTTTCTTATACACAGAAGAGTGTTACCATATGGTACCATCTCATTGTATCTGATGTGCCACTATATTTTAGCTCAGAGGAACTTGTGGATGAGACAAAGCTGGGGAGAATTGCTAACTCTTTAGAAGACAGGCTCAAGATTCCCGATCTTGACATTGGACCCTATCAACAAGATTCAGTTTTGTGGTGAGAAAAGTAAACCCCTGCATTTTGGTAGGAAAAAACAGATGCCCAGGTATAGGATAGGAAGTACCTGGCTCAACAATAGCACCTATGAGAGAGATCTACCAGTAGGTATCCATATGGACCACTCCTTAAGCTGCCAAAAAGCCAATGCAGCTCCTACGCTGTATCAACAGAGGGATGATAACAAAATCACAGCAGGGGGTGATAGTACTGTCCTATAACACTCTAGTGAGGCCACATTTGGAATACAGTATCTAGTTCTGATTAGCACGATACAAAAATGAAGCTGAAGCCTTAGAAAAAGTGTAGAGAAGAACAACAAAAAAAGGAGTCTGGAGATTAAATTGTATGATGAATGGCTAAGGGAACTAAGTATGTCTAACCTAACAAAGAGAAGGCTCAGGATAGTAGTCTTCCAATACTCGAAGGAAAAGGGGGCTTATTTTCCATAGCATCTGAGGACAGGAGAAGAAGCAATTCCACAGAAGCTTGTCAGAGGGAGATCCAACCAGGAAATAAGGAGGAATTTCCTAACAGTGAGAACAACTAATCAGTGGAACAGCTTGCCTCCTGAGTTGTGGGTACTCCATTGCTGGATGCTTGTAAGAGAAGATTGAACAACTATTTGTCCATGATGGTATAAAGATTCCTGGCATGGACAGAGAGTTGTTCTAAAAAACCTCCAAGGTCCTTTCAGTCCTATGATTCTATGATTGCCCGAGTTACTTCAGACACAGTACTCTATTGCTTAGAAAGACTCTCTAAGCACAGAAATAGGAAGGCTGTATGATATGCTAGCTTTTGTGTTAACTACATGAATATTTGCTTCATTGCAAGTACATACAATTTAAAGAGTGTAGATTTATGGTCAAGTTCGGTTTCCCCAAAAATTCACATTTGTACAATAGCAATAGGTAAGAACAGCAAGAGGAATTCCTTGCAAACGTTGTTCGTGCTATTTCTAAATATTTTTGTGTATAATATTGTATTATATTACTGAAGTGTACTCAGCTGCTACAGCATAGAGAGTTGGAAATTTTTATAAATATATTCACCTTATGAGAGTTTTTCAATTTGGGAGGAGGGCTGTCACGGAGCCGTTTCATTGCTTGGACTGGAGAATCACTGAAATAGGGAGGTTCTCCATCAATCATTTCAATTACCATGATTCCCAAAGACCAGATGTCTACCTGCCAAAACAAAAAACTACATGAGGGGATGACAAAAATTCATGAATGTAACATTTTTATCATAACAGTCTTATAGTGAAGCCAACTGTGTACATGTATAGCTGTAAGTTGCTGAAATAGATGAGAAAGCCAGATCAGCCAACTTTTTGCATTCTATTTGAACATGGTTTCCAGCATACAGAATTATATGCATCAGAAATAATAACACAGAGGGCAAGAGGAGACACTGAGTCATACTTTGTCATAATCTTAAAGGGTAAGTGCTAAAAGGGAGTTAGTAAAATATTTCAAACTGCCACCCCTGTCAGGTTCTGGAGCTATAATTACCTCAGTGGTATATGGAGACCTTGAAATAACTTCTGGAGCCATCCAATATGGTGTTCCTACTAAGGATTTCCGTTTTGGTACATCCTTGCTGATTTGTGCACAAAAGCCAAAATCAGAGAGTTTCACCTACACAAAAGAAAGCAAAGTAACATTAATACTGAAAAGTAGGGTGAGGAAATGGGCAAATAAAGAGATTGTAGGAGAACACAGACAAAAGCTGTAATATAGAGATAAGCAGCCAGACCCATCCAATCCAATATTGTACACTGCTCAAAAAAGTCAATCACACTTCTGTGAAATCAAACTGTCCACTTAGGTAGCAACACTGATTGACAATCAATTTCACATGCTGTTGTGCAAATGGAATAGACAACAGGTGGAAAACATAGGCAGTTAGCAAGACATCCCCAAGAAAGGAGTGGTTCTGCAGATGGTGACCACAGACCACTTCTCAGTTCCTATGCTTTCTGGCTGATGGTTTGGTCACTTTTGAATGCTGGTGGTGCTTGCACTTTAGTGGTAGCATGAGACGAAGTCTACAACCAACACAAGTGGTTCAGGTAGTGCAGCTCATCCAGAATGGCACATCAATGCGAGCTGTGGTAAGAAGGTTTGCTGTGTCTGTCAGCTTCGTGTCCAGAGCATGGAGGCACTACCAGGAGACAGGCCAGTACATCAGGAGATGTGGAGGAGGCCGTAAGAGGGCAACAACCCATCATCAGGACCGCTACCTCCAACTTTGTGCAAACAGGGACAGGAGAAGCACTGCCAGAGCCCTGCAAAATGACCTCCAGCGGACCACAAATGTTCATGTGGCTGCTCGAACAGTCATAAACAGACTCCATGAGGGTGATAAGAGGGCCCGACGTCCACAGGTGGGGGTTGTGCTTACAGCCCAACACCATGCAGGATGTTTGGCATTTGCCAGAGAACACCAAGATTGGCAAATTCGCCACTGGTGCCCTGTGCTCTTCACAGATGAAAGCATGTTCACACTGAGCACATGTAACAGACGTGACAGGGTCTGGAGACACCGTGGAGAACATTCTGCTGCCTGCAACATCCTCCAGCATGAGCGGTTTGGCAGTGGGTCAGTAATGGTGTGGGGTGGCATTTCTTTAGGGGACTGCACAGCCCTCCATGTGCTCGCCAGAGGTAGGCTGACTGCCATTAGGTACCGAGATGAGATCTTCAGACCCCTTGTGAGACCATATGCTGGTGCGGTTGGCCCTGGGTTCCTCCTAATGCAAGAAAATGCTAGACCTCATGTGGCTGGAGTGTGTCAGCAGTTCCTGCAAGACGAAGGCATTGATGCTATGGACTGGCCCACCTGTTCCCCAGACCTGAATCTAATTGAACACATCTGGGACATCATGTCTCGCTCCATCCACCAATGCCACGTTGCACCAGAGTGTCCAGGAGTTGGGGGATGCTTTAGTCCAGGTGTGGGAGGAGATCCCTCAGGAGACCATCCGCCACCTCATCAGGAGCATGCCCGGGCATTGTAGGGAGGTCATACAGGCACGTGGAGGCCACATACACTACTGAGCCTCATTTTGACTTGTTTTAAGGACATTACATCAAAGTTGAATCAGCCTGTAGTGTTTTTTTCCACTTTAATGTTGAGTGTAACTCCAAAACCAGACCTCCATGGGTTGCTAAATTTGATTTCCATTGATAATTTTTGTGTGATTTTGTTGTCAGCACATTCAACTATGTAATGAACAAAGCATTTAATAAGAATATTTCATTCATTCAGATCTAGGATGTCTTATTTTTGTGTTCCCTTTATATTTTTGAGCAGTGTATATTTTGAACTGCAATGCTTTTGAAACCTGTCTAGCAAAAATTTTCTCTCTTAAATATAACAGTAGAGGCTTTTCTTCCCTCAAAGTAAATGTATTAATTCATTTAAAAATCACTTCAACCACATATATAATCACAAATCTAGGCCCAGAATTAAAACAAAACACACAAGCACAATTAAAATAGAAAAAAAAATGAAGATAATATAAACTAACTTATGTCAAAAGAACCCACCCACTATTCTCTGAAAGCTCTCCAGAAAGGTGTTATAGTTACATCACCTGGTTTCTAGGAAGAAGATATCCCTTAGAGAAGTGGCAATCACCAAGCAGTATTTCTTCTGGATCCCTGCCCCTTATACCTCCCCAAGTGAGGGCCCACTCTTAGTATGAGAAGCACATTATGTAGGTTAATTCCATTTATAAGAGATGAAACTGAAGATACTGATAAATGAGTCATACAGGGTTTACAGGTTAAAGTCAGAATTTTGAAATGAATCTTCTCCCAACAGTTTGATGCAAATGTTTAAAAATATCACAGAGAAACCGTCTGGTACTCCACAAAGGACACTTGTTAAATGTCTTCTGCCCCTACAACATACTGGAACCATTTGCTTTGAAAGTAATGGAACCACTGCTGCATAGTGTCTCCAGCTCCTCACAGATAGTCCAAAAGAATGTGGGCCCAGAAAATCAGCTTCTTCTAGGGGATCTCTGTAACTGAAGCTCCACCACGATCTCAAAAACGTTCTCCAAAAGAGAATGCTGAAGACAGGGTAGTAGTTGTGTAATATAGGTGATTTTTAAGATGGCTTCTACCTCCCCTCTCCTCAAGAGGCACTGATCACCTCCTAGATCCAACCAACCATCACCTCCATGCCCACACAGGTTCTTAAAGGAGCTTAGTAAGGAGCCTGGTTATAGGATAAAATGTATCCCTGGCAAGTGAACAGGTCCAGCTGGAACAAAAAATGCAGAAGGGGGCAATGCCTGAGAATTCCAATTGAATTCTCTGAATCGAAAGAATTGGCAGCTTATTTATCTTTTAAAAGCAATTCACACAATTGCTAACTGCATATATGGTCCCTTGCCTAATTTGCTTATGTTAAAGTATAGATGCTGGGGACTGAACCTTGAACTTCCGGCTTACCAAAGCACATATTGCTCCTGAGTTATGGCAAAGAGAGAAGCCAAGGGAAAAAATGCAGGAAATAAAAAAAGATGAAAGAAACAAATTAAGAATTACCCTTCCATCAAGAGTCAAGAGAATGGAGTCACTCTTAATGTCTCTGTGAATCACACCTTGGGAATGCAGGTAGGCGAGTGCCTGCAAGACTGACTCACATACTGTAGCAATTTGCTCTTCATTCAGTCTGAAATACAGCAGCCAAAATTGTATGTGGGAGGAACTTAATTTCATACAGCAACAATTAATTAAATGTTCACTTATAGCATGCATGATGTTTATGACACTTCCTGCTCCATTAAGAGTAAGAATTATGAACAACCATTCTTAAAAAGTAGAGAAAGTCAAGACATTCTGAATAAGTGATTTGGAATTCCAAAATCAAGTTTTACACACATACAAGACAATACTCAGATGACAAAACAATATTTATCATCCTCTTTCCCAGCTCTAGTGGAAAATTGCTAAATTTGAATATGTGAAAATAGTTCTCAGGACACCCCCAGGAGCTAATTATTTCTCATGACTAGGCATTATTGGTATTCTTATTCTCTAAGAATTAAATTGATAGGAATCATCGGTATGTCAACAAATGTGATGCTTTAAGTATTTGAAGATACTATTTGAAGCAGTGCTCCCTTTCTTTTGTCTCCTCAGCATCACAGAGTTTTCCTGGATATTCCTTATGATTGAAATTACATTCTTTGGCTGTTCTATAATATGGTGCAGCAAATTGTGCTGCAAACAAAGCCTGGAACTATGTGCAATTTATAAGCCACAGATTCTCTACACAGAATTTCAATGGTCTGTGACAGAGGCAGAAATTTCCTAAATAGCTCACCCCAAGATGGGTGCTTTGAATCAGAAGAGAGGAATCAATATATTCCTGCTTTTTTATTACCTGATTTGAGAGAGAATGTCTGTAAGAGCTCCTCCTTGGAGAAATTCCATCAGCACCCAAAGTTCATCACCTACAAGATAGCTTTTATACATCTCCACCACATTGTCATGCTGATAGTCCCTCATTATCACAACCTTAAGAAAGATGGCAAAAGAGAAAAGACTGATAAATCAAAAAGTTATTCCACATTGCAATATTTTTCTTTTCCTGGAAACTTTGAGCAGTTTGGACCTGAAAGGCAACACTAAAGGTTGGAATAAGGACTACTATATCCTTGACTAAATCATAATGATTTTCAAGCACTTCCACTCTACAGTATCATCATTTTCATTCCTGAAACTCTCAGTAGATTTTTCTGCTTCTATCAATTCAAAATGCTGAGATCAAGGAATGAAAATCACTGTTCTGCCCAGATTCTACAAAACTTACTAAAATAAAAGTGAAACAGAAAACAACAATAATAAGTCTTTATTGATTAGCTCTTGGACCATATCAAAGTGCAAAGTTCCAGCAACAATTTGTTACTAAAATTTAATAAAAGCAATTCAAAGTGAAATTTGATAAAATACTATTTAAAATGGAACTTGATAAAATACAATTTAAAATGGAATCTAGACAAAACATGATTTAAGATGAAATAGTAATAAAATACAATCCAAAATAAAATTGTAATAATGTACAATAATTTAAGATATAGATAAAATATAATAACATTTTATTTCGGAGTTGCCCTTGCAGTCTACCCCAATCAATCCCACATATACAGATCTCAACCAAGTCATTTTGTTTAAATACTGTGCTACTTTAAATGTACTTTAAATTTAATTTCAAGTTCTCGCCAGACATAAGGTAAGTTATTTTGATATGGGTATCCCAATGGATCATTCGTCTGATATACAGACCAAGATACCTGTCTCTCATCCTCTTATACAGGCAACAGTCAAATAGGATGTGAGCCAGGTCCTCTACCTTTGCCACACCGCAAATGCAGACGCTCATTGTATGGTATTGCATGAAATCTCCCATATCTAACCATTGTATCAAGCTGTTCAAATCTCGCTCTCTTGAATATCTCCCTAAGATGTTTTGGGAGTTGTGACTTCAAGTAGCTATCTACTCGGAAAGCACATTTGTATTTACTCAACCATTTCAAGTTACCTACCTTACTAAGGATAGCTGTATTAGTTTGTGCATCTATATCCTTAATTCTTTGGGCAACTCTTTTTTTATATTGTTCTCCTGTTACACAAGAGATAGGAAAACCATAGCTTCTTACAAAGTTTGTTAGTTTAATGATCCAGGAGATTTGTGATTGTAGTTTTACTTGCTCTAATAGGCATAATTTGGGTAGTCTATCAGTCTCCATTTCATTAACTTTGCACCAGTAGTTATAAGTTCTAATTTTAGATAATGCCTGAATTGTATAAATTCCCAATTCAGCTCTAACTGCTGCAGCAGATGTTCTTGGGTCTACACCCAAAATACATCTCAAATGCTAGGACTGTGTTTGTTCTAGGACTGTGGTTGAGTAAAGACCCCAAATTTCTGCTCCATACAAGAGCACTGTGGTAACCTTAGCCTTATAAACCTTGATTAATGGGACTAGGGACCCTGGATAACTATGTTTTTTTTAGTTTGAGCAATAAATTCAAACCGGCTTTTGCTCTAAATGTACTTCGTTAATGATGGCAGGCCCAAGATCCAGTCTTGAAAAAGGTTATGCCCAAATATACAAAGGAATTAACCTGTTCAATTGGTTCACCATCCAATTGTCACCTATGTCTCTGATGGTTTCTTCCAAACACCATGATTTTTTATTTAGATTTACTAATGATTAGAGAGTTATCCTGGCAATAAGAGCTAAATCTTCTTAATAGCCTAGGTAATCCTACTTGTGTGTATGATAATAAAATCATATCATCAGCATAAAGCAAGCTGTTACAGTAAGCGTTTAAAATCATCAGAATGTGTACCATGGTCCTTCATTAACCCTGGCAAGTCATTGATGTATAAATTAAATAATAATTGGGACAGGATACACCTTGCCTTATCCCTTTATTTGTGCAAATCCTGTTAGTCAGGGCCCTGTTAACCCCATATCCTCAAATAGGTACTTGTGTAAAGGGCTTTAATCAAAGCCAGGAGTCTGGGTTCTATTTTAAGAGATGTCTGTTTACTCCATAGTACGTCTCTATTTACCATGTCAAATGCTGCTGTAAGGTCATTGAAAGCAGCAAACAAGGGTCTTCTCTTATTGGCATATTTGGCAATTAGATGATTTAAGACAAAGCAGTTATCAATAGTAGATCTGCCTTGTCTAAAACCTGCTTGTTCTTCTGTGAGGATGTTGTTTTCCTCTACCCAGATTTCAATTCTGTTCAAAAGGACCTGGCATATATTTTTGCTACAATGTCAATCAGGCTGATGGGCCTATAATTGCTAGGATCCTTTTTATTCCCTTTTTTATATATGGGGACAACTATTGCCATCTTCCACCCATCTGGTATATGGCAGGTGCTATTTATGTGTGTAAAAAGGCCTGCTAATACAGGGCCCCACCATTTGGTAGAAAATCCTCTCTTGGGGCTTTATTGCTCTTTGAACTTTTAATGGACTGTATCTCCTTTTCTGAGACTGGTGGCCAAGCGGGTGGGGGGTAAAACAGAAAACAAAACCCAACACGATCGTCCTTTCAGAGGAAAGCTGACAAAATGTTTCACACATTTGTCAATTTTACATTTATTATCTATTAATTTGGTTACCTCATTAAAAAGGAGTTCTCGCCGCTGCTGCTTTCGTAAATCCATCATCTTCACTGCTACCTGCCTTCCAGAATGCTTCTCACGAGCAATACAGACAATACCCGTAGATCCTTCACCGATCTTGACGTAGCTTTCTAGCATTGTCCTAGGATCTCCTTGGTCCACCACCATCCTCAATGCAGCTTTGAACTGCTCATGAGTTACCACTGCTGGATCCTCACTGTTTGGCTGTGTTTTAGCATCCAGGGGAAGGTGAAGGTTGCTGGAGCTGATTTGGGTGTGTCTGTTCCGTGGGGACCCTGCTGGTGATGGCCTACCTTGAGGCAAGCCAATTCTATGTTCAATGGTTGGGGACTTGTGAGGGGAATCACCAGCTTTTGAAATCCTAGCATAATCAGGCACAGGCTGGTCAGAGGGAAGAGACTGGGATTTGGCTGCAGGACTGTGTGGTGAACTCCAGTGCTGGGGTGCCTTGAAGAAGGGGTTTGGCTTGTAAAGAATAGAAGAAAATGTATCATTAGCAGAACTGTCAATTCAGATAAATACATTCAATGTATTGAATCAAAGCTGATGCAATCTACATAAATGGAATTATTGGAACAATTGTTTTGAATAGAGATGAAAATATTCTTTGTATTTCAAAATAGCACACATATAGATTGCAGAGGATGCCATCTTGGGGGGAAAACTGCCCAATATAAACGCACACACTGTAATGAGCCAATTCAATATTTAAGTCCAAATTAAAACATACTTGATAGTGATTGTCCAGCCTTCAGTTGAAACCATTCAGCAGAGGGAAGTCACAATCTCTCAGAGTAACTGATTCCATTCTTTAACTATTTCTGTTAGGAAATTTCTTCTAACATTCAACAAGAATTTGCCTGTATTCCCTGTTGCACTCTCAAATGGTGATGAGTTTCTTGAGCAATTTCTATTCTTCTATTTGAAAGACATCCCATATGTCACCACAATTTTCTTGGCTTGTATATATATGCATATGTATGATAGGTTATTGTACAATCACCACCTCGTGCAATTTCATATTTATGGAGATAGAGCAGGGATGAAAAATAAAATTCTTATTATTTTTAAAGTCATATAAAGTTAGGTAAAGAACCTATCACATGTAGTCAACAAGCAAAGTGTTTATTATCTTCAGCTGGGTTTCAAAGATGTAAGTATCTTGTGTGGCATCACAATCCCTCTCCCAACTGTTTTAATGGTACTAGAAGTTCAGTAGAGAAAAACATTTATACTATTGTATATTTTCTAAAAAATATGTCAGCTGAATAAGCCACTTTTCTTTCTTGTTAGAACACCTTTAATACATTACAAGACCAATAGTTTAACTTGGTCATTGTTCAGGTGATATTTCAAAATATATTCACCACAAAGTTATACAATTAGATTTCATGCTGCAGAACCTTTTACATATCTATTAAATATTCAATCATGTATCTTAATCACAAAAAAAAAACATTCTAATGATAAATTTTAAAAGCTGAAAAAGAGATTAAAACAAAAATGTATTTAACAATGGGACTCTTATAAAAATATGTGATTAACTCTTCTATATTGCCAAGATTTTATGTACAACTTTTAAATAAGCAAATTTAGACTATGTTAAAATATTATGTTTAACAACATTATTATAGAGAAAGGGGATCTGCTACAGATAATTGTGTGAAATAATGTTTAAAATTAATTCTCCATTCTTTTTATTCTTACTCTCTCTTTACAGTCTCTACCAGTTCAATCAGGCAACCATTTAAAATGTATTTTTAATATGTCCTCAGCAAGTTTGGCTCTCAATTTGCAGCTTTTAAGTTTCTTTATCCCTTTAGGCTTTCTTATACTTCTAGAACTTCAAGATCTGCTAAAGTATCCCTTTTGTGCATGGATGATGCCAGTTGAGCTAAGCTGTAAGGGTTGGAATTTCATATGATACTTTTATCAGATCAATATAAAGGTGATCTGCAACGGAAGGAAGTAGTGTTATGTTCTTCTAGAAGATTCAATCAACAGGTTCTATTCTGAACACTCAATTATTCAGCTACTGCATATATTCCCTATTATTATTGTTGAAGGGACTTTCTTTTTCTCTGCTTTTATTCCCTGTTGTTCTCCCACTCTGTAAAATGGAATATAAATACATTTTGATCCATTTATTTTATAGAAGGTATGCGGGTAGTCCTTGATTTATGACCATAATTGAGTCCAAAATTTCTGTTGCTAAGCAAGGCATTTGTTAAATGAGTTGTGCCCTTCTTTAGCCTCTTTTGTAGCAGTTGTTAAGCAAATCACTGCAGTTGTTATGTGAATCATGTGGTTGTTTAATGAATCTGGCTTTCCCATTGACTTTTTTGCAACAGTAACCAATGGTGATCACATGACCCTGGGACAGTGGCAGCTGCCAATCTCCTGAAACACGTGACCATGCGGATGTTGCAAGTTATAAGTGTAAAAAAATTGTTCTAAGTCACCTTTTTCAGGGCTGTTGTAACTTCGAACAGTCACTAAACAAAACGTTGTAAGTCAAAAACTACCTGTACAACTACCTCTTTCGATCAAAAAGTAATAAAATGATATCATAGCAAAGCGAACACCCCCTAAAACAATACCCAACTGAACCATACATTTCAGACTCTGATAACAACCTGAGGACAAAGACAGGTGTTCAGGATCTTATGGAACACTAGGAGAGTTGTGGCCATCCAAATCTCAGGGAAGATTCTGTTCAATAAGGCAGGTGCCATGACATAGAAGGCATATTTCCCAGGTCCCATTCAATGGCGCTGTTTCAAAGGACTCAGACTGTGCCTACTTTGACAAATGATGAGCAAATACAAAATTGGGAATTAGTAGTTCTGAAAAGAAAATGGCTCCATTCTATATAGAGCTTTATAGTTGACTAATACCATGTTAAATTGCACTCAGAAACCTGTTGGGAGCCAGTGGAACTTTCAATGCCCATGTGTTACATGGATATACCATTGCATTTTGGACTAACTGCTGCTTCCAAATACTCTTCAAGGACAGCCAGATGTAAAGCACTTTGAAGTAACTGTGAGTGACTAAAAACTAATCCTATTCTAGGAAGAGGCGTAATTAGTGCAAAAGATGAGGTTGTGCAAAGGCATACCTGCCCACAACTGTTGTGTGTGCACAAGGTGCACCTGACCACAACTGATCCCTGCTCATCAACTGGGAGCCAGAAACTAGAGGTACTTGTGTGCCAGCTCTTTGGGGGGCGGGGGTAGAGTTTTACTCTGTCCAGAATAAAAGAGGGAAAATCCCCTGAACTGGAAGATCCTAAAGCCCAAATTCATTAAGTCTTCTTATGTTGAGTAAAAGCCAGTTCCTTCTCATCCAAATTCCCACAGCTTCTTCCAAAACCTGGGAAAAAACCTGGGAACTAATACTTGGGTGGTCTACGGCAGAAATGTACAACGGATGGTACATAGCCTTGTGTTGTTGAATGACCTCACCCAACAATTTCATGTAAATGTTAAATAAGAATGGGAAGAGAGTTGAGCTGTGGGGCCCTTTACATTGCAGGGATCTAGAGCTGAGCTTCTCCCAACATCAGCTGGATCTAGCCCTGAGAGGAAGTCGCCCACTCTGAATTTTCTGAGGCAGTCCAGAAGGATACTGTGATTTGTGATATCCAAAGCTAAAACATTCATCACAGATATATTAATATATTAAAGATACCATTTATAAGAATTAAGTAAGATGAATTCAAAATGCTTTGTTAGAAATCTAACTTTAGCTGCAATAAAAGAGTGAGAGAAAGTATAACTACCTAGATATGTTCATTCGTCCTCTCCTGGGAAAAAACTTACTGCAAGTCATTTTATAGAATCGGTATTGGCATTTATGTTGGTACAGACTTAATTCAAAAGGAATCTGATTTCTTTTTTGAAGAATTTAGAACAGATGTGTCCAACCCATGGCCTGTGGACCACATGCAGGACTGGACATCTAATAATGTGGCCCCAGAATATCATACCAAGGCTAAAGAGCTGATGCTTTTTTTTAAATTCAGAAGAAAATGACATTTGGAAACAGTTCAGATACATGCCTCCCTAATCCACTGAATTATCAGGAGGAGGAGGAGGAGGAGGAGGAGGAGGAGGAGGAGGGGGAGGAGGAGGAGGAGGAGGAGGAGGAGGAGGGGGGACAGCATAATCAGACTTGCAAGATTGTTACTATAGCCTATATCTGTAAAAATAGTTTTAGCTTTCCTGTTGAGCTGATTTCCTGCTTTTCTCTAATAAGATTGTTATCTATCTGAATATTTTATTACTTCTCCAAGCTAGGTTAAAAGTTCTTATCACAATACAATACTTATTTTCCTGGAATATTTAGCCTTACCTATGGCGCAGCCATGCAATACTGACAATAATTCTTAACATATCTATGTCAGAAAGCAGATCTTAGGTAATTAGTGATGCCACCAATAGATAATGGTTTAAGAAGATCGGGTCATGTTTTCTACAATTCTGTATTAGTTAGGTGAAAAATGATATATATATATTTAAGTATATAAAGGGATAGAAGAGATTCTCCTTATTTTGGGCTAGTAATATTTATACTGCAAGCAAATATAGTTAATTGTCTTGCATAGCATCCCTTATATCAGGGTGTCAAACTTATAGCATCACATGACATATCAGGACTTTTTTCTCTTTCACTAAACCGGGCATGAGCGTGGCCAGCATGTGACACATCTGGCTCATGGGCCAGGAGTTTGACAGCCCTGCCTTACATGCTTTCTTTCTTTTCTTTTTTTTTTACTCCTGTGGGTATACAATACTATACATATATGAAAATATATATTTCGATTGTTGTACATTATGAGTGATTGCAGAAAGAGAGAACTGTCAGCACACACAATTACTAGCACTACTTGATGAAATGTACTTTCCTCATTTCTGTCTATAATATCTTTTCAGTCCAGCTGAGACATGTTCCTGATAACAAGGAGTGTTCAAATCAGCAGCTTTGTTTTATGTATTCTAGGGCACCCATAGCTACTTAAACGCAGAGTCCACTTTTGTAACTTTTACACTATAAATTCAGCACATTGTTTATATATTTTTTTTTAATAGCAACATAAACATACTTATATTTTCATTTATTTCTACAGCATTTAACCTAAACTAACTATGCTATCTTTTCATTTTAAATGTATTTACAGCACAACACGAGATTGTAATGGTACAAAATCACGGGAAAATAGGTCTAGATCACAAATGAAAGCTGACTATCAAAATGATAGTTGCAAAATGAATTGTCAGCAGAGATCAGATTAAAAAAAACCACACTGGCAGGTATTCTAGGTTCAGTAGATGATCTGAGGCCTCTTTTGCTCACAGTTCATAATTTTGCTGTTGCTGGGCTCTCCTGCCATATCATTCTTATATTTATGAATACGTTCTGAGTCAGCAGGGCTCTGGACATATTCTCTTCAGTTTCCTTCTCATAGTTGGAACAAGCCAAATTTGGTTAGCCATTAGCAGCTACTAACTGACGCTAGAGAACAGCTTCATGATCTCTTCCAAAAATTCTGGGATTCTCACTGCAATAATCACTTTTGAAAAACAAAATTTAGAACAGGTTTGGGATATGGAAGGGTAAAAAGGCTGGATAAAATTGATATTAAAACATGTTTTTGCAGGAACTGTGTTTTCTCAACCCGCTATTTGTACTGTTTTGAAGAACCAACACTAGAAATTTTGAAATCATATATCCTACCTCTCCTTCAAAGAGACTAGGACAGTACAGATAGAGATTGTCTTTTTAATTTGTTTTTCCTGTTACTTTTACAATATTAGGGTGGTGCTTGGGCTTAAAAAAGAGTGGCTAAGCTTCACGGCAGGGCAGCAAGTTGACTTTGCATCTTTCTGTTCTTGTCTCCATCAAGACTCCACCCACTTTAGCATGGTTACTGGACCATAATGCTGCTTACATTTTCATTTAATTCTGAAACATTATTCCATCCTCAGTGCTTATTTGAGAAGGTGGTTACAAAAGAATACAATGGCACTGTAGAATACTGTTATATTAATCTGGACCAGACAACTGCTTTGGGGTGCAATTGTATTACAGGTACAACTAGTCGCTTAGGGACCATTTGAAGTTCTGATAGATGTACTTGGGTTAATTCGTGGTGTGACCCAAATTTGAAGTTCTAAAGGTTGGGGGGGGGGTGGCTGTAGTCATGTGACTGCACTTTGTCTGCTTGGCAACTGGTCTGCCTTTACAGCCCTTGGCAGCGTCCTGTGGCCATATATATGCATTTTATGACAATTTTATGGCAATTGGTTTGCTTAACTATCACAGATTCACTTAATGACCATGGTGATTTGTTTAATGACCAGCACAAAAATTGTAAAATTGAGTTGGTCATATGACTGACCCATTTTACAACCATCATGAATTATGACTATGAGAGACAGACTCCATTACGATTGTAACTCGAGGACTACCTGTATCATGAAGAATCAGATAGAACATTTGGAGAATTCTTGACCCAGTACTACCTATGTGGGGGATACTCTACAGATAGACATGCCTTTTTCTCCAATCTTTCTATACAAATTTACTCCACCAGAACTGCTGTCACACTCTCTATATAAAGCTCATGCATTACAGATAGCTCAGCTCCAATTCATGTACATAATGTACAGCCAACATTTATCACATCGGCTCAGAAAAAGCCTACATGTGCACAAATCATGCATAGAGACTTTCCTTTTGTGCACATCCATGCTAAATGGGGGCAAAAGTTATCTAGAGCACTTACATACCGACAGCTCCACACATATTAATATCTGAGTGGGACTTCTCAGAGGAAGGCATTTGAGCCTGCCATGTCCTTATATGGGAGTTATGCTAGCCCCTTGCTTTCCACTGTATGCAGCTCTATGGAACTCACCCTGATTCCACAACCTTATTTCATGTGTTCCACTTAATACAACTCCTCAGGTATAGTAGGAACCTAACAGTAGGGACAGATGTGATAGGTTGCAGTGGAAGCAGCAAAGGCTTATTTATTTCTGGGCTTCATAGAAAAATTAGAAGCTGAAGATAAGGTATGTTTTTGTATCGAAGGCCAAGTATGTGTGTGTGTGTGTGTGAGTGCGCACGTGCGCATGCTTATATGTATATGCATACATATGTATGTATATGTATATATATGATTGGTAAATATAACAACTGGAGATATGAGAAGATACAACCAAAAATATAACAGTGCGAATAAAATCAGAAAACAATGTATAGAATAATGAATAAATGAGCAACATTTGTTGAAACTAAAATATATATCTATAAAGCGTTAATATAAAACTAACTAAATCCTTTAACATATTATTAAATATAGCTATATTGACCATTTATTATTCCATTTTCTCAGTTTGGGGACAGAATGTTATTTCACTATCTACTAATTTTGGTATATTGGAGAAAAAAAATTCTGCAAGCATTCCTCCTTCTCCATGTCTGGCAGGAAAAAAAAATGTAGCTAAAAGTTAAATACTTAACAATTGCTAACCTTGAATGACATCCAAAATTTTCTTTCTGCCAAATAGATCTGGTCCTGCCAGGTTCTGAGCTATTTTCTGAAAAGGTGCCTCTTTCAAGGGAAAAGAAATCATTCAAGTCTGACGAGCACCAAAGGGAGTTCCCTCTTGATGCAAATAACAATGCCAGACCACATTTTCATTTGGAACTTAGCACCAATGAAAAGATTTAATCTTTTCCTTTTTGCTCTGTAGTACCAGTCTCGACATGCTTCCAGTGCTGGTTATTTCTGCTTCAGACACACTAAATGCACATCTCAACAAATTGGATAGTTTGGACCTGCACACTACAATTATACAATCAATATAGTTACTAAATTGCCACTTTACAAATGAGCAAAATTAATCTGGTACCAATTATGTCAATAAAAATAGCTCTTGAAATATTTTGTAAAACAAATGGTCTTAAGCTGGGCTCCAGTTCATTTAATCAAAAGAAAAAACAAAATTATTACTAGAGGATTTAATTTTTCGGAAAGCAGTTTGGCAAAAATAAAAACACATAGCAGAGAAGATGGAAGTAATGTGAGACACAAGAAAGCCAAGAAACAATATACATAGAAATTTATATTTTTCCAGCCAGAATAATATTCAGAGAGTTATGAGTTTGCATGAAAATGGCTGATGTGGAAATTGCATTATTTTTTCTTTTTTTCTGGTGGTTTCTCTGTCCCAGTTAATGCCTCTCCCCAATTTTCTAATGTTTTAGATTATGTTTCATTTAATTCTTACATAAGATAAGAAATTTATGTTCAAATAAACAATGACATTGACAGGCAAAGTTTTTGTGAAAGCAGAAATGGGTTTCTAAGATAGCTTGCAATTGAAATGCATATACATACACTGCGCATGTAGCAATATGTGTTGAAACACATATTTTAAGGTTTTCTTCATAATATAATTATAACCTCCTGAAATGATTTGCAAGTTGTAAGAAGATGAGTTGTAAGAAGATTCTCAAAGCAATATTTGCTTTGAGAATTGGAACTTGGAAGCTCTCAGGCTAGAAAGGTACTAATATAATACCTTCTAGGGAACCAAGCACACATACCTTTATCTGTGGGTTGTTTCCAATCTTATTTGAAGGGTTGGATGATGGGAACACAGTTCGCAACAGCCGGCGCTTCAAACTGTTTTCCCTTGATTTAGAGCCAGGACTACCTTCTCCAGGTGGCCTCAAATTAGCTTGGCTCCCATGGCAGGGCTGAACATAGTTCTCTTCGGAGTTTCTTCTTGCTACAGCATTTTCTCTGTTTACTTCAGGAACAGGGATGTATTGCTGGTGCTGAAAACCTGATGAGAGTGGAGCAAAGTGGCTATTTGCCCCTTGGAACTCTGAAGGGTCAAGAGATTGCGCTTTCATGACTAGGCTATTGGAATGAGCCTGCCCGTCCAACATGGGCTTATAATCAGGCCATAAGGTCTGCCTTCTGGATGATTTATTTCCACCGTTGCAGTTGAGGTAGTTTCCATATTTGTCTGCCCAGTCTGGTTCAGCGCAGTGTAGATATATGTCAGTTGGTTCATCTTCTCCTAGAAGTCCTAGTGACTGGGCTCTTCTCCTGCTAGTAGGGCTCTTACCCCTCAGGGTGTTAGAACTGATGAGGGAGAGCTTCTGGATGTCATTGAGTATTCCAGAGATATATCCTTCCACTTCAAATGTGCTGGCTCGCACAACCGTCTACCATAAAACAATTAATTAATTGATTAATTGAGGAAAGTTAATGTCATCTGCTCATTCATTAAGAAAGGGAATATCTAAATCTGGGACAAATTTACATATATTTCTACATACTGTATATTATTTTATATTGTACACTGTATATTAATATTATATTATATATTTCTACATACTGTACGTAAGTAGTAAATTATCCCTAGTTCACTCTGAAATGCAAATCCAAGAAGAGAATTATACTTATATTTACTGCTCAACAACTTAAAAATGGTTTGGTGCTATAACAAATGAGGTGTTACAGAATTTATCCAAAAGTAAACCTCCAAATAGAGCAGATCTACAATACATTGATTTGTGTTGCCTGCCATTCTTTTTAATTCCTGGTTTGAAGCAATGACTGAGGTCCAGTTCAGACAACCACATGCAAGAGAAAAATATGTAGTTTAATCGATAACAAACATGCACAAGATGAGCCAATTATATGATTTGATCCACAATCTGTTTTTATTACCTGCTGCTGTTTTACTGGATAATATGTTGAAGGGTAAAAAGCAAATAAATGTTCTTTTTTACATCTATTATAATAACTCAAATTAAAGGAATTCCTTTTCATAGGAAACTAGTTATAAGCTCATAAAATTATTTTAACTATGCAAAGATATTGACTTGGAACACAATAGCTGCATTTTCCTACCCAGACACCTACCTCTACTATTTATTACCTGTCTTACAACTCAGCCAACTCATTTACATAGGAAATCAGAAGCTTAAGAATCTATTAATATTACTTTCCAAAGGAAGTCTCAGTATAACAATGCCGTGTGCTGCATCACTTCAAAACAGCAAAAAATGTTACAAACTGTGGTCAAATTATTGTGAGATACTGCCAACAGCTGTAAATGTAAGCTAGTTGCCAAGTGCTTGAAATGCAGTCATATGTCTTTGGGGGTTGCACAACATTTCACAACATCTGGAAGTGCTTTACAAACCATAAAATAACTTCTCCAAGGCTGTTGTAACTCTGAATGGTTGTTAAATGACTGCTTGTTAAGCGAGGACTGTCTGTATCCTTTTATTATACACTGCCAGCCATTAGAACTTTGAAGGTGACTGGATAGATCTTTGTTTACTCAGATCTGTTTCAACTTATGTGTTGCTTCCTAATGCTTAAATATATAGGTCAGTATTCTTTCTGTACGCACTACACTTCATTAGTTATTTAAGAATAATGTCTTCCAGTTTATTATCTCACAAGAAATATAGAGACATGGGCTCTAGTCTCTCTGTGGAATGAAACCTGGATGGGTGACTTTGGACCAGTCATTTTTTCTCAGCCCTACTAACTTCACAGTAATTGTGGGGAAAACAGGACATATGAGCATTACGTATACCATCTGGACTTATACAAAAATAATTATATTATTATTTGTAATCATATGTAAAAATAGGATATAAATCAAATTTAAAAATAAACAATAAGATCTTTCAACAAAGCTCTCAATGGCTGGATTTTCATATCATTAATTCATAAGTTAATCAAAATCAAAATAGCTCAAGTCACATATTATACTAAAACAAACAAAACAAACCACATAATGACTTAACATAATATTTGAATCCAAAAAGTTCCTTACTTAATAATGCTCATTTAAGCATATAGAAAGATGGCCTGGTGATTGGAAACTTCTTAACACAATGTCTGATATGTGATAGCACATTCACACATTCTCTTGTGAATACTACATTTAACTAATCCAATATCAGAATTGTGCCATGTATGTTTTCATACTCATCTATGTTTTCACAATCCACCAGTAAATTATGGCATCCTAGCAAAACCTCCAAAATATCTATACTGCCAGTAAATTACTTCATCCTAGCAAAAAAAAAAAAAAAAAAAAATTCACCAAATACCCTGATCTATATTGCTAGCCTGGGTTAAAAACAAACAAAAACACCACCACCCAATTTTCATGAATGGTAGAAATGTTGGTCTAAATTCAACTTAAGAAATCTTTCAACCAGGCGTTGTCATGGGAAATTACCAGCTCTCCATGCTCAATTTACGTAAATAATAGAAAATGGAAATCTAACTATTGTGAAATTCACTTTTGTATATATAAAAAGTGATTCATACATTCTCCATAAAGAGGGATCTCTGGCAATCTGTGATTATTAATATCCATAACGGAGGACATTTACTCCCACAGATTAGCTTATTACACTCTTTTCCAAAATGCCAGAGAGAAGGAACTGTCACTCATTAAACAATTTTCTAAATACCAGCATCTACCTTACTGTTTTGAAATAATTTGGAGATACTGCTGCTTTAAAGATGTCCTGTTCTGTTATATATGACATTTCTAAAGCAAGTCCAAACCTAAAATCAATCTTATCTTATCTTATCTTATCTTATCTTTTCTTTCTTTCTTTCTTTCTTTCTTTCTTTCTTTCTTTCTTTCTTTCTTTCTTTCTTTCTTTCTTTCTTTCCTTCCTTCCTTTTCTTTTTTTCTCTTCGTGTCTTTCTTATCATATTTATATATGATATTTGCATGTTGCACATCTTCTGGACAACTGGAAAAAAGGCAGCAAATAACTACAAGCAAGTCTTAGTAATGAAGTATTAGGTCTTTTTGGCCAGATGATAATGCACCATCACAGTCTGTGTGTAAACATGAATCTATGTTTCACTATTTTCTTACTGGCAACAATGTGATTTGGTTTGTCAACCACTTTATGGTTTACAAGACTGCTATAAGCAAAAAGATAAAGACTTCTCACTGTGAAAAGAAGAATGGACAAAACAAGTAGTCCCCTCTTCAGGGATCATTTTATCACTTTTGTTTTATTCAATGCCATAATCTTTCCTAACAACAATGTTTACGCTAACAAAGAAGGACAAATATGAATATACATCTTAGATTGCTTTATATAGTTTTCCTCAATGGATTGAGATAATGGATAGATTTACTAACCATATCCTGAGGTAAGCATTGACCAAGCAAATTGCATAACTTAGGATTTGTGTAAAACTCACTGTACTGATTTGTAAATCCATGGCTTATGGTTTGAATCTGATTAACTGTGACTTAGTCAATGAAGTATGATTAAAAGCAATGTATAACTCAGATCAATATCTAAATAGTCTAGATATAACAGACTGCATTAGAATGAAAACCATTCTG
The DNA here is from genome assembly GCA_015471245.1 of Laticauda colubrina. Taxonomy (NCBI): domain Eukaryota; kingdom Metazoa; phylum Chordata; class Lepidosauria; order Squamata; family Elapidae; genus Laticauda; species Laticauda colubrina. The sequence continues at coordinate 44,230,584 of BLBF01000005.1, read as the reverse complement.
AAAAAAATCTTACAAATTTAGTTAAATAAAGTGTTGAAGAACACTGAAACAGAAACTTGAGGAACCATACTGCATATTTCTCTCAATATAGAGTAGATGTAGCCTTGTTGAGGACTACATGCTGAATGCGATTGGTCAGCCAATTGTGAATCCATCTGGTGGTTGTACTGTATTGTGTATTGTGTACTGTATTTTGAATCCATCTGGTAGTTGTACTGTTTATACCACATTGTTTCATTCTAACAAGAAGTAGACTGGTCTACTGTATCAAATGCATTGCTGAAATTCACATATACTATATCTGCAACATTGGATGCTTGAGTTATCATCCATTATCATATCCTTGATCCACTAATTTAATCACTTTAGCAAAGAAGGCAATAAGATTTATTTAGCAGTATTTGTCTTAACAAACTCATACTGGCTTCTATTAATTGCCTTGTTTGTTTCTAGGTGCTTACAAATCCATTGCTTGCTTATATTTTCTAAGATTTTTCCAGGTATTAATGACAAACTGATTGTTCTGTAGTTTCCTGGTTCCATTTTATTCCTTTTTTAAAAAAAAATTAGAACCACATCAGCTCCATTCCGAAGATTCAAAAGATTTTCTGGTTCCAAGATCACATCTGCCAGCTCCTTCAGGATCCTGGGATGTAAACTATCTGGTCCTGGCAATTTGAACTCATCAAATGAAACGAGTTCCTCACTATCCTGTCAGAGTTGAAGAAGCTTCTTGGATGAGAAACAAAACATCCACAAAGGAAAAAACAAGAAAATCCAGTTGATTCCTAAAAAAAAGCACTTTTGGGATAATCATGATCTGGATGAATGAGAATCTCTACAGAAATCAAGTGAAAAGGTGTTTTCTTACTCATTTTTTGCCTTTTTAAACCTGTTTTCCTAATCTGACTCCCACAGTGGTATTTTTGATAGGTTTTGTATGAAGACAGATGCAAAGAAGAAATCAAGCAGTTTGGCTTTTTCTCTGCTGCCTGTCAGTTTTACCATTTTCTCCTACCAGTGGACCTATCATTTCCTTGACTTTCTTCTTACTCCTTACATAAGAAACTTTAAAATTTTTTTGCATTTGTTGCTAGTCTTACATCATTCTGAGCCTTAGCTTTCCTTAAATCCTTGCAGCTTTGGGCTGTCTTCTGATATTGTGCTCTAGTTATGAACCCTTCTTTCCATTTTTTTTACATTTATCCTTTTTGTCCCTCAGTTTGTCAGAGACCTCTTTATTCAACTGTGCTGGTTTCATCTGGGATTCCTTTTCCCATTTCTCTGTGATATTGTGTTTGATTAGGCTTTAAAATCTCATTTTTCAGTTTCCCAAGTATCTTGGGTTGTTTTTCCCTTTAGGTTTTCTGTCCATGAAATATTTCCTAACTGTTTCTTACTTTGTTGAAATCAGCTCTCTTAAAATCTAAAACACTAGTCTGACTTTGTTCAGTTACCAGTGCCTGCATTATGAATTTCAGTGGTGGGATTCAATTTTTTTACTACTGGTTCTGTGGGCGTGACTTGGTGAGAGTGTCAGGGAAAGGATACTGTAAAATCTCCAGTCAGAGGTGGTATTTGCTGATTCTCCGAACTACTCAAAATTTCTGCTACTGGTTCTCCAGAACTGGTCAGAACCTGCTGAATACCACCTCTGCTAGTATGATATGGCCTTTCTCCATGAAAGTTCCTAAGACTTCCACCCCTTCTATCATTTCATCCCTATTAGTAAGGATAAAGTCCAGTTTAGCTGACCCTGGATCCTGTTTGATTTCCCAATTGCTTCTGAGTTTGTCTCCCAGTTTAAGTCAGGGTAGTTAAAGTACCCCATTATTACAGTGGTGTACTTCCTGCACATATTATCATACAGAACATCAAAATGTTTATCTTTTTCCTTTGCCTGATTCAGTGACTGTGAATGTGACTATGTGACTGTGACTCCCCTTTCCCAATATCCTAAGAAGAGGAAATTGAAAGCAGCATATCTATCCAGACTGAATGCACAGATTGAATGCACAGAATGGATAGATTCTACTGTTCTTTCTACACAAATATGTCCAGTAAAAGCATAATATGATATGCAGGTAAATCCACACTAAAACCAGATTGCCCCTTTGACATGAGATGAAGTGAATTCTAGTCAATGCCATAATTCAGCTTGCTGATGTACTGAAACTACAGCTCTCAAAATTCCCACCATTTATCCAAGAGTACCAATTCTGGGACTTGCAGCCCCAACATACCCGAAAGATGCCATATGGGAAAAACTAACATAATCAACAGGTTAGCTTGCAGGCAATACATAGCTCTTTCCAGTTTTGCTGTAACAGACGAATGCGGAGATCTACCACTGGAAAATATTTGCCAGAAACCTCCCCAAACAATATACTTAATAAATCATATTGAAGATTGATGAAGTTCTGATTTGCCTCTTCAGCAATTTTTTTCAACTCTTCAACTCTTATTCATGTCTGCACTTTTTTATCATGAATACTAACATATTAAGCTGCATGGAATGCCTTGATTGGAGGTAAGGAAAGATCCATATGTGAACTAGATGATTAGAAAGTGTTCTGGGCAGTGCTAATATTTTCTTCTTACCTTCATAGGCTGAAGCTGTACCCGTGTAATCCTTGAAGGGTCTACAACAGGTTTGGGACGTTTCAAAGTGTCTAAAATATTTTGCCATTGAGGTGGCAAGCCAATAAACTTCCCTTCCTTTGGATCAAATGATGTGTGTACACGATGCTCAAAATTCTGAGGAGCAGAGATCTCAGGTCGCTTCTTTTTCTTCTTGCGAAACATTGTGCCTGAATGAGAAAGAACAAATGTACTGGAGTGTTTATTGGACTTTACCCAGCATCAGTTGCAAGCAGTTTGCACATGTGGCATTTACTAACCCCATCTAAGAATCACATCCATTAAAAGTTGTCCATCTGGTTCAGCAGAAAGCAAAATAGCATCACAGATGCCACCCTGGATCCATGGTTCTTCCTTGCCAAAATAGGCTGAAAACTTTTAATTTAGTGGTTTTAATGACTGTGAATATGACAAGATTTAACTGAGACATACAATTGCTTTCCAGATTATTTTCTCTTTCTACATAATTTGGATTCCTTTTACCAATTTTTTATAAGCAAAGTTTATTCTAATTAAAATAACATGCAAAATCACAATCTTTCTTGGAACAGCAAGAAAACCCAACCCTGTGAAGGACTTCTAAAGAACTGCAGAGTAGAGTAGGAGGAATAAATATAAATAGCTTAAAAGAATAAAAAAGTCCGAAAAATAAAAAGCCTTAATTTTTTTTCTGGGAAAAAGAAACAAGAAAAAAGCAACATTTAAGAAGTCTACTAAACTTATTTGGCCCTAGAATCAGAGAACAAAGTTGTCCATGTAATAAAATATTTTCTTATTTGGACGACTGATGCTTATTATAAGATTTGGATCCCTTAAATTTCTGACCTTGCCCATGTAGAAAAATAGAAGAGTAAGGTACTCTAAGCAATCATGTTACTGAGATTTATGTTTTCACACTCAGGATTATGAAATTTGTAAAACAGAGTATCCCATACAGTCTTTTGGCTGTTTTCTTCTGCAGATTAGAATTTAACATCAATTTTATGGATTAGTAAATGCTGTCTTTTGCTATTAGGATGCAAATAAAATGACTGTCTGAATATAGTTACATACCCCTTTAAGTATTAAATGAGCCACTGTTCATTGAGTATCTAGAAATGCATATTTTTTCTAGAACCACACTATCTTCAAGTATTCAATGCTATGTTTACGTAAATGAGAAAGGATTAATCCTGCTATGATTTTGGTTGTTTCTATAACCAATCAAAGAAATAACTTCCACCATCCATCCTTTAAGGGGAAAAAATCCTTTGTTTTGGAACAGTGAATGAACAAAGGCCTGGAGAGAAATAAATTCACTTGTTAATAATTACTACATTGTTATTACTATCATTATGATTATTTATGCATGTTATAATATTAATTCCTCTTCTACCACTCTTTACCATACGCCAAACCGTTTGTTTTTACTCAAAGACAGCTGTAGGTTGCAGAACTGCAATAATCCAGAAGCATTTTCTGGATATTCTTGTATCTTTCCTGATACCACAATGCTAAGAACTTTGTCTCACCTAGAAAAGAATGACATTTCCCTAATAGAAATCTTCTGCATTTTGGATTTTTTGCTGCCCAATATATTATTTGAAAAGGCCCCAAATCTAATTTCTGTTAATAATACTTGGGTTGGAGTAAGAGACACAGTACAGTGCCTATGGTACCAGTGTGCCAATAGGTTCTTGGTGCCTATAGGTCTCATCCCTATCTGAAATGTAATTATGAATAAATGTGATGCTGATTGTAGAAAAGCAAAGTGCCATCTTCTAGCAATACCTGTATATAAAAGTAGGCCACTGGTTTGTATAGGACTCCATGAGGGATTCTTACATAATGAAAATGCTTTCCACAAAATAGCTGTAAGATTTAAATTTCACTGCACTTTCACTGTAATTGACTGACTGTGGCCATACCCCTTTCATATGCATGTCTTATGTTGTTCTAATGTGTTTGTGTTATTCCTACTTTGTTCTACACTACTCAGTATCTCATAATTCTGGCAGTCTATAACTATGGTAAGATAATATTACGAAAGAGAAGGATGAAGAAGAGAGGCTACAGCTCTGATCTTTGTCTGAAAGGACTTTTTTCATTTGCACTGGGAAAAAGAGAAATTGGGGAGATAAAGAAATGTTCAAAGTTTGACCGCAGCAGCCATTTTGTAACTAGGTAAATCTTACTGTGGCAGCCATTTTTTAATCACAGAACATTTGTTCAAAATTCAGATGAGCTTAAAAAGACTGCCTAAACTTGGGCTTCAGTATAGTTGTTTATATACAACAAAGCCTTAGGTTAACATTGTGCTATAAAAACATTTGATGATTTATCCTCTAACCAAACAAACAGTAGCTTCTTGCAGAGCTTTTCCGCATTTAGCAGATTTTAGCTGCCTGCCCAGATTTTCAACTTCACAAGAAGCTCTCTTTGAGCCTGTACACTAGAGTATAGATATTCTTGCTCTAAATTTGGGTCAGAGGTACAGCTGAATTTAGTAGGAATAATTTGTACTGTAGCAGCTACAAGCTTGTTTTAGCCATATTAACAATATTTTCTCCCATACTTCAGTGTCATGCTTACTAACAGAATTACATTCTATATTGTAATCAAAAGGAGTGCAATTCAAGTAAAATATTCTACACTGTCCTATTTTTTGAAGCCAGCAACATCTAAAATAACTGAATAATTATCTGTTCACAAAATATCTCAAATGTATAACTAGGCTATTAAAGAGACACACACAATTTAATTTTTAGAATAAAGTAGAATTGTCCTTTTTTAAAATAAACCCTATATCTGAGGAAACCTGACAAAGAAATATCCAAATGCTAGTTTATTGAAGGCAAACCCTGACAGAAAGAACCACCACCAAATCCTGTTCAATATTCTTAAAAGGAAACTGCTAAAGTAACAAAGCAGTTGTGAGTAGTAAGTTCTTATTTGACTGGCAAAACTACAAGCTCATCTGGATAGCTACCTCATTTGGTCGCTGTTTTCCATGATCCAACATCTGCCAGATGCCAGGATTACAGCTCCTAAAAATCTCAGCCAGATAAGATTTCTTAAAAATTGTAATCCAAAATATCTGAAAGGTGTTAAGTTGGAGAAGGCTGAGCTATATAGTATATCAACGTTACTTTAGTGAAGTCCAAAGCAATTAATCAAATAGTACACCTCGTTATCACATAACTCTATCCAATATCCTAGAGTTACAACCAAGGGCTGTACTAAGACAATCCTGAACTCCAATAATAAAACAGCTAGTAGTATATATGTCTCTTATCAGCTGACTGAGTTTTAGCAACTGTGAGCTAAGCAAATATTGGCTTCTGGAGGAAAGGCAGGACATAAATTTAGTAAATAAATATCATTGTGTTAAATCTTCCCTGTTTCATCATATTGTCTATGTGACATATCACCTTGTTAATGAAATACAGTCAAGGATATGAAGGCATTCTAACATATATGAAGTAGTGAGGACATCCAGATCTTGCCTATAGGAGCTTAGTAGAAGAAATTCTGGCAACTGATTTGTTCAAATGTAAAAGGCTAAAGGTTATACCTTTTTTATTAGTGTTCATAAATAAAAGATGAGTCCACACTACAGTACCACAATGTAGAGAACTACTTTGTCTAGAGCAGTGATGGTGAATCTAGGGCACGCATGTCAAAGGTGACATACCACAAGTTTTGGGTGACAGGCCAACATTCACCAACCTCCCAAAACAACTATTCTTGAAAGCATATCCTATTCTAGCATGATTTTTTTGAGACGATGTGAGAATGGGTTATATTCTCGTACAGCCTCTGGAGCCTCTGAAAAAGGTGTAGACCGGAAAATGCTTTTGCACTATTTTCAGGTGCTGTAGAAGACACGGAAGAACGTTCTGGGAAGCCATGTCAAGAATAAAAGCCTTGTGTGACCCAGATCTACTTCAGATAGGCCGCCTGTCAATAGGAAGAGAACACTATCTGAAGGTAATTGGCACACAGCAGCTCCTGGGGAACACACACAATTGGGCTCTATTTTTAAAAATAAATGAATATGTAAAGAAATGTTTCTCTTTTGTTTGATTTTGTGTGTGTGAGGGGGGGGGAGGGAGAGAGAAACAGTCAGCCTAAATATGGCCTTTTGTGTTTCTAGTAGCAATAAGAACAAATAACAATAGCAGTATTTTGACTTAATTTACATGACTGAATTATTGAAAGTGACCGGGAATTCATAACAAAACATCAGGAAATATATTCACTTATAAAATGCATGTGTTAATCATTTAACAGTGTCAGTATGATCAAGATTCAGCCCAGATTAAAATAGTGTTCTCTAACTCCATTGCACCATTTTCTCAAAACTTACTCAGTAATTCTGCTGATAACAGTTCTACAGAGGAATTATTGAGTCTGTCACCTGCACCTCTATAACTGTCTGATTGGGTTCTGCAACTCAACAGGACAGACACAGATTCCAGAGAGTAATTAGGACTGCAGAAAAAACAATTACTACCAACCTGCCTTCAGTCGAGGACCTGTATACTGCACGAGTCAAAAAGAGGGCTGTGAAAATATTTACAGATCCCTCACTTCTCGGACATAAAACTGTTTCAACTCCTTTCCTTAAAACGAAGCTGTAGAGAGAGCACTGCTCACCGGAACAACTAGACACAAGGACAGTTTTTTTCCAAATGCCATCACTCTGCTAAACAAATAATTCCCTCAACCCTGTTCAACTATTACAAAGTCTGCACTACTATTACTGTTAATCTTGTCATCACTCCTTTTCACCCATCCCCTTCCACTTGTGTCTGTATGACTGTAACTTTGTCACTTGTATCCTTACAATTTATATGGATTGTTTCCATGTATGATTTGATTGATTATTGTACCCTATGACTATTATTAAGTGTTGTACCTTATGATTCTTGATTCTTTTTTTAATAAAAGTTTTATTTAAGTTTTCACAAAACATACAAAAACAAATAAAAGTATCATTTTTTGAGAATAGCGTGGCCCCGGGTTATCACTTCTCCATTCAGATATAAACTCAATACATATCTTTCTTATACATTCTAATCCATATCTTATAACTATTTTTGCAATTTTTTCAATAGCTTTTCCGTTTCTTTACTTCCTACAGCCTTATTTTAAGTTATCTCATTATGATTCTTGATTCTTGACAAATATATCTTTTCTTTTATGTATACAGAGAGCATTTGCACCAAGAAAAATTCCTTCACTTGGCCAAAAAAAAGAATTCTAATTCTAGTAAGTTCCAAATGTGTTAAAGTTCCAGTTCCCATAATTTCTGGTCCAATTTAACATATTTCAGGGCACATGGTAGAAGCAGGCCAATTTATAAAACAGTATCAAGCTTTCATGATAAATTGAATTTAATTTCACTGATAAAGAGAGAGATTTTTGCTGTGAAGGAGGGGGGAAAACCATCTTTCCCCCCCAAAAAAATTGGCTATAGCACAGCAACAGCACTGACCAACAAAACAGCCAGAAAGCAAGAGAAGAGTAGCAGTAAGTCGCCTTTCATTTCAGGAGGGAAAGGGAACTCCCACACACTAGGAGACAGAAATGAGTAGACAGTTCCCACCAGTGGGAAGCTACCCACCAGACAGAAAATCTGTTTCTACGTTTTCTGTGATTGAATCTTATGTCTGATGCAGCCTTTGTTTTTATAGAAGAATTCTCAGACCCACTGACTTTGGAATAAGACTTCTAAAATTCAGCAAAACTTTGGTTTGTCCAGAATAATTTGTTTTTAAAAAATGTTTAGTTTTTAACGGCTCATTATTATGGTTTTGAGAGTCTAAAAAAAACTTTTACACGTAGTCCTCAACTTCAGACCACAATTGAGCCCAAAATTTCTGTTAAGTGAGACATTTGTTACGTGAGTTTTGACTCATTTTATCATCTTTCCTACCACAGTTGTTAAGTGAATCACTGCAGTTATTAGTAACATGGCTGCTAAATGAATCTAGTTTCCCCAGATTTTGCTTGTCAGAAGATTGCAGTTACATAACCTTGGGAGACTGCAATTGTCATAAATGAGTCAACTGCCAAGCAGCTGAATTTTGATCATGTGACCATGGGGATGTTGCGATAGTTGTACGTGTAAAAAATGGTTGTAAGTCACTTTTTTCAATGCCATTGTAACTTTGAAAAGTCATTAAACAAACTATTGTAAGTCGAGGACTACCTGTAGTATGTGGAAGAATTTAAGCATGGTGATACTGTGCTGGTCAAACAGATAGTTGGGAATTGGGAGCTGTCCCCTTAAGGGAATGCTTCATGGGAAATGTAGTCAATGCCTCATGGGAGATGTAGTTCATGTCATGTGGTCACATCTGTAATCCTTGGTCACTGAATTCACCTCTAGTTTGGGTTAGGGGGGAGCCTTTGCAGCGTGCTGGGGCTTCCTTTGCTGTAACGTTATGGGATGAAGATATCCATCTTTTCACACTATGAAGACAACTATGCAAAGATTGGACATCAGATGAATCTCAACATAACTGTGAGTTATACCTTGAGGATGCCTGGTGTGATCCAATAAAAAAACTTTGCATGGAAGCTTTTGTAGAGTTTAACTGCTTATCTTAGGCATTTTTGGAAGATAAATATTGCCCAAGACAAGACAGATACTCACAGGTTGTTTTTCTTAATTTACAATTCCCTTGGATTCAAGTAGTTTATTCTTGGAACCTGGCCCATTTGTTTTATCTTGTTTTATCCACCAGCAAGAGCACTCTCTTAATTTTGGATTCTTTGAAGATAAATTAATGAAGAATTTAGTCATTGTAATTAGCAGTGGTGTTTCCCTCTGACTCAAATCTAATTGATTTATGAACTAAGGATTAGGATTTCATTTGTGAGTTACCATTAACCAACTTTCAAGTATGCATCCAAAAAGGCTTACCGGAAACAAATCACACATTCAGCAAAATCTCAAATAAGATAACTGCACTTGTAGATACAGCACCTACTTGATTTGGAAAGATGCAGACACTTCAAATGTGTAATAGATTTATCAGTACCATCTTCAATGGTCATACATTTGACAAAATATAATCAATGACAGTTGCTTTGCACCTCCCAAAACTATTTTAATAATAGCTAATGCTAGATAATCAAGCATAATTTTAAATCATAAAATATAAGGTTTCATAAAAATGCAGAAAATATAAATTTTAAAAACCTTTCCAATTTAATAAGCATAGAGGTTGCATTTCAAGATCCCTGAGCAACTGCATCGAACCAGCCACTTACAGCTTTTGTTTCTCAAACAGTAAGTACTAGGTTTCAATATTGATATATTTGCGTCTCTCCCTTTCTTAGAAAAAAACATGAAACAAGCACTTTTATGCAATGGATTAGTACATGATATTATTTTAATTCCTAGAATATGGAATTATATGTATATGGACCTACTAAGTAAATGGAAAAATGCATACCTGAAGCTTAAGCAATCAGATAAGAGATCCTATTTTGTCAAATGGCTTGCACTCCAAGATGCTGATGTTTGAAGAATCCTACTAGCCTGTAGTCTTTCCAGTTCTGCATTTACATTTGCACTGAAATGCCACAAGCATAAATAATCAGTCACTGCCATGAAGTAAAAGCCGCTGGAGACTGAAATTCTCTCCATGATCAATCCCTGCTGCTGAGGAGCCACATCCTATTTTTCAACTCCAGATCTAGCCTTTTCATAGATAATGTAATTCCAAAGGCTGTCACATCTCCCAATAAGTATGAGGGTCTCTCCCCTCCCACCCCCAAGCTGGCAGATTGAGAGCAGAGGGAGGGATTAAGTGAGAGGAGGAGCAAGACAAGAAAAAGGGTCAGGCAAAGACAAGGGGAAAAGAGACTGTTTTTTTTTTTTTCTCATAAGGAAGAGGAGCTGCCAGGTAGGAAATTTCCAAAATGGCAAACGTGGCAGGAAGAGATAGTATGGGGACAGCAACAAAGAAATATCATTTATTTCTGTACTTTCTTTCAAGGGGGAAAAATTGCCTCTGCTTCTGAACTGAGAGATTTAGAAATGTAGAGCAATCCTATTAAACAATGGTCTTTGTCAGTCAAAATAGGCAGAAACTGCATAGGGGACTCAGCATCCATGATGTCTTGACATTCATATAAACAGCAATTCATCTGACATGCATCATTCATTTTTAAATCACATATTTTTCAACTAGATTAAGGAGGCATGGGGAAAAATGCTCCAAAATAAATGCAATTCCATAAATATTTGACTGCAGGTTTGATCTAGTTACTCCATGTAATTCATTTCACTGGTCTTTTGTTTGATCCCAGGTCCTCATCTCCACTTGGAATATAGTAAGCCTGAAAAAGTTGCAACTGCTCATACTCATACTACTTTTCCCTTTGTCTTCTTCCTTACCTTCTATTGCCATTTTTGATATAAAGATTTTAATAAAGAGCTCTACAGAACAGAAGACTGCTTCTTTTCTCTTGTTTTGTCCTAGAATGTTATATGAACTGCGTGGTTCTATGATAATGCTACTACTATACACCTTTTGATCATACTTGAAATGTGTAGTTTCATTTTTGTGTGCGGCTTTTGATGCAAAAAAATAATAATAACAAAAAGGCAGATGATGTGAAAAATTAGGGTGTTATTGGGGAAAACAAAATATATTCACTTTGAATTTTTTCCAATGGTGTTCTGAATGGCTCCATGCACTTTATTGCCTTCCACTCAGGAGCAAACAAACTGATTATGCCAAGTACTTGAACCATGTCTAATGCTGAAAATGGATCAAGGATTTAACAAAAGCACAATACCAACAGAAAAAATCTTCAAATTCCATCAGCTATAGTCGGCATATCCTACAAGCAGCCCCCATTACATTGCAAAGTCAGAGAGTTGTGGTTAAAACTAAACAGAAAAACCTGATTCTAACAAGGGACAGCTAAAAAGTCGTTGCTACCTCCAGTCAGTACCTTAAAGAAAACCACACTCTACTATACATCTTACCAAAAGTGTTGAATCAGACAGACACTAGAAAAATTCACGGCAGAATTAAATTCTGCTGTACCAGAGCCAGAGGCCTCAATATTCATATCCATAATTATCACTGGGGAAACACAGTGGAGTCTGAGACCACTTGTATCAGCTCCCAAGGGATACTACTGAATATATACACTAGAAGAATTCCAAAACTGCTTTTAAATTCACCATATGCATACACAGTATTTCTGATAATCTAATAATTTCTACAATGTGATCTGACATAAATGAAAAGAAGTCCAGATAACAGACCTGCCAACCCCTGATAAAGGAAAATCTGGAGACCCATGAAAAAAAATCTGGAGATTCTATAAAAAATAGTGAGATTCATGGTCACGTGAATAACTAACCAATCAGAGCATGTTATATCCGCAAAATGGAGGCGCCCAGAGTAAAAAGAAATGTGCTGTATGTATATATGACTGTATGGTAATATCGATATTGTGTGATCTGAGAAGTGGCGTCATGTCGTTTGTGTGAGAATCAGATTTATGCGCGTATAAGCTGACCCCCAAATTTGGAAAAAAAAAAAGCGTTTTAAATTTGGCGTGAGATTGAGGAGCCTTGTCGTGAGACCGTGAGACATGACAAAAAATCGTGAGACTCACGGCAGAACCGTGAGAGTAGGCAGGGCTGAGATAAGGCAGCTTTCCCAATATTGTATTTGGGGATTTTTTTATTTATTAAATGTGTATGTCACCCAATACCCAATCACTCTGGTTTGAACAGGAAGAATCCCTTTGCTTCCCCTGAAAGTCAGTTAAAAGCTTCTACCTGATCTGGAATTATTTTTTTTAGGATTTCATGGTCACTGTGAAGATACACAGGTAATTCTTGTCCAATAACTGGTCGCTTAGTGGCCATTTGAAGTTAAGGCCCTGTCACACTGCCCAACGGATGCAAAACGTGAGTAAAAAGGACACAACGGACGAGAAAAATGTTCCATCCGTTGTTATCCGCTCTCAAAAGGGGCTAAAATTTGCATAACCAGAGCGGATAACACGGAAAGGAAGGGACGCGGGGAGGATGCAGAGCGGATGGAAAGCGGATGCGGAACGGAAGCCCAGCGGATGGAAGCGAATGGGAGCGGATGGCACATCCGCTAGGCTTCCGGGGGGCCTCAGCAAAGCGGACGTGGAACGGATACAGCGGATGCACAGCGGATGAAGCGGATGCACAGCGGAAGTCTAGCGGAAGTCTAGCGGATGAAGCGGATGCACAGCGGAAGCCTAGCGGATGCACAGCGGAAGCCTAGCGGATGCACAGCGGAAGCCGAACGGATGCCGAGCGTTAATTGCGCATGCGGGGGGGAATGCATTGTGTAAGCCCCGCGGATATAAAGGGAAGCAGCTCCCAAGCAGGTCACCATTCGGAGGAAAGACCTGCTGCCGGATACATCGAGTCCTTGCCTGCCCTGCCTGCATGCCTGCCTGCAAGCCTTGCTGCCAGCCTGCCTCCCAGCCTCCTGGCCAGCCTCCCTGCCAGCCTTGCTCTCTGCCTGCTTGCCAGCCTTGCTGCCAGCCTGCCTTCCAGCCTGCCTTCCAGCCAGTCTGCCTGCCAGCCTTGGTGCCTGCCTGCCTTCCTGCCAGGCTTCCTGCCAGCCTTGGTGCCTGCCTGCCTCCCTGCCAGCCTCCCTGCCAGCCAGCAACCCCACAACCATGGGGAAGAAGCGAAAGCCTCAGCAACCTGCCGCCATCCCTGGCAAGAGGGACATGGCCACCCTTCCGCCCCCTGTCCCTGACTCTGCTTCTGCTGGGGCTTCTGCTGCTCGGGCTCACTCTTCTGGTGCTGGAGCTTCTGCTGGTGCTGCTCCTGGCGGTGGTGCTTCTGCTCGTGCTTACTCTGCTGAAGCTGCTCCTGGCGGTGGCGCTTCTGCTCGTGCTTACTCTGCTGAAGCTGCTCCTGGCGATGGTGCTTCTGCTCGTGCTTACTCTGCTGAAGCTGCTCCTGGCGGTGGTGCTTCTGCTCGTGCTTACTCTGCTGAAGATGCTTCTCGTCCTGCTGGTTCTGCTCGTGCTCGGACTTGCTCGTCCTGCTCGTCCTGCTCGTGCTCCTGGTCTTGCTCGTCCTGCTCGTCCTTCTGGACCTGCTCGTGCTCCTGGTCCTGGTCCTGCTCGTGCTCCTGGTCTTGCTGGCGCTGCTGGTGCTTACTCTGCTGCTGCTGATCCTGGTCCTGCTGGTGCTGCTGGTGCTGGTGCTGCTGCTGCTGATGATCCTGCTGCTGCTGCTGCTGATGATGATGATGATGATTATGATCCTGCTGGTGATGATGATGATGATGATGATGATGATGATGATGATGATCCTGCTGGTGCTGCTGCTGCTGGTGGTGTGGAGGAGCAGCCCCTACTACCTGGGAGCCCCTCTGATGAGGGTCCATCTGGTCCTGCCAAAGGGAGGAAGAGGCGTATGCGACAATGGGAGAGGAGGCAATACTCCATTGAGGAGGAACACGAGGATGAGGTGCTGGAGTGGCTGAGAGAGAATGACTATCTGTGGCGGAAGGGACACCAGCTGTACAGGGACACCAAGCGGAAGCATGCTACTTGGAGAGAGAAGGCGGAGAGTATGGGCTACACTTCGGAGGTGCTCCTCGGCTGGTGGAAGCACATGCACACCTGGTACGGGAAGCTGCACCTCAAGAAATCTGGCCAGGCCGCAGTCAAGCTGACGGACAGAGAGACCTACGTCATGGCTGGGTGCAGCTTCCTGGAGGGTGAGATCTGCCACCAAGGAGCAGCCCATCTGTCTACCCTCTCTCTCCGGCAGCCTGCTGAGAGCCAGTCCTCTTCCGGCCAAGAGTCAGTTCCTGTCTCCAGGCAGGTTTCTGTGGAGCGTGCCACGGCGGAGAACCCGCGGACAGGTATTGTAACCGTGGTGGAGTACGTGGAGGACTCCCTGGTGCGGTGGGAGAAAGGAGATGGCGCGTCCACCACAACCGTACCCACATCCACCCACAGCTCCACCTCCACAGAAAGGCAGAGAGCCAGACAGCAGGAGGGGCAGAGCCACACTGTCCTCCTGGAGATCAGGGGCACCATCCGGACCAGCATAGATCTCCTCTCTCAGCTGGTCCACACCGACTCCTCATCCTCCAACCGCAAGCCCTTCCTCACCTGTCAACCAGACCCTCACGGACATGGCGGAACCCCAGTACCAGGTGGTGAAGGACCGGATCACCGAGCTGCTTCACAACCCTCCAGATCCAGTGGAACCTGCTCCCACCCAGTCCAGGTCTGCTCCTCCACCCCAGGTGATGTCCCTCCCATTCCAAGGCTTCCCACAGGCCCTCACCTACCAGGGCTACGGCTACCAGGAGGTTCAGCAGCACAGGCAGCAGCCCTTCCCAGTCCAGGCACAGAGTCATCGGGCGACACCGTTGCCACCTGTTCCACTGATGCCACCGATGCCACCCACGACACTGATGCCGACGCCACCGATGCCACCCACGATACTGATGCCACCCACGCCACCGATGCCACCCATGCCAGTCCTCACCCAGCTGCAGACCAGACAGCTCCACTACACTGCTCCTTCCTCCACCACACAGCAAAAGCCCGGCCTCAGTACATCTGTCCTCGGTACTGGGGCTGACACCCCATGGCATGGAGGAAGGAGCTCTCAACATCACGGGGCTGAGCCAGCTGTCCGAGAGCTTTTTCAACACACCGTCACCTGTTGTCCTCTCCGGGCTAGGCACCCCAGTGGGGCTTCAGACCAGCACTCCAGCACCAGCGACCTCCACAGCACCTGGACCCTTCACCCCTGAGACTGGGCACACCTCCGAGTGACCAAGAGGAGTGCCAGAGACTGGCTGGCTGGTTACCTGTGGACTTTATTTGGACACTTGACTTGGGTCATTTTTCTTTTACAGCTTGTTGTTCAATAAAGTTTATCTTTGATTCACACACTTGCTTCATTTCTTTTTTTTAATAAAGTCTTGGTGGAAACTTTTAGAATTGGTTTAAGCCTTTGCATGCTTGTGGGATGGGTTAAGATAGCAGTGGGGTGGGCAGGGATACCTGTGGGATGGGTAATAGCTGTGGGATGGGCAGGGATACCTGTGGGATGGGTTAAGATACCTGTGGCATGGGCAGGGATACCTTTGGGATGGGTAATAGCTGTGGGATAGATAAATCTCCAGTGCAAGCATAGTGGGACTGTATGGTCTACCCTCCCAGGTGCCAAAACTATGGCCCTTTATTATCAATAATAATGTAATAATCATCCACACATGTCAACATAAACACAACTCTTTATTAAATTCCCTGATCATTGTAGGGCCATTCAACATACATGCCCCAATCTCATCAGTGTGATGAGACAGGCTGAAGGAAGCATCCATTAATCATCTATCATCCTATCTTGCCACTCCACCGCTCCAGCTGGGGAGTTGCACCAGTGTTTCAGGAGGTTGTGCTGCTTCTTCCCTTCACGTGAGGCTCTGTTGGGGCCTAGCACATCCTCAGTGTCAATCAGGTTTCGCCCTTGCCTCCATTCCCCAGGCTCCATGACCCCATTGGCTTGTTGAAGGTCCACGAGCTTGTTCTGCAAGACTGGGTAGCGGGTGCGCATGAGATTGTGCAGGATGCAGCGAGCTTCCACGATCCTCCTCACGGTCTGTGGGCGATGCTGCATGGTGGTGAGAAGTACCTGGAACCTGTTGGCCAGGATGCCAAAGGCGTTCTCCACCACCCGCCTTGCCCTGGACAGCCTGTAGTTGAAGATCCTCTCTTCACGGGTGAGGCATCTGGAGGTATAGGGCTTCATGAGGTAGGTTCTGAGGGAGAAGGCGTCATCCCCCACGATGAAGTCAGGCACATCTTGCGTGTTGTTGGGCAGGGGGTCTGGATCTGGGAAGCCCACGATGAGGTTGCGTTCCAGCCCCTCCTTGAGGTGACTGGCGTTGTATACCTGGGCATCTGAACATGAGCCGTTGCCTGAAGCATCGATGTACATGAACTTGTAGTCAGCATCGACCATGGCGAAGAGGACGATGCTGAAGAAGCCCTTGTAGTTGAAATAAGTGGACCCCGACTTGGCTGGCGCTTTGCAGGCCACGTGCTTGCCATCTATGGCTCCAACGGTATGGGGGAAGTTCCACCTCTGATACCACTGCTCTGCAACTTTCTTCCATCCTTCTTCAGTGGAGGGGCACTGGAGGAGCTCCTCCAAGTATTCTTCGATGATGGCCTGCACCACTTCTCTGACCACAATGCTGATGGTGTTGGATGGCACCCTCCAGCCGTACTGCATGCTCCTGTAGGTGGTCCCTGAGGCCAGGTGGCACAGAGTGAGTGCCACCTTGAGCCCAGGTTCCAGGCTGGGCCGGAAGTTGGTGTTTGTCTTGGTCAACCTGGGTGTCAGCCGCTGCACAACTTTGTCAAACATGGATGGAGGCATCCTCATGAAGTTCTGGAATGCACGAGTGTCTTCGTTCCTGAGCTCCACCATCAGCTTGTTGTACAGTCCGTATTCTGCTCTTCTGGCGATCCATCTTCGTACCCAGACGCTTCTTGGCCGCCTCTTTTTCTTTCCGTAGTAGAGTTCACAGAGCCTGTAGATGGCTTCGCACTGTTGCAGAACGATGGTGCCTGCCAAAAGGACTTTGTTACAATCCATGGTGGACATGACTGGATGCTGTGGAAGAGCAAGAGTCAGATGAAGGCTGCAGAGGTCTGCACAGCTGGGCTGCTGGTCTGAAAGTGAGATCCAGATGAGTTGCTCCCCCTTTTTATAGGCAGTATAGGTTTTCCCCTAGGTGTCCCTTTGCATCCTCTAGGCATCCTCTAGACATCCTTAATATCCGAGATAGGTCCCCTCTGTGAACGTTTTTTCCATTTTAAATGCTTTGTTTCCGTGCTGCATCTGCTAGGCATCCATTCTGCGTCCGTTCCGCTTCCTCCCTGCGTCCGAGCGGATGCGAGTTGCGCGGATGCGGAACGGATGCCTAGCGGATATAGCGGATGCGGAACGGATGCCTAGCGGATGCAGAACGGACACATTGGATACATTTTCCGCTCAAAAGTTTTGAGCAGTTCAAAACTTTCTGAGCGGATGAAACGTCAATAAACGAATGCTGGACGGATAGAGAGGAAGCAAAACGGAGGCAGTGAGTACAGAACGGATACATTGCGTTAACCAACGGATGACAAGCTTTTTACATCCTCTTTCCATCCTTTGGTGCAGTGTGACAGGGGCTTTACGATGGATCTACCTAGGGGTATGATCCAGATTCAAAGTTCTGATGATTCCCTCCCCCAAAGTTACATGATCACAACTCAGGCACTTGGCAACCAGGTTGCATTTATAACTATTTGCAGTGTCTTATGGTTATATAACCATGTTTTATGACTATTTTTGGCAAAACTGGCAAAATCATAGCAGACCATTGGTTCACTTAGCCACAATGGCATGAGCTTAACGACTGCCATAAAAAAGATAAGAAAACTGGGTCAGTCAATATGACTGATCCAGTTTACAACCATCACAAGCTCAATTATGGCTGTAATTTGAGGGCTATCTGTATTCACACTGGCTTGAATATAAGCCCAGTGCAAACCACAACATATACAGCTGCAAAAACTGATAGCTGAAAATCTGGGAAGCTATTAAATTTCAAGTACACCATGGTTCTTTGTTACAACATTGACTTATAGCTATTGTGGACTGCAGTTATCATATGGACTGCAACAGTGGTGGGATTCAAATTTTTTTACTACCAGTTCTGTGGGCATGGCTTGGTGGGTGTGGCAGGGGAAGGATATTGCAAAATCTCTAGTCAGAGGTGGTATTTGGCGATTTTCTGAACAACTCAAAAATTCCTAGGACTACCATACCTGAATAAAGTGATACTCAAAATCTTTCTGTGAATACCAGATTTATTCTATTAGAAACAAGACTTAGAAAGCTAAATATTATATTACTATGTACTGTATCTCTATATACAAATGAGAAATAAACAAGAAGCCAATTATTTTATCTAGTTATTTCAAGGAATGGAAAAGAAAACAAAATGAAGCACTCAACTTTTATTTGCTTTTTGTTTCTTTCTCATTTAAAAATAATATCTGACCCATAACAAACATACTGGCCTTTACATCTCTGAGAACATGAATTAGAGATACCATCAGGAAGTCAACTTGATTATAAGATTGGGTCCCTCCTTGCATACTGACCTGATCCACATAATGTCCCATGAGATATTGTGGTTTCTTTCATTTTGGCTACTGAATGTGTTGCTATATTGTTTGTAAACAAAGGTTTATCTATTGCAATTGCATCTTTCCAATGATTATGTAAATCAAAGCTTCAGGCAATACATGAATCAGCATACTGTATTAAGATGAGTAAATCTTCTCAATCTTATACCCTGCAGATCTATTAGGCTACAATTCCTTTCATTTCCATGTAGAATTAATGGCCATGCTGTTAGAATATGATGGAAGTTATAATCCAACACTTATAGAGGGTCTGAATTAAGTAATGAGGTATATAGCATTTCTCCATGAACATAATTCAGTTACTGTAACAGCAAGTGATAATTTCTGTATATTAAACAGTTCCCAATGATGAAACAGTAAACCAACCTTCTCTATGATACATGGAAACTCCAATTTCTACTGTTCTCAGACATCATGGGAGGTTGGTTGGAATTCTAGGAAATGGAACCCTAATCTGCCCACAGGGAACAAGGCTAGGGAAAGTTACACTATAGCACAAAGTATGCATGTCACTTCCAATCTGATAAAATACACTCTGTTTTGCTCAATTTATATTGTACAGCCAACAATTCCAACTACATTTATTCTTGGTGAAATGTGAGTTTTAGATACGTAACAATGAATAAAATCATGGGAAGTCATATGATTATCACACACAAGGTAGGACCACACACACAGCTTCCCAATATATATTCACATCAATGTAGCAGTATATTTTACCATTCTGAATAGTGTTGGATTTAGATTTGGTGAGTCCCTAAGCTATATAAAGTTTTGGAGCCTCCTGATATAAGTTACACCAGAAAGTTTCTCAAAGGTATGTACCAAAACAGGACTTTGGGGTACCACACCAAAAAATGAAAACATATATATGCCTTGTTATTTACATATAAAACCATTTTAAAATCATGTCTAAAAGTTTGCTACTGAAGAGTTTTAAAAACCACAAAATATTAAAATCTAAACAATATGAATTTTTGTTAGGCCCTGCAGATTGAGGGGCCCTAAGCTGTAGTTTGTTTACTTTATGCTTAAATATTGCATTGATTTTGATTTGTAGCTTCTTTGAAGCTGTACATTAAAGCCAACTCATATAGTGATTCCTTCAGATTGTTCCAGCCAGAGGAACTCTCTATTATGGGGTATTAGTACATAAACTGAACTGATGGTTCACCTTATCAAAAATATACAAAAGTGCTTCTGAATATAATGTTAATAGCAGAAACCCACTGTGATTGAGCCATTGCCGCAGGGGTGTCAAACTCGTGGCCAGATGCTGGCCCCCGCCCCGCCTGGTTTAGCAAAGGAGGTAAAAGTCCCAATACATCACGTGACAATGCCATGACTATGTGAGTTTGACACACCTGCATTACAGGATCTCTTTGGTACACCACCAAATATCCAGTCTTATTTACTGTAGTCTTATCTGTACTAGACACAAAAGTTTTCTTTACTATGAGAAAAAAGGTAATTAACATATTGATTGCAGTGCTATACAGAAACCTCTTCCAATCTGCAATGGCCAACATATTTTGGGAATTCTGGCAACTATATACACTTACTAAGGGAGCATGACGGTTCAGCAGTTAAAGATGCTGAGCTTGTCAGCTGACAGCCAGGCTTTGAGACCCAATTTGAGACCCAGTGCAGCACGATTACTTACCCCAGCTCTTGCCCGACTAGCAGCTTAAAAACATGAAAATGAGAGTCAATAAATAGGAACCACTTTGGTTGGAATGGAATGGAATGGAATGGAATGGAATGGAATGGAATGGAATGGAATGGAATAGAATAGAATAGAATAGAATAGAATAGAATAGAATAGAATAGA
>BLBF01000005.1:44141962-44209855 GCA_015471245.1 Laticauda colubrina | reverse complement strand
GAATAGAATAGAATAGAATAGAATAGAATAGAATAGAATAGAATAGAATTCTTTATTGGCCAAGTGAGATTGGAAACACAACGACTTTGTCTCTGGTGCATAAACTCTCAGGGCACATATAAGCAACAAATGATAATTCATGATCATAACAGTGTTTTGTGCACCTCAGTGTAAATAAGGGAACCTCACTTAAATAACCTCACTTAAATTAGGGAAGGCATATGAATCCCATGGCATTGGAGGGACATTGTTCCAGAAGGCTGGTTTACATTTCAAGGGCATATGACAAAAAGTAAAATGGGGCCACAATTACACTAGCAACCTTGCAGGAATATTCATAGATTAAATATTTTAAGTGGAAACATCTTCAGATTTAGCACAACTTTCTAAAAGGTATTCTTATGAATACTAAAACACAAAAAAGTTGCAGAATGTTTTGATAGGAAAGAGAAGACAATCCCTACCAAGACAGATTTGCACAACTAGACACCTTCTTTAGCAAAGTCAAGCAGGATTTTAAGGCAAACTTTCTACCTGTAAATCATAGTAATTGAACCAAACATAGACTGATAACTGCAATCACACACATATGCTTTGAAATCACCCCCAAATTCTGAAGTATTCAGTAATAACAAGGGGAGATTGCTGGAGTTATAGTGTATGGTCAGATTCCCACTCTAAAGTGGGCTATAGATAATCTCTGCACTGTTTATCTGCTGCCCTTTCTATCATACACACTAAGCAATACCTGTAACATCATACTCATAATCCATCTAAAAAGAGTTGGAAAAGGCTTGGGTGATCATCTAGGCCAATTCTCCACTAACATAAGACTCTAACTCACAGATGACCGTCCAGCTTCAGCTACATACATAAAATAAAACAACTCCAAAGACTTCATGCAGCAATCTGCTTTACTGTAAAGTAGCTACAAACCTTTAAAATCTATGCTAAAGTCCACCCCAAATCTTCTCTTTGCCATTTGTACCTGATAAGATCTAACCATATCCTTCTAAGCAATAAACAACAAATCTACAGGGACAGAGAAATGTACATCACCATTTATAACATTTTCCCCTCTTTTTCTCATTAGACTGACCTGTCTATTGCTTTGCATCCAACATTATATGTATTAATAAAATAACATTTTTCCAACACACAAATAGCACCTGTAGATCAAATAGTTACTCAAATAGCTTTGCATTACACTTATTACATGGCTGGGAATTAGATAACAGGTTAAAGGCCATACACATGGTCATAGGCACATTTATCTTCCCTATCTCCAGGCTCACCCAGAGATCTGCTTAAGAGCGCTGTTTCTTCGCTGTGGCAAGCAGCAGCCAACCAGTGGAACACAAGGAAAACAAGAAGGCTGCTTGCAGAGAAGCAACCAAAAATGTTTTCCTTCTCTCTAACCAATTAACTTGCTTGCTGCTATTGGACCACTAGGAGAGGAGGGGAGCCTCACCCCTTTCCATCTTGGTGAAGTCTACCTGAGAGCAGCTGATGCTCGAATATCATTAGCAGTAATCTGTTCCTTAACACCTAATCAATGTTTGGATGTCAAAGAAAGACAGGCAAAGCTTCCAGGGCCTAGAGGGACAGTAGGACCACCTGTGGATCTGCAGGTTGCCAATCTTTCTTGATTCTCTTCAATGCTCACAGTACATTTTAAAGTTCTCACCAGTTTACGGTCTGCTGTTGTCTCTTCACTGTTCAGTCTCACAGCACTCTACTGTAGATCCTTAATAGCCTGGCAAACAAGAATACACAGCAGTCAACAAACATTAGTTAACAATTCCCACAGAGGACAAGGAACTAAACACACCCACACCCACCTTTCCTAATAGAGGAAACAAGGATTTGCCTTTCCATTATATCATTAGACAACATTTGCAATTAATTGGTATAAAACTGGGTCCGTCCGTGTGTGTGTGTGTGTGTGTCCGCCCTCCCCCCCGCAAACCCCACCAATCTAATCATCTCGACAGTGCTTTATTATTGTAAATTTCCATTTACAAATTTCCATTTACAAATTGACAGTACAAATTTACAAACTGTAAATTTCAAATAGGCGTGGTTAGGGATTTCTCCAAAGATTCCAAAGGTCCTTGCTAAGGCAAATGGTCATAATACCTTGCACATATTCAGCAGACACGCTGCCTACACATGCAGCCTGTTTTCTGAAGCATCAAGTCGGGCCATCTTTTAAACTCCTTCCAGTCTGCAGTGACAGTTTCCAGCTGTCCCTTTTTCTTTCATTCCACACACTGCACAATTTGACAGTCTTCAGGGAGAGCCACTCCCTCAAAGAGATGACACATTGCCTCCAGCCAGGTCTGTGTTTCTCCCCCCACCCCACCCCCGCCCCAAGATCCTCTGCCTCCTACAAGAGTTGAAGCTGGCAGGCTGAGAGAGGAGATCCCGGCATACCCCCCCCCCCCCCCAAAAAAAAAAAAAGGGTGCTAGGGAGGGCAATTCCAGGGGAGAAGGGAGAAAGGACTGCGAGCGAATTGCACTCCTGCCATTGAGCAAAGCTGATTGGAGGACGGGTTGTTGCTGGGTTACAAGAATGAAGATGGAATGAAGGCCTCCCCCAAGGAAAGACAAGCTTTCTCTCTCTCTCTTTCCCCCCCCCCCCCAAAAAAAATAAGCCTTTAAAGGGGGGAAGAAAAGCTAGGTACCCTGGCAAGTGGCTCCCTTTCTCCCTCAGAGCCTATTCAGGAGGTGGTTTATTGTCAGGGCGGGTGCGCTTTAAAGGGCAGCTCCCTCAGGGGAAAAAAAAAAAAAAAAAGAGTTAAATCCTCGAGAAACGGACAAATCCAGCGCTCGGAGAAGGGCGAAGACGGCCTCCCCTCATAAATAAACCGACGAGCCCGCTGGGGCTCGGGCTCCAGCTTACCAGCGTCCTGACAAAGCAGCCCTTTTGGGGAAGGAAGCGGGAGTTTAAGCGCGCGTGCCGAGCCGCCTGCCCTCCGCCCGGCACGAGAGCTCAGGGGAGCGCGGGAAAGGGGCCGCAGGCCGGCCTGACGTGTCCGTGCAGGAGCTGCGTTCACCTGACCCTGGGAGTTTTTGACTTCAGGGCGTGGTCCCGCGACAGAGCTATAGCAACAGCCGGCCGGGAAGGCGCAGCTCGGGATTGCGACAGACCGCAGCAGAAAGCTGGCGCTGGGGCTTGAAAGCGGCCTGGGGTGGGGGTGGGTCGCCCCACTCCGCCCTGAAGCAGAAGACGGCCTGGGTGTGAATCTCAAACTTGCGGTTGCAGGGGAGAGCCCGTCCCCCCACCCAGCCCAGTTCACGAACTAACCTACAGAAGGAACCGCCGCCTTTCAGAAAGCGTTGGGCCACAAAGCTCGTCCCTCCTGGCCGAAACAGCCAAGCCATGTGGCTCAAGTCGAGGCGGTGTGTGTGTGTGCCAAGGCTGGAGGAGACGAAGTTTAGGCGAGGCAGAGCAAAGCTGATCTCCGAGCCTCAAGGCCAAAAGCTCTTGATAACCCTTTCACCTAATTGAGAAGCAACGGTGACTTCCTACTTAGGTCTGGCAGAAGCAGTTGGTTCACTTTGTCTAGACAGGCAGAGACATACCAGAGAAGAAAGTCTGTGGCGATTCTCAACCATTCGAGGCATGGTTGTCCCAAAGGTGCTTTCCCCCCACTTTCTTGGCTTGTTATCCTTTGAAAACTTTTTCACTTCTCATCCAAGAAGCTTCTTCAGTTCAATTTCAACTAAAGAAGCTTTGTTGGATCAGAAGTGAAAACGTTTTCAAAGGGAAAAAAAATCCAGTTGCCTTTTGGAAACAAAACAAAACACTTTGGGGATGAGGGAACAGAGTGCCATCATTAATAAGTGTGAGTGTTACATATAAATCTACATGAGCCAATCAAATCAACAGGACTGTATTCCTACATTGTCCCTCAGCTACATGTATGCTAAAGCTCACAACATACTGACTACTAGAAATGCATCTTTTTTTGTATGCTATTGGACAGAGCCGGACATATCTCGAAGATTCTGCTACTGAGGACATCATGTGTAAAGAAAAAATAAGGTCACGGTTTAATAGCTTGCTAAGCTGTTCACAAATAAAAATAGGTTGGGTTTATTTAGAAAGATCAGAAGCAAACAATGAACGTTAAACATCAAGGCTCTGTGTATCCAAAATAGCTAAGATAAAAATGTGATCGTGTCTTTTTGCCTAAGTTGCTGAGAATCAAAACATTCATTTTAGTTAAATCAGTCTTTCTCTAGCATGGCATTTTCCAGACGTGTGAAAATTACAATTCTCAGCCAGAACCATTTTGAGCATTGCAACACTAATGCACCTGAGGAGCACCCCATAGAGAAAACTAAATTAGTTTTCTAATTTAAAAAGCCAGAAAAAACAATCTCACTTTTTATTCTTTTTATTTCTCCCCAAGCATTGATCTTTATCAAATGATCTTGTGAATGCTACCAGAGTCCACCACTATGTACTAGCCATCCAGGATAGAAGGAACAAGAGTTTATGAATAATTTAAAGAATGGAAAATTCCAAAGATCAAAATAAATGTAATTTATTGTATTTTAAGTATTTCCACCACCTGTACAGGGTTACTAGAAAAACTCATTTTATCATAGTATGGTTTGCTAAATAAGATACTACTGATAGCTCTAGGTATTTTATCTTCAATAGTTACTGCAATATGAATATAGATTCACATTCTTTTCATTTAGAGAAAGGGAAAGAATGAGATGTGCTATGGTGTGGTAGAGGCTAGATTATTCATCCGAGTATTTTTTCTTGGTGGAGAAATCCTTTTAATCCATAAAGTTGGAATGTGTATCATGGGAATTGGTTTCCTCTCCCCACAAGTTGAAATCTCTTCCTTCCAAGAAATACAAAAGAGGGAAGCTATTTACATTAAATAACTATATGCTAATTTATAAGTATAGATGCACATTTAAATGTTGCTGATTATTAAATGTCAACAACTCACATCTGATTTCAGATGATGAATGGACTGATGTTTAACAATCTGACTGGTTTCCAGTAATCTCCCTGATCCCGTCTAGGCACTTTATTCATTATCATTCCCTTCGATTTCCCTTAACCTTGCCAAGCAGGGAATTTTTTTCTAATCCTCAGCTGTTTGTATCACATGATCAATGCATGTGAGTTATTGCTTACTGAGTATTTCCTTGAGCACTTAATCTTTTTTGGGGCCTGGATTGATTGGTTCTTGTAATCCAGGGTATTTTTAGGAATCGTCTCCAGATCTGTTACTTAAAAGTGTCTATTGTCTTGTTCTCAGGGTCCAACTTCATTAGTTGTATATATCTTGGAAATATCATATGTCCCACAATCTTTTTTAAGTTATCGTTGCTTTCTTCCTTAGGATTCATTTCTAATTTTCATTCTGGATCCTCATCTCTTCCAATCCTGCTATTCTTATAATTTATTTCTTATATCAGTCAAATAAATATCGAGGCAACTTGCAGAACATTTCAGAAATAGGCGCGTTCTCTTGTGTTGTCTTCAGTATAGATATATTGTTCAATATTTTCCAATCTCTCGGGTACACAGTCTTGTTCCTCATTTGTTAACACAGGGCTGTTATACTTTAACTGCTGTTTCTCCTTCATCTTGAAACAGTTCAATAGGTCATTTGTCCTTTCCTAATTGCCAGCTAGTTATTCCTGAATATATTTGATGTCTCTTTCTAAAAAGAGTTCTAAAATTCTGTTTACAAAGGGTTTTCACTATAAGCTTTCTAACTTCCTTTCCTATTGTTCTGTTGTATACTACCTTTGAATAGTCTTCTTTTCTTCTGTGATTTATCTGTTCCTCTAAAAACCATTTGTTATTTTTCTTCTTCTTTCCCTCTTTTTGCTGACATTCTTGATTGTGATCCCTTGTTTTTATTTGTTTGTTTTGCTTGGCATTGAAATTAGTGATAAGTCAATTCCAAGGCTTTCCTTCATTTTTATGTCTACCATGATAGCTTTCTTCTGAAAGCTACTTGGATTTCTTCCTCTTTGAAATTTTGGAAGCACACTGTATGATTTTCTTCTGCAATTTTTACAGTGTCTACTATCTCTTCCTATAGGACCCCAGGATGGAATCTGTTCCTCTTAGTGAGACTACATTCTTACTGTACTTCTTCTTGGTTAAATTCTGCTGGTACTGTATAACATGTTGAAATCCTTGTCACTGTCTCCTTAATGATGCTTAAATTTGTACTTTTCAGAACCCAATACTGTGTGTTTAAGAAAAAAGTGCAATTCCTTTAAGATCCGCTGAAAGCAGAGGTAGTATTCAGTAGGTTCTGACCAGTTCTGGAGAACCGGTAGCGGAAATTTTGAGTAGTCCGGAGAACTGGCAAATGCTACCTCTGACTGGAGATTTTACAGTATCCTTCCCCTGCCATGCCCACCAAGCCACGTCCACAGAACCGGTAGTAAAAAAATTGAATCCCACTACTGGCTGATAGTATAGATACATCAATATCATATGAAGAACCCTTGCCTCCTTCCAATCCAAATGCTAACTACCTCAACTATTAATGCATCTTGCATTATTTCATTTCCCAAGTCTTCTTGTAATTCTAAATTCCTTCATTTTGCCAGTGTCTGCATTCCAATTGCCCATGAGTAGCATTGCATTCTTCCTTGACAGCTCTGAAGTAGGTAACTATCCTTGTACAACTCTGATGTTCATTGGATATCCATTCTAAGAATATTTTCATATAGGTGTATTGGCTTTTGTCAACCTGGCTATACACAAAATGTCCTTGATAACCATTGCTACTTTTCCCTTGTATGGAACCATGGTCTGAGATAGACAGAAATCCATCCAATTATTCATTCTGAATATACATCATGTCAAACTTCATACATCATTGCTTGCTGGGGATATCTTTTTATTTTATCTCACAATAATAACCTCATATGGTAGGTTGGGTTGAGAGTGAGTGAGTGACCAAAAGTTAATCAGTAAGTTTTCCCAGCCCTAGTTCAGT
This sequence comes from Laticauda colubrina, assembly GCA_015471245.1. Classification (NCBI taxonomy): domain Eukaryota; kingdom Metazoa; phylum Chordata; class Lepidosauria; order Squamata; family Elapidae; genus Laticauda; species Laticauda colubrina. Next base: position 44,202,854 of record BLBF01000005.1, on the reverse strand, counting down.
TTATTAACCATTATATCACACTTATCTGATTTAAACTGACCATTTCATCCACTTTTTTTCTTCTTAATGATTCTATTTGCAAGAGCAAGTTCTGCTTTTTTTTTTATCAACTAAGTGTTGATACACTGGTTGTGACAGCTTGTTACCCAAACAGCTTGTTACCCAAGCCTGATGTTATGGGCTGAGAGTAAGTGGTCAGACTTTCATGCCTAAGGTGAGACTAAAATCCAGAGTGTGGCTTCTAAGCTGGTGCCATAACCACTAGACCAAACGGATTCTCAAACCAGTAGATGACTCTTTCATCTCCTCACATTTGCTTATTCCTAAAACATTCAATGTAGTATCTTCCATTTCCTCTTCAACATTCAACTTTTCCTTGTTTCATGTTTCTCGTGTTCCCTGCTCCAGTGTTTCTGGATGCTATTCACCTTCTGCCTTGCCAGTTAAATAGTTACTGCACAAACATTGCACTGATCCTCACAGCAACACATGGTATGGTAAGGTGGGAGCAGTGATTTCTAGTGCAGATAGAAACCACAGATTCTCAAAATGCGTTACACAACAGATATACCTTAGAAACAATTAAATGATGAATGGGCAGTAGGTTGGGTCTTAACTCATAAGCAAAGCTATGCTGATTGACCATTCAGAACATTTGCTATTCTCCCTCCTTATGGTAGAGTTTTCTTGTGTTTTTTTTTTCCTCCAAAGAAAAAACATTACAGTGTAAATCTTCAGTGACTTCCTTCTACAAAAATAGCTTCTGGAGAAAAATGTCAAAACTTGTAAGTGAGGTATAAGAACAGAATACCGCTTCAGAAAAAAAATGTTAAAAAAGTTTCTATTAGAAAAGCTTGCAAGAAAACCACAGCATGCCATATACTTTTTTTTTTTTCCTATGTCCTAATTTAGGTGAAGCAGAGGAGGGGCAGAAAACAGTTCCAAGACTTGCAGTCAAAGTTATCCAAATATTTGGCAATGTTTTCTGTTTCTAATATTGTCCCATCTTGGTCAAAAGCCAGTTCTGTATTATCTTTCAGTGTGTTGCTAAAATAAATAAGCAATTGGGTGTTGAATTAGCACAAAAACAAGTCATTCACTGAATTGTTCCAACTTGTATAATCCATCTTTTAGTGTGCTGCTGTCAACAATTTCTTCTTATAACTTTCCACAGACTTTCTTTGCAAATGGAGACTGCAAGGAATATTCCAAAATGTGATAGTAGCCTTCTTTCGTAGTGCCATGCTTTTATAGCACCAATTTTCAGATATAGAAAAACCTCAGTTTAATTGTGGAGGAAAAGGTTATCCCCTAAACCCAATTGTCCACTAAATCTGGACTTAACATTATTGAAGTAATTTATGTCAGTTACATAATTTTATTTATTACATATTTATGTTAATTATTTTTCTACATATATATATATATAGGTGTGAATATGGATCAAAAATTCAGTTTATATAATGCAAATCATGTAAATTCCATCAACTGTCTAGATTGTTTTGGAGACCACAAATATTGTGCACAGTCTTGGTGTAAAGTCCATCAAAAGTTAAAAACATGGGGACAGGGAAGAAATGGTGGACTGAAAAGGAAAGAAGCTGTGAAAAATGAGATGAATAGTCCAGCTATTCTAGTTCTTCTCTAGACAAGAAGAGGACTTGAGATCATCCATAAGTGCTCCAGACAGCTGCTTCTTAAAAGGAGACTACAAGAGAGGAGTTTTCAGTGGGTTTAGAGCTCTGAGAGATGGGGGTATAGCACCTTGCTCAAATTGCACTCGGCACCTTTGAAAGGACATTAGGTTTGCATATTTATTTCTCACTTTTGCAAACTGCTTGTTAGCTACTTACCCACGATTAGGAATTTTTGGATCAAGGTATTCTACAACACTGGTGAGTTTTCATCAAACTTTAGTACAAGATGTTTTAAATATAGCTTTCAGGACTTAAAAACATTTTAATAAACAGCAAAAGTTTATAACTTGGGTTTTAGAAAGTTACAAACAGACTAAGGATCCAAATAAACCTAAAATAAAATTTTGGAATTATTTTTTTTTTAAAAAAACCTTCCCATGGGAAAAGAGCAATAGCACTTTGGTTCATATGCCACTTCATAGTTCTTGGCAGTACTCTCTGAATGGTTTACAGAATCAACATGTTGTCCCCAACAATCTGGGTCCTCATTTTTCTGATCTCATTTTACCAACCTGAAGCAACCTTCTGACCGAATCAAACTCCAGGCTTTGGGCAGCCTGCCTTCTATAACTACTGCGCCACTTTGGCTCCTTGTTTTGAATTGCTTAAAAAAATAAGATAAGACTTTTAAAACTGGACAATAGAGGGAACTAAAGATTCCTAAAGGAGAAGAATGCTCAAACTTGACATGCAAATATAAAATGAAGCAAAATATTTAAGCATTAGACACACTGAAGAATATTTTGAGGAATGACCCAGGAATTAATTTTAAGCCTCTATAGGTACTTTGTGTTTAAAAGATGTTATGGAAAAGGAATATATTTCACTTGACAAGATTGAAACTGATTTGAAAATACATGCTACAAGAAATATGGAAAAAGATTTTACACGAGGCATAGAAAAGAAACCAGCTGATATTTTAATAATTAAAATGATGATACAAATAGCAAACCAAAATGTACCTAAATAATTTTCCCAAACTGAATTTACAAAAAAGATTTGGTAAACCTTTCAAGAATTTTATTTATTATTTATTTAATCAAGGTTAAAATAGAGGTGTTGTTATCTCCGGTAACTCTTTATGGATTTCTGCTGACAAAAGGACTGAATTTTTTAAGGATTTGTTTATAGATAAGGGATGGGATATGGGAAAAAGAGACATTTGTTGTATTTTAAGTGAAAGTGTTAAGTGACTAAAATTGTTTATACTTTTTGTGATAAATAGGGAGTTATTTCTTTATATATTCTTTTTCTCTACTATAGTTTTGCTTTTTCTCTCTTTTCTGTTTTTCTTTTTTTCTTTTCTACATGTTCAATTTTTTTTTCTGGTTGTTTTTTAAAGTTTGCATCGGTTTCTATTGTTCTATTTACTGAGTCAGCAACTTGCCTCCAACAATCTGGGTCGTCATTTTACTGACCTTGGAAGGATAAAAGGCTGAGTCAACCTTGAACTGGTCAGAATCAAACTGCTGACAGATGGCAAAGTTAGTTTGCAATACTGCATTCTAATTACTGCCACCAGTGCTTATTATTAAAGTAATACATTTTAAATTGGAATTTGACCTTTGAGTACATATACAATATAAAGTGTTGGGATGTTAAAGTGACCAGCTGATTAAATTCGTTCTTCCATTTGCATCTTGCTTATATGTTTCGATCTGTTAAGATAGGGGAGGGGCTGATGCATTCTTGGGGCTCTTGATCACTTGCACCTAACCATGGCTCAAGCATGCTTTTTTTTTTTGCTTCTGTCCCCATCGTGTTGCCTTCATCTCACCCCTCAGCCTTTGGATCAGAGAAACAGCCTTAAGTGATTCATAAACTGTGTTACTGTTAAAGTGATATTTCCCCCTTTTCTAATGGTTTCCAAAGTCAGCTTCAACATGTATGAAGTCTGATAGGGTTTGTCTCCCATTGCCTTGGAGGGAAGTTGGATGATGCTGTTGTAGAGACAATAGAACCAGGATAAGGACTGGCAATGCAAAGAGCAGATTTCCTGCTGCAATACTTCTTTTTTGTTGACTCAAGGATGGGTGGATAGCATGTTAGTTCAGCAGTGGGGAAAAGCCCTTGGTGTGCACTGGGGAACTAGCTGATTAAAAGGGAGCAAAAGGGGAGCTCCACAGGCCTAAGGAAAAATTATGTCACAAAATGCTGGATTTGGTAGATTAAGTGGTGCTTTTTTACATGCTTTATTTGTGAAAATATATAGTTACAAACAAATTGTTCAGTCCGGAAAGAAGCGTGTGAGACTGGATTCCAAACAACTATTTATTAAACTCGCAAGGCAAAAGTATACGGAACAACAGCCCAAGCCACGGCAGCCCTTTTTATAGCGGCTTGCCTGCGGCTTGTGGCCAATGACACTCTTTTGACTGTTCTCGCTGTTTGGCAGGCTTCCCGGATTGGTTCTTGAATAACCAATCCACTAGTGGCCTTTTCAGCCAATCAGAAAGAGGAACTTGGAACCTACCAAGTTCCATACAGAACACCCCTCCCCCCTTAGTTCAGTCCAATGTGCGTTATGTAATCACGCAGGTAGGTGGGGCTTTTTCTAGTCCTGGTTGACCTGCACAGCTCAGTCGCGGCGTGGTCTTCGAGTGGTTCGGAAGGGATCGCTGTTTCTCTCGTCCTTCTCCATGGAATCTCCTGGAAGGGTGAGTCAGCCTTGCCGCTCCTGCCTGAGTCTCTCGGGCTGGTTGAGATGGCTCCGCCGCTCCCTCCTGGTTTGACCGGGTTGGTCGAGCTGGCCTGGCTGCCTCCTTCCAGGAAGGCCTCGCTTCGCTCTCCTGCTCCCGGATTTTTTTCTTGGGGTTCATCTAACCGTGAGTGCACTTTTTGTTTAGTTAAATTGTCTTTTGTAGTGTTTGTTGTCTTGTTCGTCTCTCCCTTTTTTATTTATTTGTATTCCCCCCCCCCCCTTGGTTGTTTTTAGGTTGATATTTATTTTTGATTCTATGGTGTTTTTTCATTCGAGGTGGCGGGAACGAAGCTGGTCGATGTGCCGCTTCCATTCCCTACCGTCGTCTAAGAGTAGTCGGTAGGACCGGGGGCCTGTAATTTGGGTGATGGTGGCTGGAAGCCACAATGGGTCCCTGGTGAGGTTTTTGGCATAGACCAGGTCGCCGATTTCAAACATACAGTATTTGCTGGAGGAATCGGGGGGGTTGTCCCAGGTGTATGTGGGGTGCAATCTGTCCAGGCAGGAACGTAGTTTCCTACTCATTAGGAGTTCTGCTGGGCTTTTGTTGGTTGTGCTGCAAGAGGTAATATGCTGCAATGTTAGTAGTCAGTTTAGTTTGTCTTGTACATCCCCCTTGTCCATGTTCTGGAACTCACAGGCTCCTCCGATGTGTCTCAAGGCTGCTACAAAATCTCCGATCATTTCATCCTCCTTCTGGTCCCTCTTATAGAATTTGTGCCTTTTTATTAAACTCGAGACCACCGGTGTGTAGTGTGCTCGGAGCATTCTGTTCAGGTCGGACCAAGTCATCTGTTTGACATCTCTGGGTTTCACCAGCGCCTTCGCCATTTTAAAGATGGCCAGTCCACAGTGTGTAAGGAAGACAGCCCTCTTCCTTTGGTCCAAGATTTCTTCTATTTCGTTGCTTTCTAAAAACATAAGAAAGCGATCGATATACGATTCCCAATCCTCCTCATCAAGATTGAATGGTGTGGGCGGCACGTTGTTACCGGCCATCTCTCTCGCTCGGTTCAGATCGCCACGTGCTTCGGTCTCACCTTCTACGACAATCCCACCTTCATCGCCAGTGTTCCATCCGGAAAGAAGCGCGTGAGACTGGGTTCCAAACAACAACTATTTATTAAATTCGCAAGGCAAAAGTATACGGAACAACAGCCCAAGCCGTGGCAGCCCTTTTTATAGCGGCTTGCCTGTGGCTTGTGGCCAATGACATTCTTTTGACTGTTCTCGCCATTTGGCGGGCTTCCTGGATTGGTTCTTGAATAACCAATCCGCGAGTGGCCTTTTCAACCAATCAGAAAGGAACCTACCAAGTTCCTTCCATACAGAACACCAATAAATGTACATCCTTAATTTGAGAAAAAGAAGAGTAGCCATGTGAGTCATGAAGAGAGTTTAAGAGCTACTATACATCCCTCCTTAACAATGGAAACAACTCACTAATCCAGTATTCTCACTTGCTGGTATTCATATTAGAGAAACTGTACAGGACTGACTTTGCATATTATGAGAGAAGACCCTGTTATGACTGACATTAAATAAATGCAAACTTCCAAAAAATTTTCTTACGCATATAGATCCTAGAATTATCAAAGGAGACATTTATTCAAATTATATCTTTGAATTATTCTAAATCTTTAAATTAAGCCATAAGCCCATACTCTATATCCCAGGGATGATTTCTATATAGTTGAATTACACTGTTTTGTTCTTCTCAACTTTAAAAAGTAGAAAATCAAAATAAGAACATGACTGTTATAAAGCATTCCTAGGAAATTAATTTCTACTTAATAAGATAGACTCTCTAGAGAAAACTTACTTAGTCTAGAGTAATTAAAATGCCATGCATAATTTATTAAATACTGCCTCTGATGTAACCTTAACACATGCATCACAATTTCATCCAATTTTTAACAAAGGATTAAATCATAAGTAAAATATTCAATATGTTATTTTCGAATATTTTGCCTGTGACATAATCACTTGTTAAAAATTGGATGAAAAAAGAAATACAAAACACCTTATTAAAACTGTAATTAAGTTGCTAATTTAAAGGCTAAGAATATATGAGCTTATCTCACCTAATAGTTTTGTAAATTATACTTAGATTTGGGGCATTGTTTGTCATGGGTTGTCATGTACAGTTGTTAACTTAAATGTGCAAAATAGCCACTTATGGAGTACCAATCTTTCTCATCACCTAAGGTCATATCAAGAATAAATTGTTAAACTTTTGACAGCTTGTACCTTCATGTGAGAGTAAATGAATAACAAATGCTGAAATGGGAGCATGTGAAAATAAAATATCTCCTCAACTTTCCCACTTTTTCAAAGGGAATTAATATTTGCACATGTGCTGACAATTACTGGGAACTGATTTCTACTTTTCCTTGTAATGTTATTATAATACAGTTCTCCTGATCTCAGATACTGGTCAGTTTTATCACAGGCAGAATGAGGAAACAACCTGCTGCAGCAGATTTGTGTGTCATAAAAAGACACCATAATATTGCTGAATTAGATCCAAATTCATTCATAGAATCAATGTAACCAGTGGTGGGATTCATCCAGTTCGCACCAGTTCGCGAGAACCGGTTATTAACTTTCTGAGCAGTTTGGTGAATTGGTGGTTGGAAGAAATCATTAGGGCAGAGAATCGGTTGTTAAATTATTTGAATCCCACTACTGAATATAACCTTTGCACTGAAAGTTACGTCAAATTTAAATCCATTAATTCCTGCTACAAACCCTAAGCTTACATTTTTACTTGGAAGGAAAGAGCTGCTTGGGAATTCTGCACCTTAGATCCTTAACAAGCATACTTAGTCTTGAATATTTGGCACCTTAATTGTGGGTGTGTTTGCATTACATATGACAAGAAAACTGCTGCAGTGATTTTCTACTTCTGCTTCTCCCCAACAGGTATTTCAGCTCAGAGTACAGGTAGTTCCCAACTTAAAACCGTAATGGAACCCAACATTTCTGTTTCTAGGTAAACGAGACATTTATTCAGTTTTGCCCCATTTTATGACCTTTCTTGCCACAAATGAATCATTGCAGCAACATGGTTATTAAATGAATCTGGCTTCCCCATTGACTTTGTCTGTCAGAAGAGATCACATGATCCTAGGACACTGCAACTGTCATTAATATGAGTCAGTTGTCAAGTGTCCAAATTTTGATCATGTGGCCATGGGAATGTTGCAATGTTGTGTGAAAAATGGTCATAAGTAAGTTTTTTCAGTGCTGTTGTAACTTTGAATAGTCACTAAATGAACTGTTGTAAATCAAGGACTACCTGTAGAGAAGAGAATTCTTTATTGGTGAAGTGCGCTGTTGCCTGATTTTATATCAGATCTAGGAAGAAGGAAAAATCACTAATTAACCTTACTAGCTTGATGTGAATTTGTATGCCATGGTTCCAGCAAGCTAACTTTTTAAAAAAAAAAACAAGTTTGGTTGATGGCTACAGTTTGTTATAGTGGTTTAAGGTTAAAAACATATTTTAAAAAGGCTAAAAATGGGGAGATTGCATTCCATTCTTTCCTTCGACATGAAAACCGTTGGGTGACTTTGGGCCAGTCACTTTCTCTCTTGCCTAGAAAGGAAGCAGTGGCAAACCACTTATGAAATTGTGTCAAGAAAACTGCAGGGATTTATCACTAGGAGTCAATACAGATTTGAAAACACACATATATTGGCTGATGACTGAAGTTCTAACTCATTCAACAAATTCATGGACCATTAGTAAGACCAGCAACATATCCCATTTTATAACATACATTCGGCATACAGTGACACATACCGTTCCATTTAATCACGATACTTTAGTGTGAACTTTAAACTCAAGAAGAGTAGGATATGAAAGGGCTTGGAGAATCCTGTGATCCATCTGAATAGAGACAGCCTCTATTTAGGGTCCAAGTTATTTACTGTTTCAAGGCAAGTACTTACAAAGAACAAGAAATCTAGTGTGGGTGATAAAATAAACAATTATTAACCTAGTGCAGGTAATGCCAAAAATGACTAAGCACAAAGCTGCTAACAACAAAAAATATTTAATAGTTTCTGAGTATAAATAAAACCCAGTTTTGTGCTTATCTTACTCATAGTTACCTGTAATATAATTAATGCTTCCAAAGATTTACCCATAAGCATTGTTATTAAGGAGAATAGGGATTACCTTCTGAACTAATGGTTCCCAAGGCATTTGTGATAGAAGAGGCCTCTTGTTAACTTTGTAGTAGAAATTTACAGCAGGGGGTGGGAGGAGGAAAAATCTGATAATTGCACAGAGAATAGGAATTTGGTTTGTGCTTGTTCAGAGCTATAATAGAAAATTAAATCATTTTCAACCATATCATTTTTCAGTATACATATTCTGACACTTATACTATGACTGGTGCATATATTTAATATCAACAAGGCAAGAATTTATCTCAGAATATCTGTTACTGAAAACTATTTTGGTGCCTTGACTCACAGTTCTAAGGTTTTCTCCAACCAGATTGTTCCTGTCACTTTAAACATCCTATGATCATAAGACTTGATGATTCTTTTCCCACAGTTTCCTCCACTACAATAATTTCTCTGCCCATCTGTTAAGCAGCCCAAAACTATATTTTCACTTGCTGCATGAGTTGGTTTTGTGTTTTAAGGAATTTTTGAAGACATTCTTCACTTTGGGGTGAAATGCTGGCAAGCAATTTTATTTGGACACTTTCAAAATGTATTTCATGGGTATTATATAACAAGATTATGAAATATCCTACACTGGCATCCTTGATGATCAAGAATAAATTGCTAGTCTGTCATTGGCTGAGCAATACCAGAACTGATAATAAAGTTGGGCAGAGTGCCCTAAATACTGAAAAACTCTTGGAACTCTGAATTTGAGATCATCACAAAACACAAGAAGACTGGGAAGGGCAAGTTAGTGTAGGAGGATTTTGATTCTAAGCAATGGAATTGCCTTACTGTCTCCCTGGAACCAGATTATAGATAGTCCCCGATTTACAACCACAAATGAGATCGGAAATTCTGTTGCAAAGCAAGGCAGTTGTTATGTCAGTCATATCCAATTTATAACTTTTTGCCTTGGTTGTTTAGCAATTCACTCCTGTTAAGTGAATCATTCTGTCATTAGGCCAATGCAGCTTCCCCCATTGACTTTGTTTGTCAGAAGCTGGCTGGGAAAGTCACAAATGGTGATCATATGGCCCTGGGATGCGCAACCATCCTAAATACAGTATATGACAAATGCCCAATACCTGAATTTTGAGCACCTGACTGTAAGGAATATAAGTGAGACGACCAGTTGTATGTCACTTTTTTCAGTACATTATAACTTTGAACATCACTAAATGAATGTTAGTGTACTACGTGTATCCTAATACGAATACTATCTGTATCCTAATACTTCCCTCATATTTGATAGTTTATCAGAACAATCCTAGTCTTGTAGCTTTTGTGGAAGTCCTGTAACAAAATTAATAGTTAAAATGAACATTTGATATATTTCAAGAATTTCTATTCCCTGAATTTCATTTCAACTTTCAACTTTCTTGCTGTTTCTGACAGTTACAAACTCACCTTGTTGTTATATTCATACCTGTTTTTCACAACTTCTTCTGAGTGTTATTATTCATGGCTCCTTCTGGAGATGTTGCTCTTACACATTCCTTGATATGAAGGGTTTTTAATAATCCATGTTCTAATTTCCTGTTTTTCATCAGTACTGATAACTTCCTGTTACCTCTAATTTCCTGTATTTCACCAGAACCTTATATTGATAGTGCCGGTAACTGACAAGCAATATCAATATTAATTAAAACATACCTACATTTTGTTTATCAAAAGTTTTTCTCCATGAAGAATATTAATACTGTTAATTGGCCAGCTCTCTTTAATTAAGGAAAGAGATATAAATCGAGAAAGTGCTGAAATACAGAAAGGAAACATAAAAACTTTTTAATATGTATGTTAGATGTGTTCAGCTATTTAATATTTTGAGTTACCTTTTTGATTTTCAGCTGCAAAACCAAGGATGGAGATATTATGTACGTGTAATAGTTATACCATGAGAATTTCAAGAACATCTTTTGATTTTCTGCATAAGAAGCTGTGCCACCAAAGTTTCCTAATATATATACTACAACTTTAAAAGCACAACTATAATGATGTGGGGAAATACCCAAACAAAGCTGAATACCATACATGTAAGAACCTGTGAAAACTTAGGTATATATATGTTCGTAGATTTTCACGGGTACAGGTATGTAGGTCTAGGTGTGTCCAGGTCTTTTCCTGTGTAAGATTAAGAGTATCTTGGTGACGTTTCGGCGAGGTCCCATTTGCCATCCTCAGGCTGGTACTTTTGGCTTTGTGCCAGACAACTCCAGCCCTACACAGAATCCATCACCTCACACATACAAAACTCCTTCCACTTCAAAGAAACAATAAAGAAACAAAACCTACAACCCAGCGACCTACTCGTGAGCTTCAATATCATATCCCTCTTCACCCAAATTACAAAACTCATTTGTAGCCCAATGCAATTTATTTAGAGTTTACCTGAAACAAAACACAACTGAAAACCAATGAAAAAGAATGATTAGGGGCAAAATGATGACAGTGTTCCAATACTTGAGGGACTGCCACGAAGAAGAGACCTACCATATTTTCCAAAGCACCAGAAGGCAAGGCAAGAAGCAATGGATGGAAACTAATCAAGGAGGAAAGCGATCTAGAACTAAGGAGAAATTTCCTGACAGTGAGAACAATTAACCAGTGGAGCAACTTGCCTCCAGAAGTTATGAATGCTCCATCACTGTAGGCCTTTAAGAGCACATTGAACAGACATTTGTCTGAAATGGTATCGATAAGGTCTCCTATTTGAGCAGGGGGTTGGACTAGATAGAAGACTTCCACGGTCTCTTCCAACTCTCTTAGTCTGAATTCTGGAATGTTTTGCTACACGGACATATTTATAATACAAAAAAAGACACAAATTAGATATTTGTCTTCTTTTCCTTTGTCCTGATGATTTGAAAAATGCTCTAAACATCTGAAAGTGTGCTACTGGATACGCAAGTGCAAGTAAAATTGGAGGGAAATTCTATTTCTAGTTATTCCTAAGGCTGTATTCAAAGAAGAGATCTTGATTTCCAGATGATTAAAAAAACTATTCATACTCTCTATGAAAACATCATACAGGACCATTATGTATCTGAATCTGACAGCTAGTTTTCACAATTATCCACCAGTAATATGTTCCCAATATCATAATTTTATATATATGGAGCAAACCACCCAGGCCTTTTTTCATTGAGGAAGGGTCTAATTTTGCAAGATATTTTATATAAATATACATTTCAAAATAGTTCAAACTGAGCAGCATATTCACACAATATGACAGTATAGATGACAATATAGCTCTCAATTTTTCATTTTTCAAATATTTACACTATTAGACTTCAGAATTCAGTGCACACATTAGTAAAAGTGTTCATTCATGCTCTAAATAAATTCCTTCCCAAATCAGCTAAGATCAATGTCTGTCCAGTGTACACTACTACGTAGGAAACAAGAATTAAATTATTATATGAAGCTACTTGTGTTCAGGACATAAATTCTTTGGGATCTGTTCAATTTGTACACCTACTTGCAGTAAACAGATCATTTTTTTCTTCTGACAAGAAGTTAATTAGGAAGCCTAGTAAAATAAATATATAAAATGAAGAACTAAGAGAGGGGGAGTTTGGAGATTGAAGTTTGGAGATTGAGATTGAAGCATACTTACTGAAGGTATGGTCACAAAAAAAATCCCATATTTCAATGAAATCATTATGGAGAAATACATGTTTAAATATTTAGTCAAAGCATAATACTAAAGCTTCCGAAAAGGCCAAATTCACACTCACAACCATCCACCATTTATTTCTCTGATGTACAAATCAACACGCTTCAAGTGTTTTTTCTTTTTCAAACGTGGCTACTTAAAGATGCCGAATTCCAATTCTCAATAGTACCCAGCCATGGAATTCTGCTAATTGACATCTACACATCTTCAAGTTGCCAAGTTTGAAAAACGCTGCTTTACTTGCACCCTTGTTTGTGATTCCCTCTATATCTAGGTACATCACAATCCATATCTAAAGTTCCCATCCATGTTTGGGGTTAGGGTGTTTTGCTCAGGAAACTATCCCTAATCCACATTTTGGTGAAAGTAAGGTCAGGTTTCCTGGCATTAAAAGCCTTACCTTTTCCCTCCACTCGTTGTAAGTTATAAACTGGGGTGGAGGGGTGGGGAAATGTGGCTCCTATTGGCTAATTCAAATGCTTAATCTGGAGAGGAAGTGTGAGAGCACCGTTCTCATGCATCTGGAATGCTCGCAGGTTAGATTTCAACCCTTATACTGTCTTTCTCTATCTCACTCACTAATGCAAGCAAGCACAGTGCGGTCCCCGATGAAATTAAGAGCAGAGAGAGAGAGAGAGAGAGAGAGGGAAGGAGAGAGGAAAAAAAAGAGAGAGACCCAACAGGAGCAATCAAATTCCCGCAACTCTCTTCATTAGCTGAAGTGACATTGCTTGTATAATATGAGGAGGGAGAACCATCACGAAGAAATTTGGGGCACAAGCCATCCCCCTCAAAAGCAGCCAAAGCAAGAGATTCCCAAAGGTAACAGAAGTGCTTTACTACAGGTCAAAGAAACATACAGGTCGAGGTATAGACAGGTGAGGGGATGGGTCTAAGTCCAGAAATCGGCTAAGCTCATCGTGGAGAAAACCAGGATCTTACCTTAGAGACAAGACGAGCTGCTTCTGAGCTGCTCTGCTGGGTCCCTCCTCCCGGGACTGCAGGCTGCTGCTTGTTTTAGGAGGAGGGAAACATCCTGTGCTTCAGGCAAAAATTCTCCAGGATTTCATCTCCTGAGCTGCAGAAACACTCTGGTTCAGTTTTATCTGCGGCTCCGGCATCCCTGAGCATCCTTCTCGCTGCAGCTGCTTCCTACCAGCATTCCCTTGTGCCAACCAGCCAGCTGCTGTGTGGGAGACATTATGAAAATGCCAGACACCCCCTCTCCCAGGCAAGTGGTGAAAAGGGAAAAAGGAAGGGGGGAAAGAATCAAAACACAACAAGTTTCCTTTGGGAAGGATGGGCCAGAGTGATACATCAGGTGTTCTAGGTTATACTGACTAAGCCCTTTTCCTCCCTGGGTCATTCAATAGTGTCATTCAATTGTCTCTGTGCCCATTTAACAGAAATGAAAACAGGTGGTATAGTCAAATAATGGTGCTTGAGTTGCTCCGAGTCACTGGTCAGGAAACAGCTAGCCTTCCTTGTAAATGCGCGCTTTGCTTTCCCTAGATTTTACACATCACCATTCTAGTTAAATGTTCTCACTACTTCCCAAAGAAACCCTAATTTGATTTTCATGGGCAAAATAGAAGAATAAGCTGGATTCCCTTTAATCAATTTTGTCCAAGTTGAAACATCTTCACATGGTTTGGAGCCTTTTCCCACTACTGAGCTCAAATGCTTTCCACCCATCCCTGAGTAAGCAAAAATAAAAAATAAAAATGATTTGATTTTGTGCTACCAAATTGTTTTTTTACTCCTGAAAACCTCACACGTTTCCTCCAACCTGATTCTTCAGGTCTTCCCACACTGCACTCATCACCACTGTATTTGAGTCTATTCATCTCAGTGCTGGTCATCCTTTTATTTTCTTTCCACCTTTTCCAGCCTTAGTTTTCCCTCTTGAAACATTTTGTCCCATTGCAGAGTTTTGTCCTGTATCTATTGTCTCTGCTGGAGTTCACATACTCAGTTGGACTTCCCTCCATGGTCCCAGGTGCAAAATCTAATGAATTTCTTGCATTTTGAGGGTACTTTTGGACAGTATGGATTAAAGAGGAAATTTACTGGTATAATTCAAGTCACCCTAAAGCTGGAGATGAAATGGCAAGGGATGCACAATACTTGCAAAAGTATGGAATGGCCATATTAGGTTTATTAATTATAAATTGTCACTGAGAACAAGACTAGATTTCCTTGCATATTTCCTATTATTTATTTTATGTTTTGTATCTTTACTGGAGTAAGACTTCTCTGCAACCTCCCTAAGGCGCCTTCATTCATTGAGGGCTAATACTGTAAAGAAAATAGAGCAAGGGAATGAAAGAATAAATCCTTGCTGATCTTCTCCAGATGATTTAAATTACAGTTTTCATAATCTCCATCAGATCTAATGACAGCTTATCTCATATTTTCACAATGTGAACATAGACTTCTATTATTAACTATGGTAACAAAAATATTACAATATGTGCAAGACAAACTCCACCCTTCATTGCCTGCATCCTGACTTGGAACACAAATACTTAAGTGTTTTCATGATTATACTATATTGCATGTGTTAACACTTGCAGCACTTTGGCCCCTTTCTGGTGCCTATGATATCAAATGAATGTAGCAGCATCCATTTATAAACTGCAAATATTAACATACTTTGCAAAATGCTATTGTGGCAGCCACAAATATTTTTTATGTTAAGAATATTTCTTTTGTCATTAAAACATTGCCTTGTACTGTCATACTGGATAAACAGAACGTACATGCACAGGGGTATACGTGCATATGCATGTAGGGGATAATTTTATTTGTATGGAAGAGACATGTCACCTCTACATGACATTTTTCGTTGATTGGCCATGAATTGGTGGAAATCATTTAATGTAAAGGCAATATTGCCAACAGATAAACTTTTATGGCCTCAGAAGCAAAGCACCGTTGGACTGGTTAGTTTTAAGACAGCAGGCTACCAGGGAATGCCATGGCTTTTGTCTAAACTAGAAAGTCATATCCAAGGAAAAAAGCTTTGATATTTACGTACCTAGAAACAAAGTCTCACATGACAATTTCCCCACCTCCTTTTAGGATACATAAAGATTTAAAATAGAGGTTGGAAAATACCACATCCATTCCAAAAACCTACAAATTTGTAATGCCTTGCCTGAAGCAACTATTTGGATACTTCATGGAAAAGCCTGTCCTATGATTTTTAGATTGACAGATGACCTTTTGCAAAAATATGTTATCTCTCGTTCCCATGGCTTACAAACCTAAAGTAGAAATGGGGGAGTCACATTTATAACACACTAAAATTAGAGCTATTGTAGTGCTGCAAGCAAAAAAAATCA
Source organism: Laticauda colubrina (assembly GCA_015471245.1). Lineage (NCBI taxonomy): Eukaryota > Metazoa > Chordata > Lepidosauria > Squamata > Elapidae > Laticauda > Laticauda colubrina. The sequence goes on along the minus strand of BLBF01000005.1, from coordinate 44,187,245 downwards.
TCTGATTAATGATATGGATGACGAAGGAACCAGGACTAGAGGTATGTTCATATGTGGGAATATAAGTGCACACATATATGTGTGCATTATTCCAAAATAATTGGTTCATCATATCAAGTCAAAGTCAATAAACATGCCAGGAAATAATTATTTCCCATTCATACACAAACATATTTACAACAACAATACCAGTGTCAACTCATAAAATATTTTGTGTACATGATTTATAGTTGACAACAGAAAGAAGAGGGGGGGGAGTTTCAAAGAGCAGGCAGCAATGTGGAATCAGAAATACATTCCATTCATATTTTCTTCAAAGACTGATTAGATGACTGAAGTTTCTGCCCTGCAAAATTCTAATTGGAGAGCGTGATTTATGACTCTGGGCTATGGACGTTTTTCGTTGGATGATACACCCAGAGGGCTGGGGGGAAAAGCAGGATCAAGGGTAATAGTGAATTACGTATCTCAGAGTTAGCTATGCGAGGTAAATGCTTGATGTAGAATGTTAACTTCAAATAAATCTTTTTTAGTTTTGGGAGTGTGGCTCAAGGCTCATGATTTAATTGGAGTAACTGCCGGAATCCTGACAACCAATTTTTGTAGGATACTTCCAAATAAGGACTTTGCTATTTCAGAATCCCTCTGAGCCTCCATAATCTCATGATATGAACATTATCTTATTTCTGGTTTAACTTTAATATATTTGAAATCACAATTAAATTAATATTTGAAACAATGTTAGAGTGTGAAATTTCTGCCCAGTTTGCTGAAACTCTTGTCACATCCAATCTTCTGCTCCAGGACTTCAACCATCCTAGCATATCTTTCAAAGAAATTTGATTGTTGTTTCCTCTGTGGCAGAGCTCTGATTTTGTTTGAATGTACTGGTAGTAAGATAAATGGATACTGTACATAGTAAGAGTAAGAGTAAATATGGCAAACTCCTAAGTAACTCTACTTCTCTATAGAGTGGGAATAAGCCAGGGATCCACAAATTATTCACTTCATCGATCCCTTTGTGAAGTTTCAGATAGTTAATTAACTCCCAAACACTCATCATATGGAAATAATTTTAAAATCACCATTCTTTCTAAAATATTATGAATCATCATCATAATAATGATCCCTTGTATTAACCCATCAAATCTTGGAGGTCAATATTGACCTCTTTGGTGAATCCTGGAATATGCTACTAGCTATCCACTTTGTAAGATCAGTGGAAGAGAATATGATCACAGAAGTTTTTAATCTCTTTTCAGGAATTCAAAAGTGGAAATAGTGACAAATGTGGAAGTGTTTTCAGATTTCTTATATTTTCTCGGAAGAAATGCATCAGCAAATATTTGATCCCGAGAAGAAATCAGCTCCAAAAATAAAATAAGATAAAATAAAACTGCTCTTTCCACTGCTTTTTGTTTAATTTCCTCATTTCCATTTTATAAGTGCATATTTTCATGTGCCTATAACGATGCTTGATAATTATCAGAATCTGAGGGTAAAGGGTGACAAAGAGAAAAATAACACTGCATAAAAAGAAACAGAACTGAAGGCAATAAATTAGCGAGGGAGAACATAAGTCATTCTCAAGCCTCCTGCTTAATCACCTGTGCATATTTTCTTCAAACACATGAAAGTTAGTACAGATGCCCACCTCAGCTGTCATTTTGACAAAGATGGTTTTGACAAAGAATAACCAGAAGAAAAAAAAAAAGGTTCCTAAAAACTGTAATAACAGAATCAACCTTTCCAAATTTGTCAGTTGTTCATTGCCAGGACTCCTCCTACACATTAGCCCTTATTGTTTAATTTCTCAGTTAATCACAAATTGATAAAGCATTGCATTTTCTAAATGTTGCCTGGTAATTTTGACCTCGTGGGAAGTTGCTATGGAAAAGAAGTTGATGTCATTAGCACAAAAAGCACTGAATTTACACATACAACAGGAACAGGGCTATTTATAGAGAGCATTTTACCCTAGCCTCCCTCTTTCAGTGCTGTCATAGAGGAAAGAAGAGTGATTTTCCTCAGTCCTGTCTGAGATGGATTTTGCTAACTTGTCAAGAAAACTCTGAATTTGTGATGGCGAACCTATGGCGTGTGTGCCACAGGTAGCATGTAGAACCATTTGTGCGGGCATGCGAGCCCCAGTCAAACTTAACTGCGCTGTGCATGCGTGTGTCTCTCAGCTGATTTTTGGCCCATTTGAAGCCGTTTTTGCCCTCCAGGAGGCTCAAGGGAAGCCTCTGCAACCTCGGGAAGCTGAAAAACTGGCCTTCCGGAAATACCGGAAGTGCCGAAACAGGCCCATTTTCAGCCTCCCAAGGCTCCAGAAGCTTCCCTCAAGCCTCCAGGAGGGCAAAAATGGCCTGGGCTGCAGAGGCCCTCCAGAGGCTGAAAACGGACACTTCCGGTATTTCCAGAAGGCCCGTTTTTCAGCCTCACAAAGCTGCAGAGGCTTCCCTTGAGCCTCCGGGAGGGCGAAAACGGCCTCAAATGGGCCAAAAATCAGCTGGGAGGTGCACACATGCCCAGTGCAAATCAGGGTGCAGGGCGGGGTGTTGCGTGCACATGCACGGAGGGCACATTGCATTGTGAGTGCTGGCATGCATGAACTTTCGGCACTCCACAACATAAAGTTTCACTATCACTGCTCTGAATTCATGCAGAGCAAAGGACAGAAGGTTGTGGGGGGTGGGGGAAGTGTCATTTAGCAGATTATTCAGGCATATTTATCTACTTAAGTCTATGCTTTTCTAAGAGGTAACCTTGAAAGATTCCAGAACTTTTCCTTAAAGTGTGTAAGGCAGTGTCATATTATCTAGTACCACTGACCATTCACAAATAATTGAACTCCACACACCACTCCATATACCTGTAGTTGTTTATTTATGTCCTCACACATCTTGTCCTGTGAACGAGTATTAGGAATGCGGGGGGGGGGGGGGGAGACATGGGATTAAATTATGTGCTTGAAGAAAAGCAAGATCACAAATTATTTTTTAAATAAAGGAGAGTCCCAGGATGGACATTACAGTATCTGAAATTCAAACTTTGGGGATAAATCTAATCCAGTTATTAGGACCTTTACATGTAGTGATATGCTTTCCTCCAGTATTCTTCCTGAGTGGTAGGCTGGTACCAAGATGAAAGTTCTGTCATGAAAACATGTCTTCAATGCCATCTAAATATTGAGACAAAAAAAGTACATGGAAGAATCTGCAGACCTGCCAACCCCTGATAAAGGAAAATATGGAGACCCATGAAAAAAAATCTGGAGATTCTATAAAAAATAGTGAGATTCTATTTTTTTTCCCCGATCAAGTTTAAACAAACCCCTTTTCCATCGAGGAAAGTCATCAACAGTTTATTTAAATGTTTTATTTGTGTTCCCTGTTGTAAGAAGATGCAGCTTTCTTTCTTCTATTGAAAAATCACCACCTCTTTTCGCCATGTTTATACGATTGCGATCGCTTTCCCGCGCTGAACTTACAAAGACTACTGGGAAACTAGCCTCGTTCCCAGGGCCTACTCCCCTTTCAAAATGACAGACAGACATGAAGAAAAACGATTACTGTATATATTCGCATATAAGCCGATCTCGCATATAAGCCGACCCCCAAATTGGAAAGGAAAAAAAAAAAAAGCATTTTAAATTCAGTGTGAAATTGAGGAGCCTTGTTGTGAGACCGTGAGAAATGACAAAAAATCGTGAGACTCACGGCAGAACCGTGAGAGTTGGCAGGGCTGAATTTGTATAATACTACCCAACTTCCATTGTTGCTTTTTGAACTTGACACATTGCATAGAATTATATCCAGTGCTGAAAAGCAAAGAACTATTTAATTTTGCTTTATGTTGTTGATCATATTCCAAGATGGTGTCAGTTTCAACTGGGCAAATGCATTTTGAAAAGTCAGTGAGTAACTATTTGTTTCTTTTAGACATAGACGTTCCTGGAAAAGATCTAGGTACAACCTGAAATCATCTCAGTACCTGACAGATCCTAATTTGTATGTCTGTAATCTACTCCCATATTTCATCATACTATACTGTAAATAAACAGAGCTTATAATGATTAATAATTAATCATAATGATAATGAGAGTGTAGCTTGAATATTAGGCACTTTCCCCTTCCATTCCTTTCCTTATGTTTTTCCCTCTGCTCATGAGAATTTGAAACTTTACATAGTATTTTGCAAGCTAAAGGACAACTTGAACAATGTTTGCAAAACATTCTACCACTAATGAATTGCCTTTTAAATTTTAAGTTGGTATAGAGATGTGGATCTTCCTGTAGTAGTTTCTGCCTTAAGATCTGAATCTGCCTTCACTCAGTCTATCACAATTTTGTTTAGCATTTCGCCCAGCAGCAGAACATGAATGGAATGGCATTTTTTGTAACCTAGTTTCATTTCATCCATGATCTGGTCTCCAACTTCCTGATATCTGTCAATAAAATTTAGCTATAGTTGACCAACACAATCTAATATTAGCAGAGCTTGCAAATTTGTGTGGCGATTAAGGCAGCAGGCTAGCAATTGGGAGACTGTGACTTTTAGCCCCGCCTTAAGTATAAAGCCAATGGACTGACCTTGAATCAATCACTCCCTCTCAGCCCTAGAAAGGTGGCAACGGCAAGCCACTTTTGAAATCTTGCCAAGCAATCTGCAATTAATTATTATAATGATTAATCATAATGATAATGATTGAAACTAATTAACTGCAGTTCCAAAATTATTGAAATTTTCAGAACCGGTTTCGTCTCGTGGTTAAGGCATCAGGCTAGAAAGTGGTAAACTGTAATTCTGACCCCACTTTAGCTACAAAGTCAGCTGAGTGACCTTGGTCTAGTCACTTTCCCTCAGCTCTAGGAAGGAGACAATGGCAAACTACTTCTGAAAAACTTTGCCAGAAAAACAGCAAGGACTTGTCCAGGCAGCCCAAGAATTGGACACAATTGAAAAAAGATATCGTTGATCAGCACCATCCAATATTAGCACCACTAGGAAGAGATCAGCACATAACATCAGAAGCTAAAGGAAAAGAATGAAATCATCTGAGTTGGTAATCTGAGAGTTCTTCCACAGTACAGTAGAGTGTTTCCTAAATAATCTTATCTATGAGTCAGTAGATACTTGGTGTTATGCACTTCTCCAGTGCTCACTGCCTACAGCTAAATGATAATTTTAACCTTCAGAAAGGAAGAGTCTAGATAGCTGGCAAAAATTATAACTGTCTTAAATCAGATAGTCAAGTATTAGTCCATGCAGGAGTTTTTCCTGTTTTAAGGCTAGGTCACACTGGCCGACGGATGCAAAACATATGCAAAAAGGACACAGCGGATGAGCAAAATTTCGGGGGTGGCTCCATCCATTGTTATCCGCTCTCAAAAGTGCCCCAAATTTGCATAAACAGAATGGAAAACAACGGAAAGGAATGGACGGGAGTAGTACATAGCAAGGATGGTAAGCGAATGTTCGTAGGAAGCCTAGCGGATGGAAGTGGATGGAAGCAGATGACACATCTGAAGGGCTTCCAGGGGAGAATAGCGAAGCAGACGCGTAGCGGAAGGAGCGGATGCATAGCAGATGACACGGATGCATCACGGATGCCTATAGGATGCATAGCAGATGCGTAGCGGATGCGTAGTGGATGCAAAGCGTTCACTGCGCATGCGGGGAAGATGAATTATGTCAGCTCCACGGATATAAAAGGATGCAGCTCGCAAGCAGTCAGCATTCAGAGGAAAGACCTGCTGCCAGAGACATCTTGAAAGAACACCATGGTTCGACAGTCAGGGAAGAAGAGAAAGCCTGTGCCTATTCCTGCCAGCCCTGGCAAGAAGGACAGAACCACCATCCCACCCCCTGGCGCTGACTCTGAAGCTGCTGGTGCTTCTGCTGCTGCTGCTGCTGCTACAGATGGTGCTCCTGGTGTTGCTGCTGCTAGTGCTTCTCCTGCTGCTGCTGGTGGTGGTGCTTCTCCTGCTGGTGCTGGTGCTGGTGCTTCTCCTGCTGGTGCTGCTGGTACTTCTGCTGCTGCTGCTGCTGTGATGGACCAGCCCCAAGGCCCTCCAAGCCCTGCTGCTAAAGGCCCTGAAGCCCCTGCCAGAGGGAGGAAGAGGCAAGGAGAAGGGAGAGAGGAAACAGTACTCCATTTCTGAGGAACATGAGGAGGAGGTTCTGGAATGGCTGAGGGAGAACGAGTACCTGTGGAGAAAGGGCCACAGGCTCTATTGCGACACCAAGAGGAAGCAGGCAGCGTGGAGAGACAAGGCAGAGAGCCTGGGCTACACTTCAGATGCACTCCTGGGATGGTGGAAGCACATGCACACCTGGTATGGCAGGCCGCTGTCAAGCTCACTGACCGGGAGATGTACGTCATGGCCAAGTGCAGCTTCCTCTAGGGTTAGATCCGCCACCGAGGAGCAGCCCCTCTGTCAGCCCTCTCCCTCAGACAGCCCACAAAGAGCCACTCCTCTTCCAGTCAGGAGACAGCTACCGTGTCCAGGCAGGTGTCTCTGGAGGGCCCTACGGCAGAGACCCCCCCCAATAGCTGCATTCCCCATGCCAGAGGATGTGGAGGATCCCATCTCAAATGGAGCAAGAAGAAGCAGCAGCCAGAGACCAACCCACACCCACCCCAAGCTCTACCTCCACAGAAAGCAGGCAGAAAGACAGACTGGAGGGCCAGAGCCACACTATCCTGCTGGAGATCAGGGACACCATCAAGACCAGCACATATCAGAAGATATCTCTCAGCTGGTCCACAGTGATATGCCATCCTCTAACCGCAAGCCCTTCATCATCTACGTGAGCCAGATCCTCATGGACCTGCCCAAGGCCCAGTACCAGGTGATGAAGGAGAAAATAACAGCACTTCTGCACAACCCTCAAGGCCCAGCTGAAGCTGCTCCTACCCAGTCCAGGTCTGCTCCTCCACCCCAGGCGATGTCACAGCCCTTCCACGGCTTTCAACAGCCCCTCACCTACCAAGGCTATGAGTACCAGAACTTCCCACAGCAGAGGCAGCCCTTCCCAGTCCAGGCCCAGGTACATCGCATGCCCCAGACGCCTCACCTCGCCCAGCTGCAGACCAAACAGCCCCACTACACTCCTCCTTCCTCCACCCCACAGCCAAGCCCCTCAACAGAAAATCTGTCTTCAGTACTGTGCCTGACATCCCAGGTCCTTGAGGAAGGGCCTCTCAACCTCACAGGACTGAGTCAACTCTCTGAGACCTTCCTGAACATCCCATCCCATTGTACTCTCGGGGCCAGGCACTCCAATGGCGCCTCAGACCAGCACTTCAGCAACAGCCACCTCCACAGTTCCTGGCCGCTCGACAGCTGAGACCATGGACATGCCTCAGAGTGACTGAGAATAGTGCCAGAGACTGAGTTGTTACCTGTTCACCTTATCTTTGCTTAAAGACACTTTACTTGGTTCATTTTGCTTTTTTAATAAAGTCATACAGTTTACTTCAGACAGTTGTTAATAAAGGTTATCTTTGCTTCACACACTTGGTTCATTTTATTTACTTAATAAAGTGTTGGTGAAAACTTTGAAAAAAGGGTTAAGCCTTTGCATGCTTGTGGGATAGGTAAGGATAGCTGTGGGATGGGTAAGGATAGTTGTGGGATAGGTAAGGATAGCTGTGGGATGAGTAAGGATAGTTGTGGGATGGGTAAGGATAGTTGTGGGATTGATAAAACTCCAGTGCAAGCATAGTGGGACTGTATGGTCCACCCTCCCAGCTGCCACACATATGGCCCTTTTTTATCAATAACAATTTATTCATTGATCAACACATTTCAAAATAAACAAAGCTCTTTATTAATGCCCTATTCATTGTAAGGCCACTCAACATACATGGCACAATCTCATCAGTGTTATGAGACAGGCTCAAGGAAGCATCCATTAAGCATCTACCATCCTGTCTTGCCACTCCACTGCTCCAGCTGGGGAGTTGCACCAGTGTTTCAGGAGGTTGCGCTGCTTCTTCCCTTCACGTGAAGCTCTGTTGGGGCCTTGTACATCTACAGTGTCTATCAGGTTTCGTCCTTGCCTCCATTCACCAGGCTCCATGTCCCCATTGCCTTGTTGGAGGTCCATGAGCCTGTTCTGCAACACTGGGTAGCGGGTGCGCATGAGATTGTGCAGGATGCAGCAAGCTTCCACGATGCTCCTCACAGTCCCTGGGTGATGCTGCATGGTGATGAGAAGTACTTGGAACCTGTTGGCCAGGATGCCAAAGACATTCTCCACCATCCGTCTTGCCCTGGACAGTCTGTAGTTGGAAGATCCTCTCTTCACGGGTGAGGTATCTGGAACTGTATGGCTTCATGAGGTAGGTTCTGAGGGAGAAGGCGTCATCACCCACGATGAAGTAGGGCACATCTTGTGTGTCATTGGGCAGGGGTTCTGGATCTGGGAAGCCCATGATAAGGTTGCATTCCAGCCCCTCCTTGAGATCACTGGCGTTGTATACCTGGGCATCTGAAGCTGACCCGTTGCCTGAAGCATTGATGTGCATGAACTTGTAGTCAGCATCAACCATGGCAAAGAGGATGATACTGAAGAAGCCCTTCTAGTTGTGATAAGTGGACCCTGAGTTGGCTGGAGCTTTACAGGCCACGTGCTTGCCATCTATGGCTCCAACAGTGTGGGGAAAGTTCCACCTCTGATACCACTGTTCTGCAACTTTCCTCCAGCCTTCTTCAGTGGTGGGGCACTGGAGGAGCTCCTCCATGTATTCTTCGATGATGGCCTGCATCACTTCTCTGACTACTTTGCTGATGCTGTTGTTTGGCACCCTCCAGGCATACTGCATGTTTCTGTATGTGGTTCCAGAGGCCAGGTGCCGCAGAGTCAGTGCCACCTTCAATCCAGGGTCCAGGCTGGGACGGAAGTTGGTGCTCGACTTGGTCAACCTGGGTCTCAGACGCTCCACAATTTCGTCAAACATGGCTGGTGGCATCCTCATGAAGTGCTGGAATGCACGAGGGTCTTCATTCCTTAGCTCCACCATCAGCTTGTCATAGAGTCCAAACTCCACTCTTCTCCCGATCCATCTTCGGACTCGCAAAGCTCTTGGATGTCTCCTTCTTCTCCTTGTGTAAAGGTGAAACAGTCTGAAGAGGGCTACCATCATTCCATCAAGGAGTGTGTGATGATCCATGGTGGAGATCAATGGATGATGTGGAAGAGCAAGAGCAAGGCTGAAGAGGTCTGTACACCACGGCTGCTGGATTGATAGTGAGATCCAGGTGATTTCCTCCCCCTTTTTATAGGAAATGTCAGTTTTCCGCTAGGTGTCCTTCCACATACTCTAGGCATACTCCAGACATCCTAAATATCCGAGATATACCCCAGATACAAACGTTTTGTCCATTTTAATGCTTTATATACGAGATGCATCCGCTTACATCCTTTCTATTTTTGTGCTACTAACGCTGTGTGGACGTTCCGTGTACCTTTCGCTTTGTCCCTTTCTGCTTTCAGCTGCAGCGGATGTGAGTTGAGGGGATGCCCAGAGGATGCCGAGAGGATACAGCGGACGTGTAACGGATGACAATGGATGTAGAACATTTGTTGCCCGTATGTAGATCGTACGCGGCGGAAAGTTCATCCGCTCAAAAAGTTTTGTGCAGCTCAAAACCTTTTGAGTGGATGAAATAGCAGTAGATGGATGTTTGACGGATAGAGCGTATGAAATACATATACAATGAGTACACAATGGATGCATTGCGTTTTCCAACGGATGGCAAGATTTTTTGTCCGTTTTACATCCTCTTTGCATCTGTTGGTGCAGTGGGACATGGGCTTTAGTAAGCAGCATTGCACATCGAAGCACGTCAAAGGCTATTCTTCAATATTTATTAACAGGGGAATGAATATAAGACCAGAGGCAGATACATAAACATTTTAAAACACAAACAGAACTTTTGTAGGTGTCAAACATTTTATTTTAAATGTATGATTCATGTATTAAGGCAAAGACAGAGAATTTTTTTTTAAATTCCACTATTTAATAATGATTGGGTCATAGGAATGGAAAAAAACCTTGGAGGCCTTCTAGTCTAACCCTCTGCCTAAGGCAGGAGTCTTCATATCAACTCTAACAAATGATTATCCAATCTTTACTTGAAAATCTTCAGTGATGGAACACTGACCTCAAGAGGCAAGCTGTTCCACTGCTTAATTGTTCTATGAGAAAATATTTTCAGGTTGGATCTCCCTCTGATGAACATTCATCCATTGCTTCTTGTGCAACCATTAGAATAGAACAGAATAGAATTATTTGTTGGCCAAGTGTAATTGGACACACAAGGAATTTGTTTTCAGTGTACATAAAAAAATACAATAATCATAAGATACAAGACTTAGTGATAGTCCTAGGATAGTAAATAAGCAATCAAATCATACTAGGAAATTAAATAAAACAATATCAATTGTAAAGATACAAGCAACAAGGTTATAATCATAAGTAGGAGATAGGTAATGGGAAGGATGAGAATAATAGTAATACAATCTTAGCAAATAGTTTGACAGTGTTGTGGGAATTAGTTGTTTTGCAGAGTGATGGCATGCGGGGAAAAGTGTCCTTGTGTCTAGTTGTTCTGGTGTGGAATGCTCTATAAGCCAATTTGAGGGTAGAAGTGGAAACAATTTATGTCCAGAACGTGAGGTCTGTAGATATTTTCACAGCCCTCTTTTTGACTCGTGCAGTATACAGGTCCTCAATGGAAGGCAGGTTGGTAGTAATTGTTTTTTCTGCAGTCCTAATTACTCTCTGGAGTCTGTTTGGTGGCAGAGCCAAACCAGAGTTATAGAGGTGCAGATGACAGACTCAATAATTCCTCTGTAGAACTGAATCAGCATCTCCTTAGGCAGTTTGAGCTTTCTGAGGAGGCGCAGACAGAACATTGTTGTACTTTTTAAATGGCGTTTTTGATTTTAGGTATCCATTTTAAGTTGAGATATGATAGTACCTGGAAACTTGAAGGTCTCTACTGTTGATACCGTGTTGTCTATTATTTTAAGAGGTAGTAAATATTAGGAGAAACTCTCCTATACTACCACCTCTTACAATACTAGAAAACACAGTATCAACAGTAGAGACCTTTTAAGTTTTTACAGTTATGAGTATGTTTAGTTCAAGATTCTTCCAGTTGCACCACAAGGCTAGTTGTTCAAATTCCTGTCTGTATTCCTCGAATGAGACCAATCAATGTTGTATCATCTGCAAACTTCAGTACTTTAACAGAGGGATTTTTTTGAGATGCAGTCATTGGTATAGAGAAGTAGAGAACACACAGCCCTGGGGAACCCCTGTGCTAATTGTACAGGTATTTGATGTGATTTTGCCTAGCTCCACTCGGTACTATTCACATTAGGTACTAGAGAGAATAAAATGATGCCCTCTTCCTGGCAGACCTTCAAGTATTGGAAGACTGCTATAACGTCTCCCCTCAGTCTTCTCTTCATAAAGCTAAATATAACTAGCTCCTTTAATCATTTTTACAGAATTTAGTCTATAGACCCTTTATCACATTTATAAAACATAAATTAAATTTTAATCATTATTTGAGGCAAATGGTACAAGTCTTTGGTTGTTTCATGCCCGAACATAGTAAATGAAACTATAGTACTTAAAAAGAATTATGCATAATATTACAGCAATTGGTTGAATGCCAGCAATAAACTAAATTTGTGTTTAGATTATATTGTGGTTCATCAGCTATCCTCCACAACTACTTATGAAGATGAATACTTTTTAAATAGTGTTTTCTTCTTCTAAAGCCTGTAAACATGTGCTTTGAAAAGAAACATACATTCATAATTTGACACTGCATGAGGGAAAAAAAGAACCCCTAAGGGCAAGCTTTGAGCTAGTAAAGAATCTTTTATAAAACTTGTAGTAAGGATATATACTTACCCATGCAAATGAAAGGAGAAGTGGTTAGAATTTCTGTTGTGGAGCCCCACAAGTAGAATAACTTGGAGGCATTCCTGAGCCTCCACTGAAATCTTATCAGGACTTCTTCCCAGATATTTATAGAATAAGTTTTGAATTTAAGAAGCTTACATGCTAGAGATTTGTTTTGGTGTATTTTCCTATGTCGTCTATCAATGCATTCCTATTTATTAATAATGCTTTAAATCATTTTGTAATCCATCCAGAATGCTGTGGAATAATGTGTTTATGGTTATGGATGTCCTGCTGAATCGGACCAAGGCATACTTTAATCTAGGAATTTGTTATAATGGCCAGATGCTGAAAGTTCTTGTGAGCAAATGAAGCCGTCTCCCTTTACAACTACTATTCTTCTGTGATGGTATCAATAGTTCTTGACTTACATCTTTAGTGACATTTGAAGTTAAAAACAGCACTGAAAAAATTGTGACTTGTGACCATTTTCCACACAACTGTTGCATCTCTGTGATCATATGACCAAAATTCAGATATTCAGTAACTGGTTCATATTTATATTTGCAGTATCCCAGGGTCATGTGATCATTTTGCGATCTTCTTGACAAAAAAAGTCAATTGGGAAGCTGGATTCACTTTACAACTATGTTACTAATTTAATTGCAGTGATTCACTTCACAACTGTGGCAAGAATGATTGTAAAATGAGGCAAAACTCACATGACGCTAAAAGTAGGGAAATGCTAATTATGTAATATCAAATCAAAGAGCTGGCATTTTGCCTCTTGCAGGATTTTTTTGGGTACATAGTTTCCAAACACGCTCAGATACTAAGCTTTGTTTAAAGAACCGGATTTGCAGCAATCCAAATAGCTGCAAAATAGTGCCAAGATTTTTCATTCATCCAATAATTCTTGAAATTTTCATGGTGGCACAAAACAGTTTTACTGAACAGTGGTTACACAGAGAGAAAACAAACAAATGAGGGATTTACAACAGTTTAAGGATGAAAAAGTATAAGTTACTATAAAAAAGTCCATTCTGGATATTTATAGAGAAGCAAACAGAATATTGCAACTGTACAGATTCTGAAAGGCATCCGCTAAGCTTCATTTGACAACCTATGAGAAAATAATTGTGAAAAATGTTCTTACTGTTTACACATCTAGCAAGACCAAGAATCAGCTTTCATTTGCTTTTGGTGGTACAGAGGGGAGTAGAAAAGTAGGGAGATATTAAGAGGGGCATTTTCTCTATGTCAGAATCATGTCTCCAATATGAATGAAGTCTTCCAGCTTAGTATGAAATCACAAAGGTGTTTGGGGAAAGAACTATCAAAGGAACTGCTCAGCTCTTCTCTGAGATCTTGCAGAAGCAGCGCAGTAGATTTCCCATTTGAATTCAGAATTTTGTCAAAGAATGTATTCCACAAATCACTATTGGTGGACCTAAACAAGAAGAAAAAATATTTTTTGAGAATTTTCTGCATACTGCCACTTCCAGATTCTTATATAAATTTGTACTTTCCCAGTTGTCCTCAAATGCAGCCATAAAGTTCTCACCTAGATGTAAATGCTTTATTAATTTCATAAATCACATCATGAGACATACAGCATGTGGTCTCTAAATACGATGAAATATAAAGGAACTTTGAAAGCACTGAAATCTTATTTGTGGATGTTATGCCTTCTACTCTAAGAAATGCCATGTGTTCTAAGAAAGAAAAAAAAGCTGGCACAAGAAGTAATTTATTTCAAAGCATTAAATGAATTGGATTCAGAACATAAAATTGAGAGTTAATATTAATTGCTATGCACCTGTAGGATTTCATGATTTCCAAAAAGTTTGTTCATTTCAAAGTGAAATACTAAATTTCAAATATTATACAAATATACCTCAATTCTGAAACACAGTAAAAACTCTGCAGATATTTCATAACAAATGGTCTAATTGTCTAAAACTACAATACTGGAAATAGACTTCTTTGAAAATCTACTTTTGCCTTTTATTTCAGTTTTATAGATTACATAGATAGAATTCTTTATTGGCCAAGTGTGATTGGACACACAAGGAATTTGTCTTGGTGCAAATGCTCTCAGTGTACATAAAAGAAAAGAGTCAAGAATCATAAGGTACAACACTTAATAATAATCATAGGGTACAATAAGCAATCAAATCATATTATATTATTTCACTGCATGTGTTTATTCAAAGGGAAGGTTTTGATGCAGATAAACAGCTCCAAGAATGAACACTGATGGAGTGCACCTTTCTAAAATAAACAAATTTCCCCCCTAAAATGAAGATTGTGTACTGTATTTTGTTTCTACTGACTAGTTTTGGAAGAGGGTGAGAAATAATACAAAATTACAATTGTACACAAATTAAACATTGCCTCAAGAATGTTGCATGTCTGTGCTTGCTGAAAGAAAGAGCAACTCTCTTCTATTTGGTCAGCATGGAGATTGCGTAAGTCAGATTTTTCTTATTAGTTTTCAAAGTTATTTTCTGCAAACAGGTTCCTAGTAAGGAATTGAATTCTCTTGCTCTGTAATAATATACAGAGAAATCAAGTGGTTTAGAGAAAGGATAGAAAAACCTATTTCCTTCTCACAAATTGTTCTTTGCTTCCCAAAATTCTTGATTTAAACTATCAAATAGATTGTTAACCTGAAGAAACCATGGAGCATTCAGGAGGATGAACTATAAAATAGCAAAACTATTTCTCAATTTAAATGGAGTTGGGAGTTGAATCCCCCCCACAAAAAATCAGGTCAAAGAACCCTTTTCACTGAAGGACCAGAATATTTCATGTTGAAACAAAAAAGCATGATAATTCAAACTGTAAACCCACATGGAATGTAGCATAATGCAAATAAGTTTATTACTTGAATTTTATTGAACTAATGTGAAGAGAAGAGAAGAGAAGAGAAGAGAGCATCTCTGGGAACACTTTAGTTAAACTTATCTAGCTGAAAACCTTCCATCTGTGCATCAGTTTAGGGATAGGAATAAGTGCATACATGCAAATATTTCAGTAGATATTCTGAACAATCTGATCACTTCAAGCATCCTGCTTATATCTGCTTGAAAACTCATATGCATTTCGTTAGCCAGTTCAATGAAGCTGTTGATGATGCACATTCATCTATTTAAAGCTCACTTCTAAAAGGAAATGCTATAAAAAGGCAACATTTTTTTAGAATGCATCAGATAAATCTATCTATACTAAAACTGGGCAGTTTAATTTATCAAATATGAGTTGTTATGATGACTTAGAATTCTAAGAAAGAAACCAATAGGAAATAAAAAATACATTCCCTTGATTGCATAGGTGATAAAAATAAATACTTTAAAATAAAGTTAAAAACAAATAATACAAATGGACAATTTAATGTACTGTAGATCAGAAAGGGTTCAGTAGGATAGCTCTTGGTATATCTCAAAGTGGCTTAAATCAACCAAGTAAGGGCTATATAATATAGATACCCCAGATTTCATGAGACTATTCTGAATCCCAATATGTGATAAAAAGGTAAGTAGAATTCAGACCAGTTGTAATGATTAAATCAATCAGTCAATCAATCAGTCAAATCAACCAATACCTTTTCTATTCTCTGGAGAACTGATTACACTTACATTATTTCATGCAATGTATCAACTTCTCTGGCTTTGCGGATTAGTGCGGGGAGGGAAGGAGATGGTTCCGTGTGAGCAGTGAGCAAGTGTGCGCACATGCAGCTCCATCTGCATGAGTGGAGGGCATGCGTGCCTGGTGCCTGAGCAAATGGACCATGTGCACAAGTGCTTGCCTGCTGCTTATGCAAGTGGGGATGCACATGCATCTCTCCTGCCACTTCTGCGGCCCAGTTCCAAATGGCTCAAGGCCTGGTAATGGACCCTGGCAGTGGTGGGATTCAAATTACTACCAGTTCTGTGGGCGTGGCTTGGTGGGTGTGGCAGGGGAAGGGTACTGTAAGATCTCCAGTCAGAGGTGGTATTTGCCGGTTCTCTGAACTACTCAAAATTTCCACTACTGGTTCTCCAGAACTGGTCAGAACCTGCTCAATACTACTCTGGACCCCGGCTTGAGAGTTGAGGGACCCCGGCAGTGTTAGATAACAGCAAATTCCTCAAACATAGTCTGACCAGCTTTACAATTAAATCCAATGATTTCCATTACCACAGCTCTCCAATTTATCCACCATAAACCTCAAGATCAAATCTGTTTGCAATTCACTTTTCTAAACCATCTGCACTGTTTTTCTTGCACTCCATCCTCATCCAATTCTTATGTTCAGTTTTCTCTCTAAAGATCAAGTCTCCTGGAAAGATACATTCACACTCATTGTCCTCAAGGTTAAGAGCCTCAGCAGGACATTTGTAAGTGAGAAAAGCAGCTGCTTCAAATTACAGTTCTCACAGACATCATTTAAAAAATAGCCCTTATATAACTGGTAGTTCTGTGAACATTTTAAAAAGTTTAGATTTTTTTAAAATTAACATTTTCTCTCAGTTATAAATAAAATTATACTAAATGTCAACATACGTTACATGTATGTTGGTAAGTTCTGAAAAAATGAATCAATTGTTCTACATTCTTACACATTAAATTACCTATGCCATGGGCTTTCATCTGTTTTTCATCTCATTAAACTTACCCATGCTGTTACTAGGCTCTAGTTTCTTGAATGCCCTAGGCATTCATTTTCCCCCAATTAAAGCCATACTGTATAAATAAACTCACGGATCAAATATAAAATTGTGTGTGTGTGTTGAATTGAGAAGGGATCTGACCCAAGCAATGCATGGAAGGGAAGATAGCATAATTTAAGAAAAGCAGTTGGAAATATAGTAGAAAAAGACAATTGTGGGATAGTAGCCACTAATCTACAGCAAAACTTGGAAACAGCACTAAATATTAATTACTTATATTAACAAAGATCAAGTGATCAGAGAATAAATTCTCTATATTATAAAATGCTGAATTCTAATTTCATACATAATTTCATAATTATTGCATGTGCTAAAGAAGTGATACAGCAAATTTAATTTCAAGTCTTCAAATCAGGAAGCATTCTTTGTAATTGAAGAGAATTTACTTTGCTTATCCATGAGCAACATGGTTGTATGGGGGACATGAAGTTCGTTTCAAATTTAACACTTTAACCAGCATACTATACAGGCTAAACAGTAAAATACACTGATTTTGAAAAGAGATGAGAAGCAGTCTACATCAATTGATTTACTCATCCCTTAATCAGCTTTAATATCTTCTTGGTCTGGACAGCACTACTACTTAAGGTGGGGTTACCCCAGGTATGTCTTGTCCTAATCTTCCCAACACTGGAGAAAACTTTTCCATAGCCACCATATGAAACATGGGATCTTTCATCAATAAGGAATGTTTAGAGGCCACTTAAATAGCATTTTTACCCCACCATTTGTCCAGACAGCACAAAACAGTGTAAAAAGGCTTTTCTCTTAGCCCTACAACTGCTGTCCAAAAGAAACTAAACTGACAATGCAAATACATGAGTTCATAAAATTCACACAAAGTCTGTGTGGTTAATCTGCACTATCCACCTGATAACTACAATATCTTGAAAGAATCTGTGAGCCACAGTGCAAAGAAAAGAGTCACCAGTGTCACTTCTAGTTAACCTGGCCTGTCCTCAAGAGCGAAGGAGCATAATTCAGGGATCTCATTAAGTTATCCAAAGATTTCACAGTGATTAAGCATATAGTGACTAATGACAGTGATGGCTCCAGTGGTTTTTTTTTCCAAGTGTATCACCTTGGCATCTCCTCAAAACCTATGGGTAAACTTTAACCCTGCTTTAGAGTATTGAAAACTTTATGGAACAGGATATAGGGCTGTGAAGGCCTTTCATCCTCAACAGGGAGGATAGGCAGGTGTTGATTTTTTAAAGACTAGTTTATTTTCAAATGTCTGTCTGCTATGTTCTTAGTATTAAAATTATTATAAATGTTTGACACAAATATTTAGCAACAAAATGTTTGTATTTTCCAGGTACTAGGTCATTCTTTGGCTAAATGCAAAGCATTGAAAGAAGTAAGAAGCCACAATACTGTGATGGGTAGCTTCTAGTTTCTACTTCGGATTGGCGAAGGTCCAATCCATCCACCCTTTTGGTTAAAGGGATTAATTGTTTCTGCTTTAGAAGGCAGTTATAGTTAATCCTGTTAGTCAGTGACTGGATTCATATGTTATGCTAAAACATAATGTGGTTGGCTTGGTTTTAGCTTGGCATGTGAGTATAACCACTATGGTTACTCAACAAATCATGGCTATAGGCACAACAGGATATAACACAAAGTGTTCCTGATAATTTTTCCCCCCACATTGCATTCTACATTAAAGTTGATACCACATTTAATAGTTTTACTATAACATGACATAAGCTTTACTTTCTCACTTCATTGTTTAACAGACATTTAAATTATTTGACATCTTAGCAGAATTTATTTAATCAAAATTCTGAGCCATCCAACTCCAAATTACAGTTGGCAGCTTTATAAAGTGAAAAAAACAACCACCCAAGTCGAAAAAACAAAAAAAATTACAAACAATACATATGCAAGGTAATAAAACCATTCTTCCACATCTTCTCTCCTTAAGAAGCTCAAAGTCAGGTTTTTAAAGAATGTTTGAACAAAAGCAAAATGGTCACTACAGAAGAGACCTACTAGGAATCTTGGCTGGTATAATCCAGAAGGGCTTTTTTGCCACAGCCCCTTTGGAACATTTTGCCACAGGAGATGAGATGTGCCCCTCTCTCATTTACCTTCAGGAAAAGCCTCCAAGCTTGGCTGTGCTGATTGGGTTGGACTTGAGTTTCTCATGAAAGAGAAACTGTTGGCTGGAGTTGATTGCTGCAGTAATAGACAAGGAACCACCATCTCTCTACTCCAAACACAGGGTTTTTAGTTTGAATTTTTTGTTTTTAATCTTTTTTTATATTTATAATTGTTTGTATATTTGTTTGTATTATCACATCATAAGACAGAGTCACCTCAAACCACGATGGGTAGAAAATAAATTTAATAACATAATAGGTGCTTTTGATATAATCCCAAAATAACTTGAACACCACTTGAATATTGTTGACATTGACAAAATCACTATCAGTCAATTGCCACGCTCAAAATGTAAAACTGGGTCACATATAAGCCTATGGAGATTCTGAGTCATCTCGGTCATGATTGTCCCAAAGTGCTTTTTCAGGAGGCAACTGGACTTTGTTTTTTTTTTTTTGAAGACATTTCGCTACTTATCCAAGAAGCTTCTTCAGCTCTGACTAGATGATGGGAATGAAAGGATTTATATTCCTTGCAGACAGCCAGGATTTATATTCCTTGCAGTTATAATGACCAGCTGCCTGCAAGGAATATAAATCCTTCCATTCCCCATCATCCAGTCAGAGCTGAAGAAGCTTCTTGGATGAAAAGCAAAACATCTTCAAAAGAAAAACAAGCAAGTCCAGTTGCCTCCTGAAAAAGCACCTTTGGGCCACATATACTTAAGTCCCAGGACCACATGTGGTTGTCACAATTACTTAAATAAGTAATATGCTATTCTGATTTAAATATGTCATTCCTCTCATCTAATGGTATCATTTCTGTCATGGTGAATCTAGAACGAGAAACAAAAGGCAGAGTCTTTGAAATGCTAAATACTTACTGAGATAAATCTCTATTAGTGATCCATCTGTCTTCTTCCCAGTGAACTTGCAGGTATTCCCCAAACAAAATCAAATGTGCAGTGTTTGCAATGCCAAGCATGTCCACCTGAAACAAAGGATTTCTGTGTTAATAATAATGACTTGTAATTTCATAATCTTGAATCATTCGAATCATATAATGAAAAAAGTAATCTCTTCAGAAGCAGATTACTCCAGAAATATTACATCAACTTTAAGTGTATTTTTTCTGGGATTTTCTAGTAAGATATCCACAAATGTTAATTTAAAAAAAAAAGAGTTACCAAGAAAAAATGGGTTTTTACCTGATGTACTGGGGTATTTTCATTAAAGAGCTGCTGTCCAATCTGGGTCTGAGTTATTGGGAAGCTTTTCAGTGAATTCTCAGTTGGCTGTCGTCGTAAATCTAGGCTGTGAGAGAAATCTACTATCTTCAGAATTTTGTTAGTCTCCCCCATGTCAAATGGATTGTAAATTCTGAAAGAGAGCAGATTTACAATTTAATTCAATGGTTACAGTATTGCACATGCCCGTCTTACTGCTTCCCTCTAGTGTTTGCACTAAGAATTTGCTTCATTCTTAACAATGTACTTGATTGATGTAAAGGAAAAGCAAGGTTTTCCCTGAACCATTTGTGGATGGGTGTGTGTGTGTGCGCAAATGCACATACATACACGTGTAGACATACTTTGTATTTGATGAAAACACTGCCATAGGAAAATATGATTGAAAAAAAATCAATGGGTGGCAGGTGAAGATAATAAAAGCAAGCGGTTGGAAGGATGAGTGTGTATATATGCATGTGAAACCATACTGACTGTTTTGAGGCAAAAAAGGGCAATCACATCTGTCTTGTTTCTCTTCTTGTTGCTTTTAAAAGATGGAGGATGATTATCTGCAATGGAGACCCCCCCCTCCCTCTATTCATGAAAGCCAACTTAATGTTAATGTTTTAATGGTTAATGTTTTTTTTTTCAAACTAAAGATTTAATCTTCTGCAAATGCAAGGTAAAGAGACCAAGACTACCACACTGTTCTGGAAAAAGGGCCACTGAACTCCATAGGGCAGGGGTGTCACAATGTCATCACATGATGTATCAGGATTTTTTTTCCCCTTCACTAAATTGGGTGTGGGTGTGGCCAACATGTGATGCATCCAGCCCATGGGCCAGGAGTTTGACAGCCCTGCCATAGGGCATTGCAGAATAATTTATCTTTGCTGCCCTTAGATGTCTACCATTTTTATGTAGGTGCATGAAAGAATTTAAATTAAACAGAATATGTTTTGTATATGTATATACACATCAGAAATCTTTTTTTCACCTAAATGCCTTATTTTACAGGCAGTTAATTTTACTCGATCAATACTGATTTTTTTGCCCTGATCTTTTTTTTTCCCCTGGAATGAGGTCTCTGGGGAATAAAACTCATTTATTTATACATTTGTTGGAATCTTCAGGATTAATTGCAATAGGAGTTAGGAACAATACTTCACAAAACAGTACTTATAACTTTTCTTTCATGTATTCTTTGTGTAGGATTTTGTTATTTGTTTGGGAAGAGGGAAAGTTATCTTAAATTCAGGTTTATCTTTCTTTCGAGTAAATACAGTTCTGCTAGTTCTTCATGCAGCCCAAAGTTTTCATAGTGCTTTTTCTACTACCAGAAACAGATAACATATACAACAGATGGCAGTTCCTTTAAAATGGTCATAAGATCACTATATTTGTAGCATAAAAATATAGAGAATACGCATGTGACTGACCACCTTTAGAATGCTATTAATTATATTTATTTTTAACATTTAAAATAAAATGGCAGAACACATCCTTTTGTAGCAAGTTATAATATATAAGCAACAAAATTAATGTGGCACGTTTGAAAGTTTTTATCCTTCCTTATAGTGCATCCACAGATTAAGCAAAATAGCTTACTATTTCATTTTAAAATCTTCAACTACACAGGTCCATAAATTATGCTTGAAGACTTTAGCATAAATTGGGATCATTATCAGAAAAAAGATTGAATATATATGAAGAAGTCTAGATGGGAGCACATCTGTTACAGGACACATTGGGACAGATATTTCACAGCTATATACCAGTATATATTATCATCCCAAAAACTAACCTTAAAAATAAAACAATAGTGCCATTTACCAAATTTAAATGGAGAAATAATATATGTAAACAATAGCCTGAAAACTGAATAGCATATGATATATATTTCTACTATGCCAGACTTCCTTTTAATTATATTATGTTATGTTAATCCAGCTTTCAATATGCATTACCTCTTTTGGTGTAACAATACAACCCATAAAAATAGTATTACAATCAAAATCACACAGTGGCTAGGTTCATACTGTACTAATCATGGAATAAACTATAATATATTAAACAAAATCACAATATGACTTATTCCTGTTGTGTGTATTGTGATTTATAAGTCGTAACTTATAGTTTAGCAATTTATGAAAACTATTCAATTGTATTTTTTCTGTAATTAAGCAAATCATATGTAAAATAAGTTCTTTTCCTAATACAAATGGTTTCCTCTGTACAATTGTTATATGACATTCATTTCTCAATAAACAAGAATATTAATGATTACACTTGTATGTTTGTGATCAATAACACTGATGGTAACAAATGGCTACAAATGGATTGGTGAGCTTCTTATAAATCTTAGGTACATGTTAGAACAATCAAATTTGAATTTACTGACCCAAGCGTCCATACAGACTTTATTCCAACACCAATTTAGGATTAATTATTGTAATGCTCTTTTTTTTCCCCTCAGTGACATGCATTGCCCAGATTCAAGCTTGCATCTACTTGGAATATTATTTTGAATAGTGCCAGTCTAAAAGCCCAAACTTGAAGTCAATAAATAAAGGTAGCCAACCTGTCTCCCAAGAACAATGTTTCCGGACTGAGATTCCCGTGGATTATTTCCGCTTTATGCAATTTTTCCACCACTTCTAGGAGGTTGTCAACTATCAATAGTACTACTTCTTCAGGGATAATTTTATCATGCTGGATCATATCCTGTGGGTCAGGGGAATAAAAACTAGGCATAAGCAAATTTTCTACCATTCTAATCCCAACTCATTAATTAAATCTTGGAAATATCATGCCTATATTTCAAGCTTGCTTTTCTTAATCATGTACATTTCTTTTTATTTTGCATCATCTACTTCCATTCCCATTCTTCATATTTTTTTTACACGTGTAAGTTTTATTACACATGAAGACAAGTGTGTATAATTTGTTCCACTCTTACTCATTCAACAATGTACATACTGACCTGTACAGTGAGAGAGCATATTGTCTCATGGAGAGTCACACAGCCATTGTGATATAAGAAACAAGTGCAGTATTGACTAAAATTCTTGTCAAATTCAGCACCTAGGCGCTCTTGAAGTACCAATAATAGGTAGAAGTCCCATGGCACAGGCTCAGAATGTACCTGCATTAAAAATGTTCACAACTATGACTTCCTAATATTCAAACCTTAACAGCTATGTTTATCCAAATTTAAGTGATTATTTTGTTATCTGATAATGTACAAATAATAGCTAAAATACACAGCCCTGTTACTTGCTTGTGAGACAGCTGGTTGTATAAATTAGATAAACAAATAAATAAATTGCATGTTAACGTAGCAGATAAATTTGAGCCAATATCGAGAATCTCAATATAGCAATTGAAATACCATGCTTATATTGCAATCTCACCATGGAAAGGTATTCTATTATGATCATTGTGCTTCACTACCTGCAGGAAATCTGGAAACATCGCCTAATTCCACCCAAGTAGTAGGGGTGGGATGAGCAATCAAAATTGGATTAGAGTGGCCACATAATTCAGGAAAACTACACACAAATTGAATTAAAAAGAATTGGTTAAATCTAACAGTATCATTCTCCTAGCAAAACATTGTTTGCAACCATATGTCTTTCTGAACAGAGGACAATGCTCCCTAGAGAAAATCTGGGACACATTTCAGGAAGGCAGAACAAATAGAAGTTTCATTTTGACCTGAACTCTTTCTTCAGAATTAAAATACAATTTTATTTCACCTTACTTTTCAATGAATGATTTAAAAAAAAAAAAGACATGACTGTTCAGCTTAAGGCAGTAGTAAGAATTCATTTTTTGCTGCCTTTCTACCTTTTTATGGTGATAATCTTTTTGTATTTTTAACTGTTGTTCGAATAGAGTACATTTTTGTTTTTAATTAGAAAACAATCTTAAGGTTTTGGGTAACTTGTCATTTTAGAACAGAAGCAAGAGACCGGCATTGCAAATTAAAGGCATAAATGGCTTTATAAGTGTTTAATGAACATATGGGAGTAAGAAAGAGTTAATTAAAGGATCAGAATAAAATAATTATACCTTTATTAAAAATGCTGAATTCTTATTTGTTACATTAGTTGACGCAGCAGAGAATATCTTGTCTTGCTCACTGATCAAATACTCATGAATAACATGATAAGTAGCATTTCCTATTGAAACAATTGTTTGCAAAAACAAATTATTACTAGAACATTTCCTATTCTTAACATCTTTACACAGCTAGAAATAATATTTAGGCATATGAACTTCTAAAAAACTACATTTTGACACATCTCTAGAGTTGATATGGTTGTTTCTTTATTAATCTGGAATTATTGGGAGGATAGTACAATGGATCGCATGTAAAGGGTTGCAACGTAATCAACATCATTACCTGCATATTTATTTGTACTGTGCAAATGTTTCAGAAATGCTTTGAAAGAGGTACTTCAAACCTCACATGAGCACAGCATCTGCCTGCTATTAATTAAAGCAACAGTTTTTTCAGACATCTGCATGAGCACAAAGTTGTCCCTGCTTTGAAAGCTGCATTAAAGAGGCAGCTTCTTACTGTAGCATTTTTTTCTTCAGGCTCACAAAACAATTTGAAAAAAAGCTAGAATCCTTTAAAGAATAGTAGGGAAGCACTACGTTTGCCCATGATTAGAAGCACATGTCCTAAATTATTTTCAATCACACACAAGCCTTATTTGGACTCTGTTGCCTACTGTAAATTTAATCCTGTGATGGCACTAATAATACAGTATTTTCTAAGGTAGTTTAATAGAATAAATGTTTCAAACATGACAAGATGATCAGCTGAATTCCTTGGCTAACTTTCTGTGATTCCCTGTATCACAGGATTAACCCAAGAGAAAAAGAAGCAACTGAAATTTCAGGCATCAACAAACTAGATTCGGATAAACCCATTCAGGGTTCACAAAATCAGGTTTGTTAAAGATCAGCATCCGCATAGTAACATGGTAAGTTAAAACAGATAAAATACAGTACAAAAAAAACCCTAATACAATTCTAGCCTTAAGTAGTAAACTAGACCTGGGTTCTAAACTTTAATCCAAGGTCCAACTACTTATCTAAATTTGAAAACAATAAGAACAAATCACTTTTCAATCTTGCCTGAAGTAACTGAACCCTAATTAAACCTTTTTTTTCTATTGTCTCTCTGGACATATAAGACTAGTCTGTTATTTAAAGGGCCAGGTACTCCCCTACTCCCCACCTAGGATATACCAAGTTAAGCATCACAATAATATTGAATGCTTACAGTATTTTTTTCCATTCACATAGAATTCATAATAAATTCAAGCAAACTGAACTAGAAGAAAATACTGGCTTAATGAAGTTTCCAATGTTTTATGTATTAGAATGCAGGAAAGGCACATTTTTCTATCTTGGAAGCAGTCTTTTGCCTTTCTGTACTGCTTATGACATCACCAGAGTAGAAAAACTGGCTTTTTTCTGCTTTAGAAACCCAACATGAAAAAATAGAATTGATTTAGTGGAACCAGACTTAAGCAGGAAGCATCTTAGCAAGGTTCAACTCACCCTTTTTGACCTTTAATTTCCAACACTGTCACTCCATACATTCTAAGGGAACTGTGAATGGGATGTGGGGTTAAATGCTGGCCATGGCTTTTCCACTCTCCCTCTAGACTTTCTGATTAAAACAGATACCATAACAAGACTATAATAATCCTCACCTAAATTCACTTCTTTTTCTAATTCTATCCAAGGCATAATCTGATCCTCCTGTTTAAAGCCAGAAGCCTCGGTCAAGAAATCTGGAAGAGGTTGCAAGAATTCTTTACATTGTTCAGCATTCTTCAAACCTTCAGTAGAGTCATCTAAAAAAATCCAAAACCATAATTTGTCAGATAACAATTCCATATAGCTTAGCAATTTTCCTCTACAATAACTACATAGAAATTGAATATTGTTGTTTGAGTAAGCTTTGTTTCTTACTCAGATTGTGTTTTATATTACCAATGTGTATTTTTTTGCCTTATACTTGACAGCATTGTCCAGCCTGACCTGGTATTGTCACCATTAACAATATATAATACAGCTTTGCATGAACCAAGAATCCAGTAAACTTTGGGACAGTGTTCCAGCACCCCTCCATAGACTTGAAAGAATTAATGGGGGTGCAGAGCAGCAAAGTCAAGTTGCTCGGCTCTAAAACTCAGGGATTGAAGCCACACCATTTGCTAAACCCTGTACGGCTCACAGACCACTAATGCTAAGAAGCCTTGCAAAAATTTCCCCGAACAGTTCCTGGTATATTGCTAATACAGTTTTCAATTATTAATTGAATGAATTGGAATGGAATGGAATAGACTAAACTAGAATAATAACTTTGCCACTTTGAATGTACACTAATCAGCATACATTAAAATGAAATCTCATTGCATACAACTTTCAAAGGGTTACCACCTTCAATATATACTACATATCCATGACAGAATAAATACAAAATTATGCATATACCCACATATATTATATGACATACAGAAAGCACAGATATATACATGTACATTGTGAGAAAAAAGAATCTTGCGAGTTTACCAGATGGATGGCATAGGAAATTAAGCTGTTACA
Organism: Laticauda colubrina; assembly: GCA_015471245.1. NCBI lineage: Eukaryota > Metazoa > Chordata > Lepidosauria > Squamata > Elapidae > Laticauda > Laticauda colubrina. The sequence continues at coordinate 44,160,625 of BLBF01000005.1, read as the reverse complement.
GAATCTGGTAGTCCTGCTAGAAAAACTTTGAAACCTCCTCCCAGAAGGGAGCAACTGAAACAGACTGTAAAGTGGGTTGTGGGGTCTCTAATCATGCTTTGAGCTCTAAGCATGTAGTGTTTATAAGCAGTATCCTGAATAATGGAAAGCAAGCTTCCTATAATCTTCTTGGATGTCCTTACTACTCTTTCTATGGACTTTCTATCTAAGGCCCTGCTGCCACCAAACCAAACAGTGATGCAAGTTTGTTAAAATGCTCTCAACTGTGCCTCTGTAAAAAGTGGCCAGGACAGACTGCCTTATTAATGAATTACATGTAGAAACTGTTCATAAAAAATGAAGACTGGAGACTGAATGAACACCAGGAGTTAACTGAGAGGCTGCACCACTTCTTCCAAGACCAGTAGCACAATTTCCTCACTTAAAGAAATATTTACTACTTTTTCTAAATAGTTTGTAGAACACAATTACAAATTTATATTAGGCATATATTTTGAGCCTAGAATAAAAAGTAAGTTGTCAGTTGCAGACTCACCAGAGGCATTTTCAACATCATTGCTGATTTCATCAGTAGTATGAATCAATTCCAGTTTCTCTGGAATTTGTTCCAACTTAACTGTAGAGATTTGTGTTGGGGAACTTGATGATGCTGAAGATCTGGTATCTTCCTGGCTTGCCTCCAAAATTGGACTGCACATAATTGGAAAACAACTATCAAATTTATATCCTTCAAATTTATTCAAGCTGCTAACAACTCCAAAGAGCACATATTTAAAGTGGATATTTTTTTTCTGAACCTCCCTGCAGTTAGAAGTTAAGTGGTAGTAGAGCTAAGTATCATTAATGTACTGATGCCACTTTACTCCAGAGCTGCATGACCTTTCCCAGCAGTTTCACACATAGATATTAAAAATCATGGGAGAAAAGTGTTTGATGCATTTTTTAAAACACAATCCATGAATTATCAGTAGCAGCATTCAAATATAATTTTGTCCTGAAATTCTACTTATGATGAGGGCAAGGTGTATGCCTCAAGTTTACACAGAATTTTATATAACAAAAATTCTTAGGTGCAGTGTTGATATATAATTCTACTGATATTCTCATCAGCAAGTAGAATTTATTTCTAATTGTATAGCAGAATAACAGATAAGCAATCTGATGAACATCGTGAAATTCTGTAAATTATATAACCACAATATATGCAACCAAGACTGCTTTATGTTCAATCCTATATAAACATTCAAAAGTGTTGACCTCCCAACTGAGTTACCTTAGTTTTTTCACATAGATGGACTCCTCATATTGTTCTTCACAAACAACTGTTTGTTGATTCAGAGGTATAGTCTTAGACTCCAGACATTCTTGCTCTAGTTTGTCATCCAGCTGATTTCTCTGTTCTGTTATTCCATGGAAAGGTGTTGACACTAGATGAGCAGCCCTAACAAAATCACATGTGTCTTCAGGATTAGGACAAAGAGTTTTGTTCTCATATAAGCCTGTGACAATTGCATCTTCACTCAAGGGTTCAATTCCTTGAAATTCATCCTACAGAAAAATGCAGAAGAGATCACAGCATAACTATCTCTGAGAAGAAAGATTCTGTTATTCAGATAGGCTTTGCAACATAAAATAATTGGTTTGGAATTCTACTAAAATAGATTTACAATATCTCCTGAACTATTTCAGCAGCAACTGAAATTTTTACATATAATTTTTCCAAAGCTCAATCCCAAATATAAAGATTTTGTTAGTTATGTTGAACAATTCTAAAAAACTTTAACCAAAAATGAATAAGTTGTTAAAGAAAAGTGCGTTTTGGGTCTTTAAAACTATTATGATAGCTGGCAAATTTATTTTCCTGCTTATTAAATTATATCTAGAATTATGCTTACCTTTTATTTTGTGCCATGCTATTTTCTGAAATATACTGATGTATAGGGTAAACTGATCAGCAATTCCTATTTTATTCATATAGACAGACATCAATAGATAAGATATACAGATTGCTCATTCAGAGTTAATTAAATGAAACTGCCATAAATTTGCTAACATTTGCATGTACATAAGTGTAGATAGACAAAGGCATCACCTACTAATAAATGACTTTATCTTGGGACTGTGAAGAAAACCTGTGAAAAGGATTTGCACTTGGCTTAATCTCAAGCAGCCTTTAGAGTGATTACAAAAACTTGAACTTATGAATCACATTTCTGGTCATAGTGATCTATTCCTGAAAGATGCAAAATTGTATGGGTAGGGAAAGGTCATAGTAAGTAACCCATCATGCACTACATTTGACAAGTTGCCGGTATATAATTTTTGGTAAATTACTATAAGTGGAATGTAGCCTTATTCAAAAGCACATATATTATTTTTCAAGCTTGAAATGAAACTTTTATATGTAGATGAAACTTAAACTGAAAATCATCAGAGTTGTTAAACAAATAGGAGTGGGTTACAGATCCAGCTCAGGCAGCTGGCCTTAGACCTATCTATGTATTTTAAAATATGTACATTCACACATGTAAGGTGGTAGAAATTTGTTGGCTGCAGTCTGCTATGCGTGCAAACATATTTTTGATAGTAGTATTTTAGATGCAGGAAGTATATAAATGGGTTTTGAGAGCAAAATACATTCATAATATGCATCATACAAACTATGAACACTTACAGAATTCCCAGGAGGTATGTTTTCCTTAGCAGTCACACTTTCTGAAAGTTTGCGGACTGCAAGGGGATGTCTACCATGTACCAATGAAAGGCCAAGTGGAAAACTAAAAGATAAAACAAATGCATATTTTGATGACACTGAAAATTTACTGAATTCTAGAATCTTATTTAAAATACTGGACTTGCAACATGCTGAAATATACCATTTATTAAAATTTAAAAAGTTTATATTTACCTGGCTGTTTTACTTTCTAGAGCAGATGACTCATCAAAAATAGAGAAAGGCATAGAATTCACAGCTGGACAGATCTCAGCATCTGAAAGGTAAGTTTTATGGTGGCCAACTTAATATTTTCCAGAAACTGAGTATGTTTACAATATAATTATCAAGAACACTTTAAAATCCTATCTCTACATTCATTGTTTTTATTTTTTTTTCTGAAACTGACATCAGCTCACAAGAAGATTGCATTATTATAGTGAAGAGAATTACATCTCACTTAAAAAAAATTCTACACAACTCTTGTCAATTATAATTGTTAGCAACTGTCAGTCTTCCAACAGAACAAATTAATACAGGAATCCAGTTTATATCTGAATTGGCTCAAATCTCCACTCATACTCAAGTTCATGTGCTTAAACACATAATAGTCTCAAGTCTAACCTATCTAACTGTTATGAAGAAGCCATATTGGAAGGTAATCCTCACTTAGCAAACACAATTGTCTTAGCAAAAAAAAAGTTTGGTTACTAAGCAGAAAATCACACAGCTACAACAGACTTCAATCTTACTTCCCCTTCAACTGTTAAATGAAACAGTGCCGTTGCAATGGAAGCAATCATATGACTCCAACATATGATTTTTTTTTCATTTGTTCACATTCTCCAATGACATTGCTTGCCACAAGTGATCGCAAAACACACAAATGATGATCATATGACAAGGAACATTGCAATAGGTATAAATACATGCAGGTCACAAAGCGTGGAAATCACAATTATGAAATCATAGGATGCTGTGACGGCTATAATGCAATAATTGGTTATAAAACTTCACCGTTTTAATGTCAAATGGTTGCTGCATGAGAATTGCCAGTATGTAAATTTCTCTCATACGTAGAATGAGATATAATTACAGTAGTCATTCCTAGTCTCAATTCCTTCCTCCAAAATGGAAATAGAAATTTTGGAAGAACACAGCATTTCCCATAATTTTATTTTTAGAAAATAAAAAATAGCATACCACAAACTGTTATCTGACTTTTCCACTAAAAGTCCTCAACAATGTCATTATGCGATAGGTGAGTTTTTCTGCCATTTTCTTAATCTCCATAAGCTTTAAAGAAACCTGTTTGTACTTTGTTCTAATCTTTTGTGTCCATTTTCCTCAAAGATAGTCAGATAAATGTACAGTAACAGTTTTCAAGCAGATTAGAGACACAAAGATGGCCAAATCCCTTTTCAGATAATCAAAACAACCATCCAAGTTTTCCAGATTCAGTCTCTTTATAAAGGAACACAGGAAGAGGAGAAAGAGGGAACAGAATTGTCCATAAAACAAAAAATGGTCAAAAGCTTTCCCATCAACACAATAACATTATACATTTGTATAAACTTACAAATATAATCTGAGATGCTGCATGATTAAATTTAGCTTACATAATAGTAAACTAGGTGAGTGGCTGTATAATGGCTAGGATAGAAGCAGTATGTCCCTCACTAGAACTGAAGAATTTCACTCTCTGCAAAGTAAGCTGATGAAGTTTACGTTGCAATTTGATTATTTTCATGCTCTCAAAAAAGAAAAAACAAACTCATTCTACCAATAGGTAGGAGATTCCATATAAAAATACTTCCCATCTTCCCTTTGGTTGGACTCATTGTTGAACTCAAAAAAATAAAAAAAAACTATAGATATAACTTACCACTGGAGTTTGAATTCTTGCACTGATAACTTTCAGCCAGCTCAAAATTGCTTTAAGGTGACAGGATGTAAAACAGAAAAGAAGTTAATAAATAGATCTACTAATACTTATTTAAATGTATATGTGGGAGTAATCGCTTGTTTCAGACACAGAATTTTGAATTATTGGCGCTTTTTTTTTTTTTTTAAAAAGATCTGTCTCTCTTTCTTTCTCCCTCCAGCAAAACAATCTTCCCATTACCTTTTCACAGAAAAACATTCTGGAAGAAATCCTTCAACAACTGCTTCAGTATCTAAAACATGTTGTTGTTCAGTTGGAGACAATTTCAAATCCTTCGACGCAGCAGAAGATATGGCTGCAGTCTCTTGTTCCACTTGTTGCTATGATCATTGAATAAGCAATAAAAATTTGACAACATGCAACAAGTACAATGCAATTGCACAGAAGTTAAATAATAAGTGTATGTAAAGCCAAAACAGATTACCTGTGTGCTTGATTTTTGTTTATTTTCTTGCTGCTTTCTCATCACTTTTTCCATTTCTTCAATTTTTCTCTGCAACTCAGCCTTTTTTTTGTGCTAAAGCCTGTAATTCTTTTATATGAAAGAAAAACAAGATATAATCTTCATAGCAAAAAGCTGTAGCAAAACGCTGCAGAGATTGCATTAGAAAATTGCTTAAACTCCTATGTAATATATAACTCCAGCTACTTAGCATCATAACACCAACGACGTTCTCTACATCTTTAAAAGTGAAACTTGGAACCAGGCTGCCATTTATAATGGCAGCACTGTGTGTAACCCCATCCTAAAGCAAAATTAAAATAAACATACTACTCCTATGCCACAAAATTGTTATGTGGAATCAATACAGAAAAGGATTTGCATATAAGCACAAATATTCTGTAATAAAAGGAAAATGGTTTTTATATATTTTTTCAATCTTCCATTACTTTTTGTTTCAGAAAAGATGAATTGGGCACATTAAGGTATGTCTTGACACTGATATTTAAGGGCTCATTACAAAATTAAAATTGCAGCATTCTTATCCCAGCTTAAGAAAAACCTCTACTGTGGGGTGTGGGAAGAGTAGCTTTTTAAAAAATGCATGGCATTTAATCCAAAGGTGCTTTTCAAACCTTTCAACCATATGATGCTAAATATAGCAACCTTTAAAAATTATAAGGGTGTTCCCCCCATAACTTTTAAAATACTGACATTTAGCAATTCTGAAAGTTTCTTTGTAGTTTTGGATCTAATACCTTCCCTTCTCTTTTTTCTGTAGATTTCATCTCTGATCTCTTCGAAGGAGAACTCCTCTACTCCAGCATAGACTCTCTCTTTACAATACATGGGCTGTTCTTTCTTTTCCTGACCATCTTGATGATGGATTTGCACACGATGTAGTGGATCCTCCTCTTTTCCAGGTTTTCGGGCACTTAATACACAGTTAATGCTGGACTCTATTTTATGAGGAGTCCTGAAAGAAACATAGAACAAAGAGAAGATGGACCAGGTACAAATAATCAAGGAATTAGGAAGGCCCATTTGTGATAAAAGAAAAGGTATATAAAAAAACCCCATAATCTCTAATGAAAAAACAATTGTTACAAAAATCCATAATGAAAATTACAAATGCTCCAAATCTGAGCAAACTTAACTTCACCATAATCCCAGTTATCGTTAAGTTTGGAGTTTTAAAAAAATCTCTCCCATTTATTCCAAAGGTAAAGAAAACACGTGAAAAAAAATGGAGTTGGCATAAGCTGATGCTTCACAAGAGAACGGGGAAGGCCTTGGTTTTAAAAAGGCTTGATTTTGCATTTCCTCTGAAATGAAGTATTTTGTCCATATAAAACTGGCATTAATTGTAGTTTATATGGAGGGAACTTTCTTGCAACTATATCAATGTCTTCCACAGAAGAGGTGCTCACACTTTTTAGGGCTGAATTTCCCCCACATCTATTCCTCAGCTTGTAATGATGTTCTATATTATTGCCCATATTTTCCAATAAAAAGATTCAGGACACCCAACTGACTTTACATTATGGCTACAACAGGCAAAATTTCCTAGTTTTGCTATTTACAATTACTGATTTTTCAAGCAATTAAAACTTCAAACAATATTATTTATATAGCATCCTAACACAATTATTTTCATCCTTTCCCAGATGAGGACTTTATTCAGCAAACAATATATCCAGATAAATATACAACAGTAATTCTGGACAGTACTAATTATCAGAAAGGATATTAATGCAGTAGAATAGCTAGGAACAAAACTAACCCTCTAAAATGTTTCTTAAATTGTCCATTCCTTACAAGCAGTTCCATCAAAAAGACATTTACAAATGCTATATACAAATGGTACAAACAGCCCACTATTGAAGGAGTCAATTACATCTCATAAGATAAGTAAGGGTAAGTAAATATTTACTGCAAATTGCTTTATTCGTAATTGTTTCAGGGCAAAAGGACATTCACTGGTTTTTTAAGCTTCTTTCTTGGAAGCTGGAAGAAAAAGTATTAAAATATCTAGGCAATTTATCCTTTGACCTAGAAATTGGAAGACTATTTTTGTTCTTTGAGATTACACCAAATTATAGTGTTCTCAAAGGAAGACAGCTCCCATATAGATTACTTTATTCTCTGATTTAGATTTGATTTGATTAAGATGACAGAATAGCAGAAGCCAGTAGAGCAGATTTTTAAGAGTACTTTTTTCCCTTCAGTTATTTAATAGTCTATGGCTGAAATCTTACATGGCCTGCTGCTGGGCAGTCTCTTCAACATATGGAGTAAAACTGGGAGTTGCAGCAGAAACCATGACACTGGAATCCGTATTGGTTCGAGGACGCTAAAACAAAAGAAAACCATTTTTATCTTAATTTATTGATGGACTAAATTTGATTTGCAGATATTTTAGCTAAAGTCCAATTAATAGACAGTTGCTGTAAGCAAAGCAAAAATGTGCTTATGTCACATTTGCAAAGTAATGAATATGTGACATAAGCAGAAAACATTCATAATACCTTGAAAATTTGTTGAGCCTAAATATATTTAAGGGGAGAAGACTTAGAAGAAACCTATCTAAAGACAGTGCTATGATAACAATGAACTCGTTATTTTCCCCTGAATACATCAAATTGTTTTATACTGACACACGATATATATTTCAACAGCATTAAGCAAATTTTCTGTCTCTTACCCTGCCTGTGGTCCAAGGACCTGCTTTCAATTCATTCTCCTTTGATTTTGTGGGTGGAGGGGCAACCCAAGGCTGTGGTGTAAGTACTGGAAGATCAGATGAAGAATCTGCAACTTTGTTTTCATCAAACACAGAAAAAGTGGGACGAACTGATGCTTGCTGAGACGCTGGGTATTGGAATCTCTGTCCTTGGCTTGGGACTACAACACATCATTACATAATTAAGTCTATTTCATAAATACTTCATAAATTAAAATAACATAAAAACAACTTACCTTTTACAGCATTTCCTACACGGTTAATTGGGGCTTTTATGATTTTCTTTCCTCTCCCCTTCAGTTCTGCCAGTGTGGTTCTCTGTGGTTCAGAAACAGTACTGTCCAACTGCTCTTCAACATCACAATCATTTTCTAACTCTTCCAAAACCTGTCGAGACACACGGGCTTGGAACTCCCTACATACAGAAATAGCAAGACTTCAGCTATCATACCTGCTTTTTTGTTTCCAAATGAAGCAGTGTTTGAATCCAAAATAATCTATACAAGGAGGGTTTTTTGTTTTGTTTTTGCAAAGTAACTTAGCTAAATCCTTCCCAGTGCAGCCATACAATTATCATTCCTATCCAAAGTCCGATAGCATTTTGTTCAACCAAATTATTAAAATGCATAAACTTTGTGAGCTGCAGCTCACTTCATCGGGGCATACAATGGCTACTGTACGATTAAATTGGACCAGACTTTTGGGGGGGAAGAAGAGAGGTTGATTATGCAGGTGCAGGTTACATGCAAGATAGATTATACATATTTTACCAATTAACTATTGCAATGGGCTAAGAAAACTGTGTTCAATTAATTTTCTATAAAGTCAAGCAATCATCTTTCAATTTTCATCAATTACCTGTGGTGGGACAATAATTTATCCAAAGGCTCTGCTTTACAAAGGATCCCTTCCTGGAATATAGTATCAGCTTTCTTGTAATTCCCTCTTGCCTCCAGTTCTTCTGCCCAAGTAATGTAGAGCTGTGCTAGTGAAGTGCCTATTGCCTGGCTATGCAAGTAGCTATAAAGATCCAAAGGTTCACTGCAACAGTTCCCCTGAAAACAGAGACAAGGAAAAAAAAGTGTTCATATTATAAACTATTTTTCAAAGAGGAACTCGGAATTCAGTACAACTCTACTCGCCCTTATATTCTCAGAAATAGAGGTTACAATAATTCAGAAAACTACATGGAAAGATGTTTTGTAATAGATGTGACCAAAATCTGTGGGAAGTAATTTCAGGTGGTAATGGGCAAGAGCAGGAAACAAAGCTAGGTGGTTTATTTGGCTAAGGAAAATATAGGAAGATGGGACTTGGAAAATCAGAGATCAGTGAGTTGATGGTAAATGCCATGCTGTAACATTGATGGCTGATATAAAAAAACAGTGGACACAGAGGATGGAATTGAGGAGCGACTTTTCCCCATTTTGCTTTACTCAGGCCACATACTTCTCCAATTTTGTTTTGGTGAAACCAAGCACACCAAAATTATGAGTTTTGATTCTGTTGAATCATGCCTGATCTGAAAATGGTTTAGCACAATTTTCTGAACATGGTTTGTTTCATACTTAAAACATATTTCTCTTTTGTACACTTTCTTTAACAGATTACATCTTAATTAGTAGCCAAAAATTATCATTTTTCTTTAAAATCTCTAAATTTGAGCTTTCCGGGCCCTAGATTTGTTTTTATTTTGGGGCTTGGATTCCATGGTAGTAGATGCATTGCCTTGCATTTTTGCATCCTACTTGTGTTCTCTCAATTTTACAAGGATTGAAATGGATGAACAAATGAATTATTAAGTGGTAGGTATATACATGGGTCCATTTTAGTTACCTTGAAATATTATTAAAGGTATTTCTGTTTCTTTAAAAACTTACTCTTTATTACTCAGGCCAAGTAATCATTTTTTTCTTACTTCATTCTAATTATTTGTCTAACCATGTTATCCATTTTATGCAGTTCTAAACTAATATTGTGACACTAAGAATCAAGTATGTGTCAAGTTACTTAAAGAATGTGATTGGTTACCTTTCCTTTTATGCTTCTTACATCGAAGAGGGATGGTATTTCTGACTACATCTAGGACTTATGAATTTATTGTCTATTTTGTAATAGACAATACAAAATAGTAAATTTATAATCCACTTTAATACATCTCCTCTTTGGTAAACTCATTCAGCAGATTGTTAACTTATTTCAGACATGCTTGAATAAAACTCATATAGCTGAATCAATTCTAGTCAGGCATTAGGCTTACTTTGGGTCAAAACAATATTGTGTTGGTGATCTACTGAGAAATGGACTGGGAAAGCACTGACCCAATGGTCTGTGATCTTTTGATTAAAAAGAAAACCTATTAAGGTATGTATACATATTTTCAGTTTAAATTTAGTCTGGTCTTCTAAAACTGTTGTTATAATGCTGTGATTTTGTTAAGGGGAGAAGATTAAGCATGATTAGGGAATTATTTAGAGACTTCAACACATTACAAATTAGTGTAGTTCTGCTGCTCCATGAACCCATAAATGGGGACAATTCCCATAAAGAATGTGTTGTTTGAAAATACTGCTATCCATAACACAAGATAATGTATATATCTAAATAAAGTTTGCCAATGAACAGTGCACAAAATAATATATTACTCACAAATTTAAGCCAGAGGCTAAGATAACGAGGATCTTGGTAGTATCTCTGCTGTTCATTCAAAGCTTGAATAGCTCTCTCTAAAACAGCAGAAAGATTGCCCTCTTTACCTCCTTGAGGAAAGGTCTGTTCTGTCCATTTGATGTATCTAGTTATATTAAAAATAATTATAAACATATGGAGAAAAAGAATAACTAGACTTGAAAATTACGTTTTTCATGTTTCACATACAAAAGTGAAGCATACCTGTCCCAGATGTCCAATGGATCATTTCCACAGTAAAAGCGAATTTCAGATTCAAATGCCCTGAAATGATAATTAAATGTATGACTTTTACATTACATATTGTTTTAACGGTTGAGTTTTCTAACAGTGCTGTGTTGGTTTATTGCAAGCTGCTGTCTAGATAATAGATAAATAAATGTCTAAAGAGCTAAAAAAAATATTTTCAAATTAAAATAGCATGCAAAATTTAAATTTTTCGGAAAGCGTATATTTGACATGCTATAAACTGGAAAATTCCTACCAAGAATACAGCAATGGTAAATGAAAAGTATAGCTATACATGCTTAAAAATTATTTTGAAATTACACCCAATTTAAACTTTCAAGACAGAAAAACAAACCTACCAGGCAGCATATATATATGTCCAGAATTGTTTAATCATGAAATATTCACAGCAGGAACCATATTCAATTGACATACATAGTTGTATGTAAAATAAAAGCGTGCCTTATTTGAAAGCAAGAATTGTAAATGAGATGCATAACAGTAATGAGATAAAGGACAGTGTGTCACACTCACCTCTTTTGCTGCTGAGTAACTGTGTGAGTAGAAACATCTTGCTGAGCCAAAACTTCCTGCAAAGTAGTCATTATTCGCCCCTGCCTCAGAGGCTGTACATTTTCTTTGCTCAATTCCCATTCATTCCCATCCGAAGCCATGGTAATTTGTGTTGGCCTATTCAATAATATACAGACAGATCCAAAGGTAAGTGCTGAAAGATGGGCAATCATAACATGTGAGTGAAAGATAGCCTGCTCAGGGCTTTGTAACAATAATTCCACCAGAAACCTTGACATCATTTTTACAAATTATTCCTCTTTGGGAGACAACTCCATGGTTTTGGTTTCGTTACGTAAGTTGTATTTATGCATGTTGTAACTTTACACAAGGATTAAAAGAGCGCTGGTATAATGGTCCAAAATGGTTTGAGCTTTTCCGGCTTCACATGTTCCTGTGAACTATTGCTGCAATTAATTCGATATTTCTTTCCAAGAACCTAACTGCGTAATTAAAGCAGCGAATACTCCACGGAGCGGAGAGAAATAATTTTAATTTTTTGTCCATCCGTCCCCTCCCCGCAGAAATCCCACCATTATAACACACGGGCAAACACCCGCATCTCTCCTTCACCTGTTTTGGTTCAACACAACCCAGGACAGAGCCTCCAGACGTTCATTCGCCGCAGCTACAACGTATTCAACAAATTCCCCAAGCCTGCACGGTCGTTTCCTCCACCGTCTGCGTTCAAATACTAACCGCCACCAACCGCAGCAGCTCGGTCGATTTGATTGGCTCCTTTTTTAACTGTGCCGTCTCTGATTGGACAGGACATGAACATAGTTAGGCTTCCGCCGGCTGGCGTAAACGTGGTGGATCTGTGGGCGGGGCGGCGCTGTCTTAAGGCTGGTACCGCTGTGAGTGATTCATTCCCCGCGAGACGGCGATAGGACTGTGAATGACTGGACTCACCCCTCTCCTAGGAAAAGAAAAAGAGATAAATTGATAGAGGCTCTTACGACTCTATAGCTCAGTCAGGCTCTGCAACACATGATCGCGCTGCTTTAATCAATAAAAAATGCCCTTCCAAAATGAAATTCAGACACATAAAGCCCTCCCCTAACCCGAATTTTACATATTGCAAAAGTATGGTTGATTATTTAATTTGAAAAAATAGCAATTTATTACAATAAAATGAATCTGGATTTCACAATTGGTTCTCATTACATAAGTAGTGCATACAATTCAAATTGTTCTCTGTATAAGAATGAATCGGATGATTCTATGCCTATTTAAAAAAAAATCCCCGAGGAAAACAAATTTATAATGCCGCCTATTTGCCCATGGTGACTCGAAGCAGCTTACAAAATGTAAAAACATATTTAAAACAAAAAACAAACACTGACAAAAAGAATCAAATTAATAAAGAACAAAATCTGAAAAATAAAATTAAAAAAATCACCCCCAACTCCCACCCACCCCCTGCCCGGATGACAGCAGATCACATGAGCCAATTGATGGACTCCATCCAGCTCTGGGTTCCTCAGGCCCACTGGCAGAACCAGGTCTTTGTGCCTTCTGGAAGAGCCCTTCTTCTGGGTTCATATATACATATATATACATATATATGAGACTTCATCGAAACATCACCTAGATACTTCCAATTTTACGCTATATATAGCGTAAAATTGGAAGTATCGAGGTGACTTTTCGATGAAGTCTCATCATTTTCAGGCTTGTGCCTTCGGCTTTGTATACATATATATATATACATATATATATGTTTTTTAAAGCTTTCGCGGGTACTTACATGTGTGCTGTTCAGCTTCCTTCAGGTATTATCCCACATCATTGTAGTGCTGTTAAAGTTGTAGCAACGTTTCAGCAGAATCTCATCTGCCATCATCAGGCTTCTGTATGGATGTGGGTCTCACAGCTCCTGGTTTCAAATTCGAGGCTGGTCTATTCTGATTGGCTAGAAGTCTGGGTCTGTGTTCACTGGACTTGGAGTTTGATGGATTGGTGTTTCTGGTTTCTTCTGTCTGTTTTGTGGCTTTGATTGGCTGGCAACATTCTGTTCCTGTGTTGGAGGCTTTCAGTGCAGCTTGGCTTCGTGTGAAAGGACGGCTGCTATCCATTAGGAAGCTAGGTTTCACCTGGGTGCCTGGTGGGGGGGGTGTTTGAGTTGGAGGCATCAGAGGGAGTCTGTTTGTGCTCAGGTGTTTGTCTGTTTTGTGGTGTGGAGATCTTTCTATTTGAGAGTGCAGGCTTCCAAATGATTGACAGTCTGCTGGAATCATCTCTTCTATTCATGCTTTCAGGTCTTTTTTCAATCTCTATGGCTTCTCTGACGATTCTGTGGCTGGGGTTTTCTATAGTGGCTAGGGTTTTAGTGCCATTGAAGTTGATGTTGTGACCTGTGGTTTTCATGTGTTGGACTAGTGAGGAGGTGTATTCCAGCTTTTTTACTGTATTTTTGTGTTCATCTAGGCGGGTACTTATTCTTCTGTTGGTCTGTCCAATGTATGTTGCCAACCAATCAAAGCCACAAAACAGACAGAAGAAACCAGAAACACCAATCAATCAAACTCCAAGTCCAGTGAATACAGACCCAGACTTCAAGCCAATAAGAATAGACCACCCTCGAATTTGAAACCAGAAGCTGTGAGACACACATCCATACAGAAGCCTGATGATGGCAGATGGGATTCTGCTAAAACATTGCTACAACTTTAACAGCACTACAATGACGTGGGATAATACCCGAAGGGAGCTGAACAGCACACATGTAAGTACTCGCGAAAGCTTAAAAAAACAAATATCTGACCTCTACGGGGAGGAAATAAACAGCCAGATCAAAAGCTATGAGAAGCTGGAAGTTAAAAGAGCAGGAATACTATGTGACCTAAAATTCCTATACAGCTGCAGAGACAACAATGCAACACCAACCTGCTTCAAATTAACATTTCATAACAACACAGCAGCTTCCAAACATATCCTGAAAAGAACAGAGATAGCTTTACTCAGAAATGAAGTTCACAGTAAAAGATTCCAATTAGATCAGTTAAACAAAGATATGCTAGCACTACACCTGGAATTGAGCAGCAAAATCCACCCTCTACTTTGGGATAAGATAAAACAACTTACAACTTGGACAGCTGAAACTGAAACCACTTACAAAAATGAAAAACTCTCAAAGAAACTAAAAAAATTAGAAAATGACAAGAAAACCCCCAACAACCCACCACAACACCGAAAACAATTAGTATATAACATTTCCAACAGAGAACTCAACAAAACAGAAACAGATGTCCTATCCAAAGGATTCAATTATGCCATAGCACCCCAAAAAATTCCAACAGAAACCATCATATGTGCAGTAGAATCCAGCCTAACCAAATTAAATACAGATGAAGCTGACAGAATAAGACACTAGGTTACTCACATCTTATGCACAACGAAACCACCAAAAAGTAATTTGCAAAAAGATGAATTCAGAGCACTACAAACCCTGAAAAATGATAACAGCATAATAATACTCCCAGCAGACAAAGGAAATGCCACAGTAGTAATGGACAGAAAAGACTATGAAAGGAAGGCGGAGCTTCGTCTCAGTGCTACAGCTGAGATCTCGGGGCTCTGAGATCTCAGCTGATATTTTCACCCCTGGTCAGTCCTAACGGACCTAAACCGTCCCGTAGAGACGGGGATTGTGAAGGGCACAGTCCCAGGATCCCAGAGATATCGCAAATCTCTGGTTTGATCCGGGAGAAGCCCTTTTGCTGGCGGTGGAAAGGCAGCCTCCAAAGCTGCTGAAGTCGGGACAGCTCCGAAAAGAAAGAGGCTGGAGCGAGGGTGTGTCGGCTGGGTGAGAAACTTCTTTTGTATTGCAAATTGGCTGAGACCTGAAAGGATATCCTGAACAAAGAAGAAACCTGTGGCTTTATTTTTGTCTGACTGGAACCTGGTTGAGCGGCGTTTTTTTAAGTGATGTCAAATTGAGGCTTGGATTCTTTCCTTACTATTTTTTTTTCTCTTTTCTGAGGACTTTAATGTGACTTTGTAGGTAACCAGATTGAATTTTTTCTTATATATATTTTTATGCTTCTTTTGATTTTTTAATTTTCTTTAGGATAGAGGCCCCCTTTGTTTCTTCTGAGTTTTGTATACATTACTCTTTTTTCTGGCTGAGGGGGGAAAAAGTATTAAGAGACCTTGCAACACTGCCAACTCGAGGCTTGAAAGTACTTTATTTGAATTGGGGAGAAATGTATAAACACTCCTTCTCAAGGACATTTTAATGTGATAAGATGGAGGGAGAGCACAGAAAAATATTATTACAGGTGTTTTCCTGGACTCTTATCAATATTTCAACACTTGAGGCTTGGCTTTGAAGCTGCTGGAGAAGAGAGTCATAATAAGAGCCTTGGATAAATAAATAAAGTGCAGTGTGCAGTCCATATATATATATATATATATATATATATATATATATATATATATATATATATATATATACTTGTGAAACCTCTACTCGCCAGCCTTTTTGTATATTTCAATTTTAGTAATATTTTTATTTTTGTTTTTTATTTGATCCTTTTTCTTCTTTGGTTTTTTGGGCCTTTTTATTACTGGATTTTTCCATTTTGGATCATAATTGACTACTCTATCAGATGGATTGAAGATTAAAAAGAATTTGAAGTTTTTTGAAGCATTAAAATGAAAAAAAAAGTGAGAAAAAGAAGAAAGTGTTAAATGAAATAGACTGTGTGTATTTGGATTGCTTGGTGACTTTGGGACTTTTGGAAATTCTTATTTGAATGATTAAAATCATTTGGGTCGTTTAAATTTTTTCTTTTTTTTTACAATGGCATTACTTATGGATGAACTGAAAATGGAATTTATAAAATATAATCAAGAGAAACAAGAAGGGAAGGATTCTTTTGGTTCTATTTTTCATTTTTTAGAAATGGCAATTTCTACATATGAGAAACTACAAGAGCAAGAAGATTGGGATGAAGAAGAAACCATCCTTAATGAACAAGCAACTTTATTTGGGGAAGAAAGGGGAAAGAGGAGAAAGAGAATGGAGAATTTAAGACTTAAAAAAACAACCAAAAAAGGGAAAAACAAGGTGAAAAGTGGACACAATATCAGAAAGCAACAGAAAAGAGGAATACACAAGAGGGTGGAGATTAAGAGACAAGGGGGTAAAAAGGGTAGAGGGGAGAAACAAGGGAGGAAAGAAGGGAAGAGAAGCTACAAAGGTTTGAAACTAGATGTAAAGAAACAGATTTTATTTAGAGATAATGGGTAAACATATAACTGAAAAAGAGATTCTGCAAAGGTACATAAGATTGTGTTGTTGTATCTGTATTTGAAATAATGTTAGAAAATTGGAATAATATATGATTATAAAATGGGACAAAATATTTAATGTAACTTAGCGAAATTTTTTTTTTTAAATAAAATAAATGAAATTAAATATGAGAGAATTGAATTAAAGAAAGTAACTAAGCAAAATCTATAAGTGTTCCCATAGAAGTATGATATTTATTTAGAAAGGATTGTGTAAAATGTTTAAGACTTAAATGAATATTAATTTTAATGATATAATTTCAATTGCTATGGATTGTTGTTTTAATTATATTATATATATAAAAAAAAACTCTTTTCTTTCTGTTTTAAAATATTGAGTTTATTTTTAGAATGTATTACGCAGAATCCGAATGAAAATTATGTGTTATGTTAAGCTTTAAAATTAGGGGAAGGATAAGTATGACAAGGCATTATACTCCAATCAGTCATTACAGAAGAAATTTTGTGTTAATGAGAAAAAATTATAGACAGCTGAAACAGGACAGACAAAAGATATAAGTATAATGATTTAAATTGAGATGAAATAAATATAATAGAATTAAGAGAGTGAAAAGAGGGGAGAAGCTATATAGAAAATGTAAAATAGTAAATAAGAAATGGAATTGCTATATAAAAGTAAGCATGAACTTGAATTTATGTCTGTACAAAAAGATGTAACTCGGGATCAAACTGCCGTCCAAAAAGATATTTTATGTTTTCTATGTTTTGTGTTTTGTTGGTATATGTTTGTTTGTTAAAAAATTAATAAAAAATTTTTCAAAAAAAAAAAGAAAAGACTATGAAACAAAATTGACAGACCTACTCCAAAACTCCACATACAAACCTATAAACACAGACCCAACCACATATCTAGAAAAATTAACCAAGAAGAAAATTATAACCAGCCACATAAGCAAAGAAATCCAACAGACGATCATCCCAAGAGAAAAATCTTCTAGATGCCCCAAATTATACGGCCTCCCAAAAATACACAAAGAAGGCATATGCCTCAGACCCATAGTCAGCTCCATAGGAGCACCATTACAAAACCTAGCTAAATACTTAGCAAAACAACTACAGCCCCAGGCTGAAACCGCAGCTTCATATGTACAAAACTCATACCACTTCTTAGAAATGATCAAAGATCTACACGTAGAACAAGAAGATCTGCTTGTAAGTTTCGACGTGGTTTCACTATTCACTCAAGACCCGATAAAAGAAACCCACAAACCCAAACTATGGCTAAGATACATCAATGATACATTTGTGATTTGGCCCCATGGAAAAGAAAACGTAAACAGCACACACCTCAAAATCAAGTTCACCATGGAAACGGAAATAAACAAACAACTACCATTCCTAGATGTACTAATCTACAAAAGAACAGATGGCACACTGGGACACACCATATACCAGAAGAAAACACACACCAACCGCTACCTCAACGCCCAATCCCACCACCACCCAGCACAGATAAATTCCGTAGCGAAAACACTAATTACCAGAACCAAACGCCTGGCAGATAAGACACATATAAAGACTGAACTATGCACCCTGACTGAAGTATTGACAGCCAAGGGCTTCCAAAAAAACAAATTCACCAACTTGATCCACAAAAACACACCAAGACATAACAGAGACCGAGAAGACCAACAGACCTATGGAACATTGGACAGACCAATAGAAGAATAAGTACCCGCCTGGATGAACACAAAAATGCCGTCCTTTCACACGAAGCCAAGCTGCACTGAAAGCCTCCAACACAGGAACAGAATGTTGCCAGCCAATCAAAGCCACAAAACAGACAGAAGAAACCAGAAACACCAATCAATCAAACTCCAAGTCCAGTGAACACAGACCCAGACTTCTAGCCAATCAGAATAGACCAGCCTTGAATTTGAAACCAGAAGCTGTGAGACCCACATCCACACAGAAGCCTGATATATGGCAGATGGGATTCTGCTGAAATGTTGCTACAACTTTAACAGCACTACAATGACGTGGGATAATACCCGAAGGAAGCTAAGCAGCAC
>BLBF01000005.1:44098412-44131962 GCA_015471245.1 Laticauda colubrina | reverse complement strand
AGGTGTTTGCCTGGCTTGTGGCATGGAGATCTTTCTATTTGAGAGTGCAGGCTTCCAAATGATTGACAGTCTGGTGGAATCATCATATATATATGGCAGATGAGATTCTGCTGAATATATATAAATATATATATTTATATGAACAATTGAATAAGATCCTTAATATGTTATGAATTAAGATGAAACTAAGGATTCAGGAATGGGAAGTTATGGGACACAGCAAAGAATACTTTAAAACAGGCTTTAATATTGCTATTACGTTAATATATTGCTCAGTTTTAAAAGGTGTCAGGTGGTATACATCAAAACACTAAAGGCCCGGTCCCACTGGCCGACGGATGCAAAACGTATGCATAAAGGACACAGCGGACGAGCAAAATTTCGAGGGTGGCTCCATTTGTTGTCATCCGCTCCAAAAAGTGGTGAAAATTTGCATAAACAGAACGGAAAACAACGGAAAAAAACGGACGTGGGTAGTATGTAGCAGGGATGTTAAACAGATGTTCATAGGAAGCCTAGCGGATGGAAGAGGATGATACATCCGAAGGGGTTCCGGGGGAGAATTTAGAAGTGGACACATAGCGGAAGGGGCAGATGCATAGCGGATGAAACGGATACATCACGGACGGCTATAGGAAACAAAGGGGACGTCGTGCGGATGTATATCAGACGCAAAGCATTCACTGAGCATGCGGGGAGTATGAATTGCATCAGCTCCCCGAATATAAAAGGATGCAGCACGCATGCAGTCAGCATACAGGGGAAAGATGTGCTTCCACATACATCTAGCAGGAACACCATGGTTCGTCAGTCAGGCAAGAAGAGGAAGCCCATGCCTACTCGTTCAAGCCCTGGCAAGAAGGCCAGAACCGCATCCTACCCCCTGGCACTGACTCTGAAGCTGCTGCTGCTGCTGCTGTGGTGGACCAGCCCCAAGGCCCTAAAAGCCCTGCTGCTTAAGGCCCTGCTGCTCAAGCCCCTGAAGGCCCTGCTGTTCAAGCCCCCGAAGGCCCTGCTGCTCAAGCCCCTGAAGGCCTTGATAAAGCCCCTGCCAGAGGGAGGAAGAGGCAAGGGAAGCAGAAGGGAGAGAGGAAACAGTACACCATTTCCGAGGAGCATGAGGATGAGATGCTGGAATGGCTGAGGGAGAACGAGTACCTCTGGAGAAAGGACCACAGACTCTATCGCGACACCAAGAAGAAGTAGGCAGCTTGGAGAGACAAGGCAGAGAGCCTTGGGTACACTGCAGAAGTACTCCTGGGATGGTGGAAGCACATGCACACCTGGTATGGCAAGCTACACCTCAAGAAATGCGGGCAGGCTGCTGTCAAGCTCACTGACTGGGAGATGTACGTCATGGCCAAGTGCAGTTTCCTAGAGGGTGAGATCTGCCACCGAGGAGCAGCCCCTCTGAGACCCCTCTCCCTCAGACAGCCCACAGACAGCCAGTCCTCTTCCAGCCAGGAGCCAGCTACCCTGTCCAGGCAGGTGTCTTCAGAGGGCCCCACGGCAGAGACCCCCCTGACAGCTGCACTCCCCATGCTGGCAGACTTGGAGGATTCCGTGGAGGATGACGCCCTGCTGTCACAAATGGAGGAAGAAACAGCAGCCACCAGAGGCCAACCCACCCGCACCCCCCCCCCCAGCTCCAGAGGATGCAGGCAGAGAGGCAGGCTGGAGGGCCAGGACCACAGTGTACTGTTGGAGATCAGGGACACAAGGAAGACCAGCACAGAACTTCTCTCTCAGTTGGTCCACAGCGACATATCATCCTCAGACCGGAAGCCCTTCATCACCTATGTGAGCCAGACCCTGAGGGACCTGCCCGAGGCCCAGTACCAGGTGATGAAGCAGAAGATCACAGCACTTCTGCACAACCCTCAAGGCCCAGCTGAAGCTGCTCCTATCCAGGCCAGGTCTGCTCCTCCACCCCAGGCGATGTCACAGCCCTTCCACGGCTTTCGACAGCCCCTCACCTACCAAGGCTATGACTACCAGGACTTCCCACAGCAGAAGCAGAAGTTCCCAGTCCAGGCCCAGGTTCATCGGACGCCACAGTGCCACTCCTCACCCAGCTGCAGGCCAGACAGCCCCACTACACTCCTCCTTCCTCCACCCCACAGCCAAGCCCGTCAATGGACAATCTGTCATCAGTACTGCGCCTGACATCCCAGGTCCTTGAGGAAGGGCCTCTCAACCTCACGGGACTGAGTCAGCTCTCGGATAGCTTCCTGAACACACCATCCCCTGTTGTACCCTCGGGGCCAAGCACCCCAATGGTGCATCAGACCAGCACTCAAGCCACAGCCACCTCCACAGTCCTTGCCCGCTAAACAGCTGAGACCATGGACATGACTCAGAGTGACTGAGAATAGTGTCAGAGACTGAGTTGTTTACTTGTTAAGTTTATCTTTGCTTAAGATGCTTTACTTGGTTCATTTTGCTTATTTAATAAAGTCATAAAGTTTACGTAAGAAAGTTAATAAACGTTATCTTTGCTTAAGACACTTAACACAGTTTACTTTGTTCATTCTGCTTATTTAATAAAGTCATAAAGTTTACCTAAGACAGTTAATAAAGGTTATCTTTGCTTTAGACACTTGGTTCATTTTTTTTACTTAATAAAGTGTTGGTGAAAACTTTGAAAAAATGGTGAAGCCTTTGCATGCTTGTGGGATAGATAAGTATAGTTGTAGGATAGATAAACCTCCAGTGCAAGCATAGTGGGACTGTATGGTCCACCATCCCAGCGATCCAGATGATTTTCTCCCCCTTTTTATAGAAAATATCGGTTGTCCGCTATGGGGCCTTCTACATACTCTAGACATACTGCAGACATCCTAAATATACGAAATACATCCCAGATACAAACGTTTTGTCCGTTTTTAATCCTTTGCATATGAGATGCATATGCTTACATCCTTTCTATTTCCGTGCTACTAACGCTGTGTAGATGTTCCATGTACCTTTTGTTTCCTCCCTCTTTCCATTTTTAGCTGCAGTGGATGTGAGTTGAGGGGATGGCCAGAGGATGCAGAGAGGATACAGCGGACGTTTAACGGATGATAACGGACATAGAATGTTTGTTGCCCATACATGTCGCGGATATACATCGTATGTGGCAGAAAGTTCATCCGTTCACAAAGTTTTATGCAGCTCAAAACTTCTTGCGCGGATGAAATCTCAGTGGACAGATGCTCGACGGATAGAGCGTATGAAACACGTATACAATGAGTACACAATGGATGCATAACATTTTCCAATGGATGGCAAGCTTTTTTTTAACGTTTTACATTCTTTTTGCATCCATAAGTGCAGTGGGACCGGGCCTTAACAACCAGTGAAGTATAAGGAACAAAACTCAGAAATAAGAACAACAACTGCTGTTAAAGTTAGACTAGGAATAGAGATTCCCAGATTCTAATACTCATCATGTAAATTCACTAGGTGGGCGCCGCCATCTTGTTTTGACGGTGCTTCCGGGTTTTTGGTTGCTTCCGGGTTTTTGGTTGGAAAGTGCTTCCGGGTTTTCAGTTGGAAAGCGGCATTTGGGTGCTGAAGAAATCCTCGCGCCTTAGTTTCGTCGAAGAGGGGGTGGTGGCTTTGAACGAAGAGCCGTCCCGATGGCAGTGGAGTCTCGTGTTACTCAGGTACTGGTCCGTGGAAGAATAATTGTGAAACCGGTCCCTGGTACAAAAAAGGTTGGGGACCACTGCCTTAGACTATTCACCTCACCTGTTTCCTAAGAGGTCTGTAGGGAGTGTGCATAAGCGCACCAACGTGCTTACCGTCCCTGTCATATTGTTTCTTTTATTTTTCTTATATGTATCCATGTATTCATAACTATGTTTTTACTTATACCTATTATCTTGTAAGCAATTGACAAACCAAATAAAATAAAAAATAAAATACAGTTACAATTCGATTGAACAAAACATGAGTTTGTATGTTGTGCAATGCATCCATACAGACATAATTCTGAAAAGAAATGTATATTAACATTTAATCAGTAACATCACAACTCTACTGATTGTGCATAAATAAAATGCATAAAAAATGCTGAAACTGATGGATCAGGTAATGGAACAAACATCTTCATTATATTTTCTTTTATATTTTGTACTTTGGCCAGTAGGGGCTGCTGTTAAGTTATGGAACTTTTTTAAACCAGCTCTATTCTGCAACTGAGGTACTGCAAGTTATTTTCTTGCTAAATAGTTGAATCCTGGTTTCAAAACTTCAGTATAGTGCTTGTATTACTTGGTATCTCTTACAGATATACTTATGTACTTTCATGAACACATACCCATACCACTGTAGCTGATGTAAGTAGTATCAGAATGCATTTTTTAAAGCTGAACTGCAATCATGATAGCTTTTTATTGACCAGGAATGATTACCTCTCCATTTTATCTTTTTAACCATGGCTCCTGTTAAATGATACATCTCTGGGAAGCTCTCCCATTCTGCAAATAGTTACTGCTACCTCTGTTACTGTACATTTGTTTAATTAATTGTTAATTTTGTTTCCAGACTGTAGTATTAGCCCAATGTGGTTTAGGTATGCATGAGTGCTTAAAAGGTGACAAGCCTCTGAAGGGTGATTCTGTCAGTTTAATTTATTTATATGACTTAGGTACATGATCTCCTATTAATTGCAGCTATTGCTATCTAAGTGTGACTTAATGTGATGTTGTTTCCAGGGCTCTTTAACTGTGCTGCTATTAGATTCTTACTGTAATTTAGATCTTAGCCTGTATCATCCTTCAATGATAAAATAGTATCATGAAGTCTTAAAAGTTGAGTATTTGTCTTAGACACAACCAAACTGAAGTCTGGTCTTTCAAGTACGCTGAAAGTCATATGCAAGAAAAAATTAAAAACTGTAGCATTTACAGTTAGTGGAAAGCAAGATGTATGCCATCAAAAACTAAAACAAACAAAAAATGACTGAAGAATTGGTATTCAGCAGGTTATGACCAGTTCTGGAGAACTGGTAGCGGAAATTTTGAAATTTGGAGAACTGGCAAATACCACCTCTGATTGGCCCCAGCCCCATCCATTCTCTGCCTCCCAAGTTCCAGCTGATTGGCTGGGTCTTCTTTTATTGCCCTGCACAGGAGAATGGAGCTGGAAAGCAGGTTAGTGGGGTGGGGAGGGAATGACATTTCTCAGTAACCTTCCCCTGGAGTGGGGTGGGAATGGAGATTTTACAGTATCCTTCCCCTGCCACGCCCATCAAACCATACTCATAGAACCGGAAGTAAAAAAATTTGAATCCCACCACTGAAGATTACTGATATTCCTTCTCACCTGGGGGGATTCTAATTTAACAGTAGCTAAGCAAGTATTTGGTTGATAGGATGATTGGGCAATCTGTGATACCTGAACTCCTTTTTTTAGTTCTGAAAAAAAATTGATCTAATCCACTGTTGGAACTTGTCTTTTTTTTTTTTTTTTCTATTTCAGCTTTATCTCATATTAAAGAGAACGAAGGATTGGTCAGATTTTTTTCCTATCAGATGGTGATATTCTATGGCAGTGATGGCAAACCTTTACAGCACCGAGTGCTCAAACCAGAACATGTGCGTAGGGCCGCCAAGAGGATTATTAAGTGCTGGAACAAGACTAAGAAGCCTCCTTCCTTTTGGCATGAAGGATTTTGACATTCTTCAAGAACTGGGGAGAAGGGGAGAAAGAGAGAGGAGGTGGAGGGCGGAGCGATCATTGCTGTCACTGCTGTGCAGGAAGGACACGCCTTTGTTCTTTGCCGTTCGCCCTCCAATGAGTTGATTTGATCCAGCTTTGGAGAGTTTTGCTATGAGCCACCCCCACTGTCCCCACCCCCACCCCGCCTGGCCGTGTCCAGGTTGACACACCATCCCGTTGGTTTTCTTTTTTAAAAATTGGTTTTGTAAATTTTTTTTAAAAAAATTAAAAATCTACTTTATGGGCCTCCTTTGAGTTCTATAGGTCCCTGAACAATGTACTGGCTAAACCACACTCTTCTCAGGCCTGTGTCTGCACACCAGAGTGTCAGAAACTGAAGACCAGCAGGAAATCACCCAGTTCCTGTTCTTAAGATGCCTTTTACCTGTAGCAATAGCACTTCACTGTGCTTTTATATCCCTCTCTAAGCAGTTTACAGAGTTAGCATACTGTTTATAGTTTACAGAGTCAGCATATTGTCCCCAACAATCTGGATCCTCATTTTATCGACCTCAGAAAGATGGAAGGCTGAGTTAACCTTGAGCCGGTGGGATGTGAACTGTCAAACTGCTGGCAATCAGCAGTACTATACTCTAACCACTGTGCCACCATGGCTCTACCGAGGATAGCATATATATAGATAGTGTTTACCCATTGCACTAAATCATGGTTTGTTAACATAGTTTGCATAATACCTATTGGCTCAGTTCTCATAATATGCTATTTTAAAAACCACAGTTAAAGAAACAATGGTAAAAATATGCATATAAGGCATAAGCAAATAAACCATATTTTGACATAAATATGCGAACCTAGTTGTGATTCTTCTCTATCAAAATGTTTCAAAGTATGTTCTACAAAAGTAATGCTATTTCTAAATGTATGTTTATGTCTTTGGTTTCAACTCCATATCATCTTGTGTGTCAAGCTGAATAATTTTATAAGTTAATTATGTGCCGTACAGGAGTGAACACCTGGTGATTATATGAACATTACTTACCATCTTGAATTATTTTTAGCAATAAACAAGTAGCTCTTCCAAAAATTTACCTGTAATCCTTTTGAACCTGTCTATCTATCTTACTAGTTATCTGTTCTCAACCATGCCAAGTATATTATTTTTTCTAGTCCGGTCTCTAACACCACAGACCCAGGATATATTAATTTCTATTTGCTGATCATCACTTCAGTGCCAGAGTCAGCTTTAATTTGTTTGTAAGCTGGTTGGTTTTTCTTAAATTCCCCATATCATTTGTAACCAATCTCTTGCTGGTCACATCTACCCGACCCTATAGAGTGGGGAGGCAAGAAATGTTGCAGGTCCCACCCCCTAAGGAGATACATCTGGCAAGACCCAGAAGAAGGGCCTTCTCCGTGGTGGCTCCCTCTTTCTGCAACATAATCCTGCAGATTAGATTGGCCCCCACTCTAACACTCTTTCAGAAGGTCCTAAAGATGTGCTTCTGCCAGCGGGCCTGGGGAACTCAGAGTCCATTAAAGGGTTAGTATGAGTGTGTGTTGTTGCCAGGGTGGGTGGATGGTTATTATTTTTCTGTTTATTCTTTTATTTCTTTTATATGGCATTTTTATATCCTTGTAACCAACCTGGAGTTGCCATGTGCAAGTAGGAGGCAATATAATTTTTCCAAGTAAATAAACCAGATCTGTAATTTCTCAGCATTCCACTTTTCACAGCCATGGAATACCACTGGAAAGGCAGTACTTTAACAATCCTGATTTTTCTTATCATTGAAATATCTTCATTTTTCCAGCACATCAATTTTTGAACAGTAGAAAACCATGTCTACCCTCTTAACTTGTTCAATGAAAGCTGTAAGTTTGCTATTTGCTATTTAATATTTGGTTTCTTAAGTGTTTAACATTAGTCCAGATTTTTTCACTTTCACAATGAACTCTTCTAAATTATTTTGTCTTCAACTAATGAAGCAATATCTCAAATTGTATGAGTAATTCTGCTCTTGATTCCTGATATCAACTCTTCCCGCCTTCCTTTCATATAATAATTTTTTATGTACTGTAAGCTCCAATTGAGTATTCCACATTTTCGTGGAAATAACTTTTGTTGAACAAAAAATCCATTGTTTATTTCTTAATAAAAATTATGAGATTGTTGCCCCAGAGTATCAAGAACCCAAATTACACTAAGGCTTTGAAGGATTATCTTAAAATCCAAACTTTAAAAAAAACCTGGCAAAAGAAACTATTTTGGAAATAGATGGTGTCCCCATTGCCATACTGAGGTGAATAGGGAGATATGTAATTGACTCTGACCTTTCATCCATCAACAATAGTGACTATCAGGAGTACCCTTTCTATATGTTCTGGTTTCCCAAGGGATCAAGCAGCCTCCATTCTTTGTTCTCTATTCAATGTTGGGATGAGATGCTTTATCTGTGATCAGGGGGGAGTTAATTACATGGACATATGCCTGCAATGTAAATAACATCTGCTGGCTCAGCAACTGAATATCGTCAGTAATAAATGGACCAGTATGTTTATATAGTCACAGATGATTATGACTATATAATGACTTATGACTATAGTGATTATAGATATAGGGCATATACTCTTGTTACCTGAAACACAAGATTCTATAATGTTTGCACGGAATGCATATGGATGAATCAAAGGTACCCACTAGGATCTTCTTTCTTTAAATGGAGTAGACAGCTATTCTAATTCTAATTAGGAAGCCATTATTTACTGGGGTAAACAATACTTCAGCATATAAGCCTCTTCCAAAAGGGTTGTCGACTTTATGTAATTTCTGTTAAAGTGGTAAGGTACCACTCAGCACAGCACGCAATAGCTAGATGAGATGAGATTTTGAAAAGCCAAGATCAAATGGCTGGTTCTTGTTACTGGCTTCCAGACAGCTGAGACAGTTCTGATATAACTGTGATGTGCATCCTAGAAAGCTTTACTACTGACATTTGTCATTGAGAAGCCACTAAATAAACCATTTACTCCTTATACTGTAGTGTAGTACAGATGCTGAAAGATCAGCTATCATCTTTTGACTGGCATCACTAATTGCAATGATCTCTATCACTTGGGACTGCAGACTACTTACTATAATCTTTCCCACATAATCTTCTTTGAGAGAAGAAAATTACCACCACAGTGACTAAAGTAAATTTATCATTTTCTTCTAGTTTATTTTATTTCTAGCTTCTGGCAAATGAAACCATGCCTCTTCTAACATTTATAAAACAAGAACCCTTTCATTTTAAGGAAGTGATTAAATTGGTAAAATTATCTGGTGGAATATGGGCAATGGAGGTTTAATCATAAGTTCATCACCTGAAACATGTAGAGCCCTGAGTGTTTCCTCCTTAAAATTGTTATCAAATTATAATTGCTACTAGAAAATGAGAATGTATTAAATGGATGGAAAGTTGTATTTAATTAATTTTAAAAAATCTATATTTCTAGTTTGCTGACAATGAGTTAATGGCTGTTAATCAATAAATCAATTAATTAAAACAAAAATAGTTTGGTCTTGACTTACTGCTTTTTAAAATTGCAGCAGTGGGCACAAACCGAACAGACAAGGACAACTGTATCCTGAAAATGATTGAGCTCAAAATGATTTCTCATAAAGTATGACTGGGGCAAAAGAAACCAACAGGCTTTATGACTGAGCTGCCATGTATAGGTAGTCCTAAAGTCCAAGATGCACGTAACTGACAGGATCTGGGGAACTGTCAACACTTTTCTACAGAGGGCATTACAAAAAGCTGTGATCCCTTTTGAAAATACTCTTTTTAGATCCAGTAATTCTTCTCATTGTTCATTTTTTTCTCAGAATGGAGATATAATGAAGGTCTTTTCTTCATCATCCTGATGATTGGTAGTAAGAGTCTGGATGGGGAAGAACAAGGTTAAACTCTAGTAAGAGCTTTCAGCCCTTTGTTGGTCTATCACAGTATTCCTGTACTTCCAGTGAGGTTTCTTGACAGGGAAGTGCTACCTCTGAAAGAGTGCTCTGTGACTTGGAGGTCCTTTTAAACTCATAACTTCTCTCAGGATGATACTGTGGCCCAAAGGATCCTTGCCCAGCTTTGACCGGTGTGCCAGTTACAGTCTTAGCTAAGGTGTAAGATCTAGGCTAACTGACATATGTCTTTGCCATGATAAGACCAGACTATTACAATGTTCCATACACGGGTCTATAATACAATACTGTACTGGAAAATAGTATTATTCCAGAATGCATCAGTCTGAGTTTTGATCAGCAACACATCATGTTTGTATTCCGTGCCATCATTCAAGAGAAATTTCTACCATTTTTTTCAGATGTAGAAGAGCATAGAAATGACCTTGCAGAAAATATGTTTCAATCATTAATAAAATCTGAGCTTAACTCAGGAAAAAAAATGAGAAAAAAACTAAAGATTGTTCCACCTTGATTCTCCTTGGTATTAAGAGACAGAAAAGGGGAAATGCTTATGTCAATAAAATATTATTGTTTCCTGACCTAGCCTATCTTGAAGGGCTGAAACTGTCTCTAAAACATTTCAAAGTCTATTTACCAGGATGACTTCAGCTGGAACTGGCTATCATTGAAATCAGGCTTATCCCCCTCCCTGACAAAATTCAGGAAAACAATTGAAGCTGAATAAGCTGTTGTTATTTCTCCATAGTCTCTGGACACCATCAGGGGATTTTGTTGTTGCTTCATTTCATATAACTTTAAATGTCTTAAATGTTTAATTTTTGAACATAATATTAATGTTTTAATATTGTATTTGTTACATCCTTTCACCATAGATGTCTTAGGTTCTGCTGTAAACAGACTCAGTTTTGCTGTACAAGTAGTCCTTACTCAATGACCATTAAATTGCAACAACTGCCGTATGCCCAAAATGGCAGCCACTGCAGTACCCATGCAGTCATGTGATCAACATTTGGGCACTTCTTGGCAGCCTGCCCTCACTTACAACCTCAGGAACACTTCAAATCCCTCCTATCTATCTATCACCCTGCCCTTTTGATCACCCTTACTCCACTGCTTCTGCTAACCCTACCATCCTGTGCTCCGTTTACCTGTGGCCTTAATATTTGGCAGCTGACCTTCACCATATTATTCCTCCTGCTGCGAATTAGGCATAACTCACCTCGCCCTTCATGAGGCAGTTACCTCATGTGGCCCTGTCCAAATCTCACACAAGCTTCTAACAAGAGTTTGAAGCCTTTCAAAGGCTTGTGAGAAAGTTGTGTGTGATTTGGACACAGTCACAGATAATTTGAAGGAGAGTGAGTAGCAGGGCCACCAGAGCATAGGTTGGTAGGGCCAGAAGGGGTCTATTGCAGGGTTGTCAAACTCCTGGCCCATGGGCTGGATGCGTTACGTGCTGGCCATGCTCCACAGCCTGTTTAGCAAAGGAAAAATAGTCCTGATACATCATGTGACACCACCATGATGACATGAGTTTGGCACCCCTGGTCCAGTGGTAGGATTCAAATATTTTTGCCACCGGTTCTGTAGACACACTTTGCATGCACGTGTGTGCCAAATGCGCACTTTGTGCAGGCGCAGAGGCATTCTAACTCGCCTCCTGCAAGCCTGCATGATCCCGGTTGCTTCAGCAGCTGCCGCGCAGCACTATTCTGTGCCGTGCAAAGCAGCTGCACTTTAAATTCAGTGGATTCAGTGAGTATGGGAGCTGGGGTGGCTGAGTGGGCCCAACAGCAGAGTGGCAGAGAGAACTGGTTCGGTCTTGCTGCTCATCATTGCTAACGGCTCTCCAGAACCAGCCCAAACCGGTAGAATGCCACCACCACTGCCCTGGTCTATGGCTTCCTGGAAAACTAAAAAAGTGCAGGTCTGCTGGATCATCAGATAGGAGCAGCCATTGAAAAGGCATGCTTCTGAGGTCCAGCTAGATGGCAAAATTTCAGAGAAGGGCCCATCTGATCTGGTAAGATGGTCAGACAATATGGATCATTGCAAAAATTGTGAGTTACCTTTCTTTAAATATTTCCTTTTCAATCTTTCAATAATGTTGTTGTTTTGAACAAAAAAGTGATAAAATTTGCAGCGCTAATAGCCTTGTGAACAGTGATCATAGAAATGATCTTCCGAAATAAAAAAAATAACTAAAAGAGGAATTGAATGCACAGATGTTATTCATAGAATTTATTAATTGTAAACATGTCTGCAGAAAGGACTTATTTCATGCTGGATATATATTTATTTGGGTTTACGTGGCATATGGAGCCAAATCCAAAACAAATGCACTGAACACATTATGGCTAAGCACAATGTAAGATAGTCTTCGACTTACAACCACAATTGAGTCCAAAATTTCTGCTGCCAGGTGAGACAATTGTCAAGTTTTGCCCCATTTTATGATCTTTTTTTGCTACAGTTGTTAAATGAATCACTGCAGTTCTTAAGTTAGTGACAAGGTTGTAAAGTGAATCTGATTTCCCCATTGACTTTATTTGTCAGAAGGTTTCAAAAGGTGACACTGGGACACTGCAACCATCATAAATATGAACCAGTTGCCAAGTGTCCAAATTTTCATCACATGAACATGGGGAGACAGCAATGGTCGTAAGTGTGAAAATGGTCATAAGTCACATTTTTCAGTGCCATTGTAACTTTGAATAGCCACTAAACAAATGGCTGTAAGAAAAGGACTACCTTTATCAGCTCAGTCACTTTTTAAAATCCACCCTCATTATCTTCATAAGTAAGTCAAGGTGGCAAACATATTTCATATTCTTCCCTTCTATTTTTGAACCCTGTGAGGTGGGTTGGGCTGAGAGAGAGTGATTGGTCCAAAGTCTTCCAAGCTGGCTTTCATGCCAGCACTAGAACATCAGGAGAGTCATCCAGGTTTCCACCCTGGTGCTTTAATCACGAGACCAAACTAGCGTGTTTCTTAAAATGTAATCTATGACAGGGGTCTCCAACCGTGGCAACTTTAAGACTGATGGACTTCAGCTCCCAGAATTCCCCAGCCAGCTGGCCAGAGAATTCTGAGAGTTGAAGTCCGCCAGGCTTAAAGTTGCCAAGGTTGGAGACCCCTGATCTATGAGATACTGGGAAGGCAAAACAACAGTTCAATTACTTTTCTTGAAAAGATATTCTACAGCAAAAACAATTGAACAATTATTTCATCAATTGTACCTTTAGCTTCTCTACTATTGGAATCCTGGCCTGCATTTTTCAAAGGCCAACTCTTGATTGCCCTTGTGATTACTGAACAATTGTTTTGTGAGTTTGCATTTAAACTTTGGACTTGTGCCTGGTTTTGAAATGCAATACACTTGTGCACTGAATGAAGGTTCCTCCTTTCTTGATTTCCCTTTACTGTCCCCCCCCCCTCCATCTCTGGTGTCACTATTAGGCCGAGACTACAAAGCTTTGAGCCAACAACTTCTCTATTACTTCTCAGATAACTCAGTTCTTCTGATCAGATGCAGTCTTAAGAAAGCCTAATAATGTGGTGTGCATTCCAGATTCCACTTTAATAATTCACACTAGGATTGTACTTCAGTATCTTTCACTCAGATAGCTCTTATCTTGCTTTACTTTCTTGCTTCTGTTTTAAATAATCTGTTGTACTGTACAACAAACTTAGTAAAGGGTTTTAAGAAGGATTTGGTTTCTCCTTCATTTTAGATATCAGTTGGATATGCTTCTCAACTATAACTGCCTTATTTTAGCTAGGTATGCCAATAAAGACATTGTTATCTTCTTAAGGAGAGCCAGTTTGGTGTAGCTGTTAAAGTACCAGGCTAGAAACCAGGAGACTGAATTGTTGTCCCATCCTAGGCACAAAGCTAGCTGTGTGGCTTTAGGCCACCCACTTTCTCTCAGACTTAGGATGGTGGCAATGGCAAAATATCTTGAAAAATCTTGCCAATAAACCAACAAGCATTTTCTGGGAGTCAACACTGACTCAAAGCATCTCTCTCCTCAAATAAATAAATAAAATATATCTTATAGTAGGTTGTCTGCTTCTCCAACATCAATAAAGCAGATGTAAAAGACTTCTGGAGGATAGAATATAATTCAGCACAATGCATGATAAAATTGAAGCCAATATTCTAGTTAGAATAGATGGTCCTGCCCTAGTAGCTAGATGCCAAACATAAAAGGTTTTATACAGGGTAAAACCAGGACTTCAAATACCCCAAAGGCAACTGACAGTCAGTGCGCAAAGCCTATCAAATTGCTGTTATGAGCAAATAGGCTCCTGTATCTTGAACCAGTTATAGTTTCCAATGGTCTTTATAGGCAATAGCACAGAGAGAATACAGTAATCAAATCTGTGGCTGTAATCACTGTTGGCTGGATTCTCACATTGTGGTAAACAGTAAAGAGTAATAGTGTTGGGACGTTGGAAGTCTTCTCGTCCATTCCACCTAAACCGTTCTGGACAAATGTCTGTTCAATTTCTTCTTTAAAATTTCCAGCATCCACAACCTCTGGAGACAATTGATTGGTGAAAGGATGTAACTGTCAGGAAATTTCTCTAGGCTGGATCTCTCTTTGATAATTTTCCATTCTTGTTTTGCTTTCAAAATGCTTTGGAGAATAAGCTGGCCTCCTCCTTTCTGTGGCCCCTCACATATTGGAAGTCTGCTATTAAGTCACCATTAGTCCTTCTCTTCGTTGGACTAGACATAATTTCTGCAGTTGTTCATATGTTTTATCCTCCAGTGCCCTAATCACTTTCTTGCTCTTCTCTGCACTCTTTCTAAAGCATGGATGTCAAACCCGAGGCGTCACATTGCCATCACATGACGTTTCTGATATCTTTTTCCATTCATGGAGCTGGGGTGGGTGTGGCCTGTGTGTGAGATGCATCTGGCCCACAGATTGCCAGTTTGACACCCCTGTTCTAGAGTCTCAACATCTTTTTGTATTGAGGTAATCAAAACTGGATGCAGTATTCCAAGTGTTGTCTCACCTGTGCAGTATACAGTGGTACTGACTCTTAATGTGATCTTGATGCTATCCTTTGCTTTTTTTGGCACCTGTAACACACCGCTGGCTCATACATAAATAGTAATCCACTCCTACATCCCTCTCACACTTACTGAGGTTGAGCCATACTTGGCTGTAAAGTATGGAATACAAAAACAACATTAACTGCATGCACATATGGTGTTAATCCAACACCAGTCAATCAGTATTATAGTTTGGTTTAACATGCAAGCTAGGTTATTGCCTAACAACCAACAGAACTTCAAGATGTCTGGTAGGCATTTTCCAAGATATGCAAACTCCTAAATCATACATAAACCAGCAATGATCTGTTTTGCAAATTTATGTTTCTTGTTGCTCTGGAAAACTTTGTGGAAATTTCAGTTGGGGCAAAAGGCTGCCATTTGATCAGAATAGAATTGACCTACTTTAGAAAGCTTCTGGCTCATAAAAAGAGGGACAAGTAAATCCTTTAATTTATATAAAGTAGAGAGTCCTCCTTAAGAATGCTTTGTTTTTTATGGTCATCAATTCCATCTTGTTCAGGTTTAGCTGTAGTGTATTATTGTGCACTCAAACAATCATTGAGGCTAACAATCAACATTCCCAGTGTGATCATTAAAGAAAATTACCCTGGGTAATCAAAGTATATATGCTTTATTCAAAAATCCTTAATGGCTGCATCCAAAGCACCCTCAGATAAAACTATGTTTTAAGGAAGGATTAAAAAAAAAAACAACTCTGATTCACAGTGTCACAATTTTATCTAACTTAAATCAGTCCTGTGTATATTAACACCATAAATAAATTCTACCAGCACAGTGCACAGAATTCATTTTTAAAGAACCAAGAGGTTGCTGTGTTTTAAAATGAAAACCCAGTAAATTTGGAATATGCATAACTCAAGTTAGAATATGTAAGTTGGCAATCAGCAATAAGAAAACTTTGATTACTCATTTCCAGTCATACATCTTATTGTGATTGGACTTAATTGCAATTTAATGCATACTATGTATCACTTTTGAATGAATATCTCACACTGGCCACTCTTGTGGTAGCAGATTATACTATAAAATCAGCTCTTGACTGATATGTTATTTGTGCTTGCTCTCTCTCCCTCTCCCCTCTGACTAGCTTTGGAGTTACTCTGGTCAGCAGTGGACTGAGTCCAACAAAAGAGTAAAGCAACATCAAAGGAAAACATCATGCAGTTTTAATGGTGCACTAAGAAGAGTTAGCATAATAGATGAGAGCCAAGATCTCCCCATTCCCTCATTACCTTAATGAATAACTTTACTTATAGTATACAGAAATACCATGTTTCTCACAAAATAAGGCCGGGCCTTTTTTTTTTTTTACCCCTGAAAAAATGGCTAAACCGTCTTTTCGGGAGTGACTTAATTTCCTCCCCCACCTAGAGCGGCCTATACGCATGTACCTCGCCACTTCTATCGGCCGACACAAGCTTCCCAAAGGCAGAGTCCCCAGCTGCTTCAGGGCATGGCATGGCTATTTGTGTCCCCCCACCATTAGGCAGTGTCTTTCGGGCAATGGAAGCTCCCCAAGGGCAATCACCAGCCACTTTGATCAGCTGGTAGAAGCGGCCTTGGGGCGAGCGCACACACACACTCCCCTTGCTGTGAGGTCGCTTCTATCGGCTGATCGAAGTGGCTGGTGACTGCACTTGGGGAGCTTCCATCGCCTGAAAGAGACTGCCTAAAGATGAGGGGACACGGGTAGCCACGCCACGCCCTGAAGCAGCTGGGGACTCTGCCTTCGGGGAGCTTCTATCGGCTGATGTTCTATTGGTAGATCAGGGAATTCTAGCCGAGGCTACCTGCAGGGCTCTCCTAAAGGCAAGCTTTCTCCCCACCCACCCGCCCTTCCCCCCCATTTATCTTCACCTCATGTAGTTCTAATGAACGATGTGAGAAATGGCGGGGAAACACATGGTTTAAATAGGCCTAAATTTGGGGGGTGGGGCTTAATTTTACTTCATGCCTAGAAATCATGCTGGGCCTTCCTTTTGGTGGAGGCCATATTGTTGGAAAAACACGGCACATGTAAGTCAGATTGTGCTACCATGTACATACAAATGCAAAAGTACAGATGGAAAATCTTAGCACAAGAGTTGCATAAAAATCAAGATGCATTAGCAGAATCCAGAACAGAGACAAATAAACGGTGACAAATTATATAATTGGGAATTAATTTCCACAGTCAAAAGGACTGTGTGCCAATTTAATTTTCTGCATGACTTAAAAGAACTAACACAAGATATGGTGCCTCCAGGATATACAGAATACAGGATAACAATGTTATTGTTATTCATTCTGGACAAAGTGCTGTCCAATCTCTTCTTCTAAAATCTCCAGTGTTGGAGCACCCACAACTTCTGAAGGCAAGCATTTTGACTGATTAATTGTTCTCACTGTCAGGAAATTTCTCCTTAGTTTTAGGTTGGACCTCTCTTTAATGATTTTCCACTCGCTACTTCTTGTCTTGTCCTCAGGATGCTTTGGAGAATAGATTATCCCACTCTTTGTGTCAAACTTACAAGTATTGGAAGATTGCTATCATGTCATCTCTAGTCCTTCTCTTTGTTAGACCAGACATACCCAGTTCCTGCAACTGCTCATCATATGTGTCAGCCTCTTGATCCCGAATCATCTTTGATGCTCTTCTCTGTACTCTTTCTAGAGTTTCAACACCTTTTTTGTCTCATGATGACCAGAACTGGATGCAGTTTTTCAAATGTGATCTTACCAATGCAGTATATGGAAATACCAATGCTTCATGTGAAGTAGATATTATTCCTTTGTTGATGCAGCCTAGGACTGCATTTGCTTTTTTGGCAGCTGTAGCACACCTCTGGCTCATACTTAAGTGGTTGTCCATTAGGACTTCTAGATCCTTCTCATAGTTACTATTGTTGAGCTGGGTACCATATATTCTATACCTATGCATTTGTCGTCGTCCCCCCAGCAGTAAAGCTTACTTTTCTCGTCGCTGAATTGCATTTTGTTTGATAGGGTTTCTATAACCAATGAACTTCCCAACTCCTTCCGTGCTGAATATAATCTTATAGAACCTTTACATTTGGTCTATTAGGGTAATTCTTTCACCCTCAAGACCCTTACTTCAATTATTATAGCCCATATAATGAGAGAAAAAGGTGGATTGCTTATGATTAGCAGCTGATCAGAGATGTAGATTTGTTTTTATTCTTATTCTTAGGTTCTCTAAAACTGAAACTGTGCAAAAGTGTTTTGGACTTATGGAATGAATGATACACATCTCCCAATAGTGCATCTCTTTTCAAAGATTTCCTCTTTCCATGTTGCAATTGAGCTATAGTATATTCCCTGTGGAATGACAACAGGGGCTTGTTTGAAGACTTAATTGCGCTGTGTGGATATTTAAGAGAATGATAGATTGATTGTGTGCTGGCATGTGACCTACCCATAGATTTGCTTGTCAGCTTTAAGATGCCCAAACAAGTAGGTCCCCACAAAATAGGCAAGGGTGAAAAGAGACTTAGCTAGAAACCTGGAAGGAAATGTTTTGCTTTATCTACAAGAATTATTAGGACACATCCAGAAGAATATTTTGTAGCAGGTGATGTTAAATCAAGCTAATGGTATTTATAGGGAAATAACCTTTTGCAGGGCACCTGCTTCATGTAAACACAACCTCCTCCTATGTTTTCCTTCTTTTTCTGAGAGAGGTTTAAAAACTTGAAGGAAACCCCCCCCCCCCAACATTACAGGATAATTTCCCCATAGACTACTAATTACACTTTAAGTAGTTAATATAGTACCTCTTTTAGCCAACTGTTGTCTGAATCAGTGGTTCTCAGCTTGTGGTCTGTGGATCCTAGGGGTCCACAAAGACTTGAAGAAATGTTATGATTTAAATCTTAGGTCTTGGGGGTCTGTTACCATGGTCTATAGCTACAAAAGGTATTTAAAGGGGTGAAGGCATTTAAAGGGGTGAAGGGGGGTGAAGAAAAGGTTAAGAACCACTGACCTAAATAAACTACTTATTATTTTAGTTAGTTAATTCTCAGTGGTAAATCCATCTAGTCTAAGAACCAACTCTACTTTTTATACCTTCTCATTTTCTTCCCCTCCCTGCAAATACCTCCAGTTAAAAATGTGCAGCTGTAGTACAACCACAACTGGGATTATAGCACAAAACCAAGGAGTAAGTATTTTCTTCTGATTCTAATTCTGGGAAAATTCTTCCTCCAGAATTTCATACTGGGAAAAGTGAAATAATCTGTTTGGTGATAGAATGTCATTAGGAGTTTACAAACCTGGAACATGTTCTGTTCCATAACAGTACATTCAACATTTTGTGCTGCTAAATTGTCATCTTCATGTTATAGCTGCAAACCAACAAGTATTGCTGTTTAACAACATGATCATTGCTGGTTGCACTGAATGATGCAAAGAATGCAACACATTACCTCATTGGCTGTGACAGACCAAAATTTCCTTGGAAATCTATAGTAACTCCTCACATTCTGTTTCTTGTTTTAGGATTAATGTGAACATTGTATGTGATGCTAAAGTAATATTTGCTTTTTAAAAAAACCCTTCACTAAGGTTTTGAAAAACCTAGTGAAAAAAATTCTAAATGGTTATTTAGAGTTCAGCATCTGCTCTGGTGACTCTTGGTATAGAATAGGGCAAAGCCTAGTCATCTCATAGCACTCCAGTTTACCACATCTGTGTCACATGCATTTTGAAAAACAAATATCTAAACATCTCAAAAGCCCTTTTCCAGACCAAAATGCATTAAAGCCTCAGAATTCTAATGAGAAAGACAACAAGCCAAGTCATTGTGGAAGTAATGAAGAGAAAGCCTGCAAATACTGTATAAGAGTGGAAATGCATGGGGGCAATATCTAGCAGAGAATATGGGGGATTTGGAAAAATGGTGAGGACATTTCTTCTGCTCTGCTAGACTAAGGGAAAAAACTTTTACATATAAAAAGGCATAAAAGAAAATAATATAAGCAATAATTTACCAGGGGAAAAATGGGCTTCTACATTCTACTAATACTGTCTATCTCACAGAAGGAGAGTCTGCTGTTCTAG
The DNA here is from genome assembly GCA_015471245.1 of Laticauda colubrina. Taxonomy (NCBI): domain Eukaryota; kingdom Metazoa; phylum Chordata; class Lepidosauria; order Squamata; family Elapidae; genus Laticauda; species Laticauda colubrina. The sequence goes on along the minus strand of BLBF01000005.1, from coordinate 44,112,180 downwards.
GTCTGGTTTAAAAAGCCCTCTGCAATATTTCATCCATTTTTGTCTATGGCTTCACTTACCAGATTTATCCTTTAGGATAACTCTAAATATTCTTAGGACCTGGTGGTATCTTTATGAGATTTTCAGAGTGAAATCCTGTACTTCAAAATGAGTATCCGATTTCCAACTTGCATAACTATTGTGGTGCATGTTATCATTGCTCTCCTACAGAATGAAGGCAGTGTAATAATCTCATCTGATTTAAAGGGGCATCTTTACAAGAGAGAGGAGCATGTAAGACGATCTGGTGTACTCTTTAATAAGTAAAGAATTTGGGTGATACAAGACCTTCTTGTATCCAACAGAGAACATTTTCCTCCTTGGGAACTTGAAGCCCAGTTGTTATTAAAAATGAAAATCTGTCTCTGGCTATCAGTCAGTTTCCTAGAAAGGATAAACATTTAAAAAGAGTGTAGGAAGAAAAAGAACCAACAAAGAGCATCTTTTTCAGATGAAACTCTTCCTGTCACCAGGATCAGAAGATCTGTGCCATTCAGACTAATATAGGCATGACAGAAACATGGGTGAGCTATTCTGATTAATTCTGTAGTTTGCATACTGGGCATACCCTCTTTTTTATACACCATCCTTGTCGCATTTAGTATTTTGCAAGTTTGTTTAATTGCAGTATCTATAATCCATACTGAGCATTATAAGAATTTTAGTCCAAGATATCTAGAGGCATTAGGACAAAGAAGGATGGGTTTCCATACTATAGAATAACTTACGATTAGCAATTATATTCTAATTTTTTATATGACTCAGAAATGTCTCATGTAGCAAATGTGAATCTTCAGAACCATAGCAACCAAATATTTAAGAGAGCTACCTAGAATCATTTTACTTAAAATGGCCAAAGTAAGTGAATAATGTTAGGAGAATAAACAGTGAATGGTAAAATAATTGCTATTAGCTACAAACTCTCACAGTAATTACCTTCATGTTTCTTTCCATATAAGCCTTTTTTGTTCAGGGAGATTTTCTCCCAAGTATGTGTAAGACCATTGAGATATGCTTGTTGTTTTCAGTTCTTAGTTCTGACATTTAGGTTGGCAGGAAAATTTATTCATCTCCCATGAAACCAGAGAAGCTTTTCTGCGGATATCACCACATTCTGAATTGGATCCTTAATTTTAAATTAGTACCTTCACTTAATATAGAAGTTGAAAAATCCAATCAGTTCACAATGAAATTAGGAACAAGAACCTGTTCTTACACCATTAGCCATTGGCAAAGAATCGCTATAAGACTTTTAAAAGCAATTTAATAGTTATACTTAATTTGTAAGTTAAAGCTTACAAAATAGAGAGCCAATATAAAGAAAAACAGAGCTACTCCTTCATTTGCCAGTCTCATTTAAAGTGCATATTATAACAGTTGTGTTTGTATGTGGAGCAATGTTGAAAATCAACAGTTCCAGAGTGGATAAGGAAGAAGTAAACAATTTTCTTTCTTGCTGTGGATCGCTGGGAAATTTGTCCTCCAAAGAACATCCCACTGTTATTTTTTACTCCATTGTCATGTCTAGTTTGTCTCTAAGAGAGAAGTGGTGTGTAACAACTGAATATTTAAAATGATTAAAATAATTGCATTTACATTTTAAATCAGTGGGGGGGAAATCTTGATTTTGTGTTTTGTTTTTCAGAAAGCTGCTTTCAATGGGAATAATTATTCAGTGGGAGAAATGCAAAAATATGGCATTTTTAAACTATTCCTTTACATTTAAATGGAGCTAGCATGTGTAGTAGAAAAAGTTGTCCATTTGTACTTTAGTTTATACTATTGTGCTAGCTTCATCAGCAGAGTTCAGCAAATTCATCACTACATAGTTTGCTCAACTGAAACATTTTTTTTTCTTTTCAGACAACCTGTTTCTGTTCTGGATTGTTTATTCAGAGCCTTTGGTTAGCAGTGACTAATTTCCTTGAGGAATCCCCCTGAGATTACCTTTGATGAAATCCTGCCATAATCTCTCTGAAAATCGTTGCAAATCCATTATTCTGATACTATCATGGCTAGTTGGCACTCACTTTTTTCTCTCATGTAATTTTTCAAATTCTCAAATCTTTTGCACCAAAAAATGTCATTTCAGGCAAGGATCATGTCATGAATCTTTTTTTGCATTTTGCTTTTAATTTAAGATACATAAAATCTTTTAATTCCTTTGCCTTCCCCCACTCTAAAACTTCTGCAAAACTGCAGCATAATGTACACATTGCTTCTTAGGTATCTACTATAGAAATCAATATTTTATGAGGCAATATTGATATCCTACAGAAAACAGTGCTGTTTTTGATTTTCTTTTGAATAAACAGGGCTTCTGTGATTCTACCTCGTTCTCAAAGTGATTAGGAGTGTCTTTAGAATTTTTTTGTTCACACAGTTAATTGTATATATTTATTATAATTTACTCACCCAATAATGAATAAGACAAATTACTTGTTCAAGTAATAAGATAGCAAGACATTTAAACAGTAAAGTATATTAATATGTAGCAAAAGAAATAATACATAGAAAAACTACCCATCTACCATGGTGGCATTTCACCATACACACAGAACCCATAAATGATATTAAAAATATCTGGGTTAAATCATTTGTGGAGGAGGAAATAAATAGTGTGAAAATGATGCATTAGGAAAGGATATTACACAGAGGTGCAAGGAAAACTAAATGAATCTTGATGGTACGCTACAGGTAGGCTCCTTAAACATTAACACAATCACATACAGATATACCCATCACCACCATGACACCCAGGTAGTTTTCTGGAAATAATATTAAATGTCTCCATTCTCTTCTTTGTTGGAATACAAACTCAAATAATTCGCCAAAATAATGATTGTGGATATTGGTACTTCGGGCCAGTATTCTAGTCACTTGGCTTGAAAGGCAATTCAGTATATAGCTCTTTTCCATGGATGGGCTCAATATGATTCCCCTTGGAAGCAAAAGTTTTATTCTTATTATAAGTAATGCCAGAACTGGAGTCCAGGAAAAAAAAATCCTTTAAGAAGCACTATTGTATGTGATGTCTGGCCTCTTTTGTTTCCTCAAATGTTTTTGTTGCTTGATATGGCTTTTCACAAAGCTGTCTCTTGAGAAATTTTTGTCCTTTTACTAACCTCTTTTGTTCCAACAGATCATTAATTTTATTTCATATTAGGTGCACAGACATAAACACACATTTTAGTATATTTCATTGTTTCCTATGCTTAAGTAGTGGAGTGGTTAGACTTCAAACGCCTCAGGGAGTCTCTAAAGCCCAAACAAACAATTGTTTGATTTGAAAATGACTGGGCTGCTGCAGCAAAATACCGAAATCTGTTGCAGCCTGGCTAAAACTTTCCAGAACATCTGTTACAATAACTGCTTTCAGAATTGAAATCAGGGCCATCAAAGTTGCGGGGACCTAAACTAATGGTTTGAATAGGAAAAATGTAACTCGTGGTATTAGTTCAAAACAAATTAGTTTATATTTGTCCTTCTCATTCATGGAAGTTTAGAATAGAAATTAGAATTACAAAAATAAAACATGGAAATGGAAAATTATTAAACCTGTGAATATAGATGGGTAATTTCCAAAATATAAAAGGCATTTTTACATGGGTCCATCATCCATGGGCATTTGCCAAAGCTGTGGCATATCAGCATGTTGCACATATAATGCAATATTGAAAGCCATGAAAACTTCATGTGCTCCTAATGCAATTCCTGTCACCCCAGCCAAGGTGGATAATAGTAAAAGATGACAGGTCAATAGTAAAAGATGTAGGAATGTTTTCTGAAATGGTATGCTTCCTAGATAAAATCCTAACCAACAAATAGTAACTTCCACTTTCTGTGACTTCTGACTAGTGAAACCTGCTCAAAATTAAGACCTAAATTATTGTAGCAAACATAGTTGCTCCTATATGTCCATTACAGTGTTTTTATATGGTTGCAAAGTTCATGAATTTATGACAAAGATTCACAAGCAGATTGCAGGCATACAACTGTCAATGTTAATATCTTGCAAAATATTTATGAATCAGATGCTGGTAGACAAAAGGCCTGCTGTATCAAACCATATCACAACAGCTGATAATCCTGCTCATGGTGATAGACATTTGGGACTAATGAGCCAAGCTACCTGTTTTTTCTCAAAATGCATGTTACATTCTTTTACAACTAACTGTTAACAATCATCACTGCATCCTAAAGACTGAAATTTGCAGATCAATTATGTACTGCATGAACAAGTACAGGAAGGCAAGGGATACTTTTTCCCCCCCTACAAGTAGAAAATAGGTTTCCTCCTACAGCAACCAGTTGGATTTCTATGTTGGGTACAGAAGGAGGACAAAGTGTTCCATTCTGTAACTGACAGCTGGTTCCTTCACTTGCTTCTCATTTGTGTTACAAGACTCATATTTAAAGCCCATGTCACACTGGCCAATGGATGCAAAAAGGACACAGCGGATGAGCAAAATGTTCCATCCGTTGTTATCCGCTCTCAAAAGGGGCGAAAATTTGCATAACCGGAGCGGATAACACGGACGCGGGGAGGACGCAGGGCGGATGCAAAGCGGATGCGGAACGGAAGCCCAGCAGATGTAAGCAGATGGGAGCGGATGGGAGTGGGTGGCACATCCGCAGGGCTTCCGGGGGGCCTCAGCGAAGCGGACACGGTACGGAAAGAGCGGAAGCAGAGCGGACGCCGAACAGATGAAGCGGATGCAGAGTGGAAGCCTAGCGGATGCCTGACGTTAACTGCACATGCGGGGGGGATGCATTGCATCAGCCCCGCGGACATAACGGAAGCAGCTCGGAAGCAGGATGCCATTCAGAGGAAAGACCTGCTGCCAGACACATCGACTGCCTTGCCTGCCCTGCCTGCATGTCTGCCTGCCAGCCTTGCTGCCAGCCTTGCTGCCAGCCTTGCTACCAGCCTTGCTGCCAGCCAGTCTGCCTGCCAGCCTTGCTGCCTGCCTTCCTGCCAGCCTTGGTTCATGTCTGCCTGCCAGCCTTCTTGCCAGCCTTGGTTCATGTCTGTCTTGCCAGCCTTGGTGCCTGCCTGCCAGCCTGCCTGTCAGCCTTGGTGCCAGCCTCCCTGCCAGCCTTGGTGCCAGCCTCCCTGCCAGCCTTCCTGCCTGCCTTGGTGCCAGCCTTGCTGCCAGCCTTGGTTCCTGCCAGCCTCCCTGCCAGCCAGCAACCCCACAACCATGGGGAAGCACAGCAAGCCTCAGCCATCTGTTGCCAGCCCTGGCAAGAGGGACAGGGCTACCATCCCGCCCCCTGGCCCTCACTCTGGTTCTGCTGGGGCTTCTGCAGCACGGGCTCACTCTTCTGGGGCTGGGGCTTCTGCTGCTTCTGCTTTTGGAGGAGCTGATGAAAAGCACTCCAGCACCAGCCACCTCCACAGCACCTGGACCCTTCACCCCTGAGACTGAGCGACCAAGAGGAGTGCCAGAGACTCATTTTTGTCTTATAGCTTGTTGTTAGTAAAGTCTATTTTTGATTCACACACTTGCTTCATTTCTTTTTTTTCATAAAGTCTTGGTGGAAACTTTTAGAAATGGTTTAAGCCTTTGCATGCTTGTGGGATGGGTTAAGATAGCTGTGGGATGGGCAGGGATACCTGTGGGATGGGCAGGGATACCTTTGGAATGGGTAATAGCTGTGGGATAGATAAACCTCCAGTGCAAGCATAGTGGGACTGTATGGTCCACCCTCCCAGGTGCCACACCTACGGCCCTTTATTATCAATAATAATGTAATAATTATCCACACATGTCAACATAAACACAACTCTTTGTTAAACGCCCTGTTCATCGTAGGCCAACCAAACATACATGGCCCAATCTCATCTGTGTGATGAGACAGGCTGAAGGAAGCATCCATTAAGCATCTACCATCCTGTCTTGTCACTCCACTGCTCCAGCTGGGGAGTTGCACCAGTGTCTCAGGAGGTTGCGCTGCTTCTTCGCTTCATGTGAAGCTCTGTTGGGGACTTGCACATCCTCAGTGTCGATCAGGTTTCGCCCTTGCCTCCATTCCCCAGGCTCCATGACCCCATTGGCTTGTTGCAGGTCCACGAGCCTGTTCTGCAAGACTGGGTAGCGGGTGCGCATGAGATTGTGCAGGATGCAGCAAGCTTCCATGATCCTCCTCACGGTCTCTGGGCGATGCTGCATGGTGGTGAGAAGTACCTGGAACCTGTTGGCCAGGATGCCAAAGGCATTCTCCACCACCCGCCTTGCCCTGGACATCCTGTAGTTGAAGATCCTCTCTTCACGGGTGAGGAGTCTGGAGGTGTAGGGCTTCATGAGGTAGGTTGTGAGGGAGAAGTCGTCATCCCCCATGATGAAGTAGGGCACATCTTGTGTGTCGTTGGGCAGGGGTTCTGGATCTGGGAAGCCCACGATGAGGTTGCCTTCCAGCTCCTCCTTGAGGTGACTGGCGTTGTATACCTGGGCATCCGAAGATGAGCTGTTGCCTGAAGCATCGATGTACATGAACTTGTAGTCAGCATCGACCATGGCAAAGAGGATGATGCTGAAGAAGCCGTTGGAGTTGAAATAAGTGGACCCCGACTTGGCTGGAGATTTGCAGGCCACGTGCTTCCCATCTATGGCTCCAATGGTGTGGGGGAAGTTCCACTTCTGATACCACTGCTCTGTAACTTTCTTTTAACCTTCTTCAGTGGAGGGGCACTGGAGGAGCTCCTCCAGGTATTCTTCGATGATGGCCTGAACCACTTCTCTGACCACAATGCTGATGGTGTTGGATGGCACCCTCCAGCCGTACTGCATGCTCCTGTAGGAGGTCCCTGAGGCCAGGTGGCGCAGAGTAAGTGCCACCTTGAGCCCAGGTTCCAGGCTGGGCCGGAAGCTAGTGTTTGCCTTGGTCAACCTGGGTGTCAGGCGCTGAAACACTTCGTCAAACATGGCTGGAGGCATTCTCATGAAGTTCTGGAACGCCCGAGTTTCTTCGCTCCTGAGCTCCACCATCAGCTTGTTGTACAGTCCGTCCTCTGCTCTACTGGCGAACCATCTTCGGACCCAGACTCTTTTTGGCTGCCTCTTTTTCTTCTCGCAGTAGAGTTCACAGAGCCTGCAGATGGCTTCGCACTGTTGCAGAAGGATGGTGGCTGTCGAAAGGACTTTGTTACAATCCACGGTGGACATGACTGGATGCTGTGGAAGAGGAAGAGGCAGATGAAGGCTGCAGAGGTCTGCACCGCTGGGCTGCTGTTCTGAAAGTGCGATGCAGGCGAGTTGCTCCCCTTTTTGTAGGCAGTATAAGTTTTCCGCTAGGCATCCTCTAGGCATCCTCTAGGCATCCTGTAGACATCCTTAATATCCGAGATAGGTCCCCTCTGCGAACGTTTTTTCCGTTTTAAACGCTTTGTTTCCGTGCTGCATCCGCTAGGCATCCGTTCTGCATCCATTCTACGTCCATTCCGCTTCCTCCCTACGTCCATTTACCGCTGGAGCGGATGGAGTTGCGCGGATGCGGAACGGATGCCTAGCGGATATCGCGGATGTGTTACGGATGCGTAGCGGATGCGTAGCGGATGCGTAGCGGATGCAGAATGGACGAACTGGATACATTTTCTGCGCAAAAGTTTTAGGCAGCCCAAAACTTTTGGAGCAGATGAAACGTCCATAAACGGATGCTGGACGGATAGAGAGGAAGCAAAACGGAGGCAGTGAGTACAGAACGGATACATCGCGTTAACCAACGGATGGCAAGGTTTTTTGTCCGTTTTACATCCTCTTTGCATCTGTTGGTTCAGTGTGACATGGGCTTAAAATGAAGCTCAGATGTAGTCCCAGAAATTCAGTTTAAATTTAAAAAAAAAAAATCTTGGAATTATTGGTGCTTACTTTTCTTACAAAAGCAACTCTTCAGTTGAAGTTTTTTTTTTTTCAGTTTCAGAAGTAGTCAGCCCACCATGTCCTACAAATAAGCTCTTCCCTTAGATGGTTTTCTTTTCCATCTGTGTTGTGAAAATGTATCTTATTTGATAAAAGACAAGACTTTTGCCTATTATGGCCCTAATTAAGAGCAAGGCAGGCAACATGTTAGTTTCAAAAACCTTCTTCAATAAATCATCCAATCTTTGATAAGAATGATCTGATGCTTCTCTGTCAGTCAATAGAGCATAGAGGAAGAGACAGGGGGATGGGGTTAGTTGAAGAGAAAAGAAGTTACTTTTCTTCACTAATGATAGAAACTATTTTTTAAAAAATCTTGTTTTAGCTATAACTCTGATAGAAAATTCATCTCTATCATTTAGGCAGAAATACTGCACATACAAATTAGACCAGCAAGAGGAACCAAGTGGCACAGTCACGACTAAGTATCAGTCTTGTGTCATCTGGGCACAGTTAGTAAGATCTGCTGTGGTGCTATTACTCCATAGAATTGATCAACCAAGAAGGAAGCTGGATCACTTTTACTAAAACACAGAGATGAATCTAAACATCTGGAAGACACAGGCAGGAGGCAAGCTGTTGGTGAATGCTGTGTTCACCTGATTGGCTCAGGTAAACATTTTGTATTGTGTGAATGAACCCTATGTAAATAGGTTTATTTTAAATACAAAGTCAAATTACCTGGAAAATAATAATATATTATAATATATTAACGAAAAACCAGTCATGTGCTGTCATATTGTATTCAAATGGAGGTTATGGTTATAAAGTATGAATTATGTAAATGTGGAAAAAATACTGGATTATGTAAATGTGATTGTGTTTTTTTTCCACATGATAACATTATTTTGAACCCCATGTTGTACCTAGCACTTGAAAATTGACAACTGGACAATATAAATGGATTCTCTTTTATCATGGCCAAAGGACTGATATTGCAGCATTGGAAAGATAAATATGCAGAGGAGCCTCGGATTGTGACCTCAATCTGTTCCCGGACTCTGGTCGCGAACCAATTTAGTCACGTCCGGAAGCTTGACCGACTGCGCATGTGTGTAGTAAAAAAACTGGCACCAAAGGCAAAATCCGCACGGAAAGGGAATTTTCCACGCCAATTTTGTTCGACACCCGATTTTTTATTCGTTACCTAATTCAAAAATTGGGCGAATTTTTTGTTCGAACAGGAGCATTCACGACCCATGGTTCCACTGTATGGCCCTTTTTACTTAATGAATTGATTGCACTTTTCACTTAAGGGTGGGTTGCCATGAGACATCTATACTTTGTATGGACACATACATAGCAAAATGTGGGGCTCATTTATACAAATAAGGTATAAAGAGTTAAAAAGTAGATTACTATATTAATTATAGTTATAAAAATGTATTATAAACAGATATGTACTTCAATAATTGCATTCGATGACTACCACATTTTTTTCCACTATAAGGCACTCAAGACCATAAGACAAGATGCACCTAGCTTTTGGGGAGAAAAATAAGAAAAAAAAATCTGCCTCTGCCTCCCAGCAATTTGCCTCCTTGCAGCAAACAGCAAACAGCCTGGTCAGCTTCAGCACAGCCTGATTTAGCATGAGCAGCTGATTAGCGGTTGGATTGTCCCCCCTGGAATACCACTGATCCGCTGTTCCAGGCCCAGGGGATTGCCACTGCCAATCGCTGTCTATCGCTGCCTCCGCGTGCTCCATTTTCAGCCTCCATGCACCCCATTTTCGGCCTCCATGCATCCCGTTTTCAGCCCATTCCAGGCAGTGGTGATTGGTGGGTATTCCGGGAGGCTGATCCAACCGCCAATCAGCTGTTCATGCTAAATCAGGCTGTGTTGAAGCTGACCAGGCTGTTTGCTGCAAGGAGGCAAATTGCTAGGAGGCAGAGGCCAATGGGTGGAAGCCAGCGGGTGAGCGGGGCTTCAGCAACATTTGTTCTACAAGACGGAGAGACATTTCCACCCACTTTTTTGGGGGGGAAAATGTGTCTTATAATGTAAAAAATATGGTATGAGATATAAATAGAATTTTAACTACTTACAACTAAAATATCTTTTTTTCTTTTTTGTTCCATTTTTTCATTAAAAAAAAATCTTTTCTGTGTATTTTCTTTGAAAATGCATGATTTTTTTATCTTTTTTATGTCATTTTTTTTTTAAAGCAAGACAACAATAAATAAATATACAAATGGAATTATAGAAATGTGGCCAATTCCCTTTAAAACCACTCTCCCCAAGAAAAAAAAGGTTAATTCAAACATTTCCTCTTTGAAGATGATGATGAGTCTTGAAGAACCAATAGCACCTTAATATTGTACCTTAATACTTTAAATTTAAAAAGTCCTAAAACCCAGTCCAGTGTTGATTATGTTGCCTTCTACTGATAAGTTCAGAGAAAAACAGCCCATGACATTTCTACAGGTGCTTTTTAACCATCAGATTTTTGCACAAATATCTGTCTATAGAGTTATCTAGTTATCTACTGTCTGATATGAGGTGATATAAGTTGCAAGAATATAACATTTTCTCCAGTCATTGGCTGTGTATTTTGAATCTGGGAAAATACCATTCTTTCTCCCAGGAAAACAGGAATGCTGCAGTGCAGAAAAATGAGTATTTTTGTTTTAAATTCTATAAGAGAAGTGGCTATGGATGAGAGTGCCATGAAGCTGTGTTACATGGGAACAGGGGATACAAGCCTTCTATCTTCTGCCCCCTAAAATGAGACATTCTCTCCTGTTACACATTCTAATACAAAACAGCTCATTGGAAAAACAGCTCATGGGAAATGGTGGGAAAGGGATCCATGGTTGTTAGCCCTGATGGCAGTGAGACAGCCCTTAAAGCCATCTGTTGGGAAACTTTCATTCAATAGATTTTCAACATTATCAAAGCTAAAGTAGTTATAGGAATTGAGCAAAGGACATTTTCTTCATTCTAGACTCCCTTTAAATACATTTTGTGACCACAGACTATGACCATGGAACCCTAAGACTTTTAAGATTTAAATCATAACATTTCTTCAAGCCCCCTCCAGGAGTCCGCAGACCCCAGGCTGACAACCACTGAACAGGATATTTTATAAAGACATACTCTTGAAATGAAGGATAGAAGAAAATATAGGACCTAAATCAAATAAACCTACTATAAAGGTTTCAGATTATATCTTAGAATGACTAATGGCCTAGTCACTTTGCAATTGGACTAATATAATGTGGTTTACATGAAGCTGCCCTTGAAAGTTACAGCTGGTCCAGAATGCAGTGGGCAGATAGCGTTGTGTCTTGTGGCACCACTGCTGTGTAAACTGGTTGCTGGTAAGCTTCTGATGCAGTTCAAGATGCTGTTGGAAAAAATGTCCATCTGGGTTCAGTTCCAAGTGGGGAGAAAGACACTGGAAACATGGAGGCTGTTTGGAAAGATGGTTTAATGGTGGACAGGAGCACATGCCTTGGAGCTCTTGGGTGAAGAAAAAGGGAAGAGATGCTGAGAGTCCCTGGGTTTTATACCCTCTTTGGCTTTGAACTTCCTGGGGCACAGGAAGAGTATCCTGATATCCTGATGCTATCAGGTAATAGCTAGCTTTGTAGGTTGTCTGTGTGCTAAATTTGGTTGAAACTTGGTAGGTGGTGCAATGAAGAGCAATTAAATGGCTCTGCCTGAAGGAAGTAGATCTTTATTATATAGAATAGACTGACCCGGCCTTAATGGCCCATTAACAAATGGGGGGGGGGGAGGAGGCTGAGTTTCTGCCTCTCTGAGTTTCTACTTCTCTTTTAGGGGAAATATTCTGCCTTTTTAATATATCCTAACATATTTCATTTTTCTTGGGGGGGGGTGGTGTGTTAACTTCCCACAATGCTGATCATTAACTATAAAGTCCTTCATGGCATCAGGTTTTTGAGGGACTGCTGATCTCATCATGTTTTTGGCCATTCAATAAAATCAGGCCCACTTGCTCTCTTTAGAACTATTCAAATAAATAATTCCAGAGGTACTTGTCCTCTGGAATGATCTTCCGAAGATATGTTAAAACAGGACTCTTCTACAGACCTGATTTTAGATGGCTGTGCAACCATGTCGGTGGATGGATAGATAGAAAAAATTGGATAAATGTTTGCCTTGTGTTTTTCTGTTTTTAAAATGATAAACTGGCCAGAGTAAGCTTGGAGTTGGGTGGTCCTCCAAATCTAATAAAAGAAAGATTATCTTGATTTGTGTCAAAATACAAGTTCCTTTCTAGGAAAGAAAGAGAAAAATGGCAGTTTTTATATTAATGTTGCCAGTATAAAGTTCAACCATACGCATGGCTATTTTGAAAAATATTTATGTTTCTCAAAGTAGGCAAACTTCTCCTATAGAGCAGCAAGTGGTTTCAAAACAGGAAGCAAAGGGTAAGAATAAGTTGACAGTTCTGACAATGGAGGGAAGTAAGTACTGAAGGCTATCCACTGGGAATTCTTCAAGGTACATAAAAAGCAAAGGCAATGGGGTTGTTTAGAAGGAAATTATATCCAGACAGGTTTAAATCAAATCCTGGGAGGGTAAGTTTATGAAAGGTTATCTACTATCACAACTAAATTGAACCTCCCTGTTCAAAAGCCAAATAATATATCTTTTTCATATCAGAAGTGACTTGGAACAGTCCTTTGTGCCCTCTCACTTCGTTTCATCTAGGATTACTATAGTGCAGCTAAAAGTTTTTTTTCTTTTCATTTGGCAATTTGTAGGTGCCCAATATGGGGGGCACCAACCAAGGAAAAACAAGCATCCAAGTCTTCCTCAGTCTGGCATCCTTCGATACATTGCATTCCCCACATAGACCCATGCTCTCCAGCCACTGTTCTGCCTGAAGAAGATAGGAACCGTCGTCTACCAACGGACACCAGGCTGAGGACCTAGAATTACAGAATAATAGGGTTGGAAGGGACCTGGGAGGTCTTCTAGTCCAACCCCCTCGAGCAGGAGACCCTTTTACTCTTTCAGGACAACCAAAAAAAAAACTTCCCTCTTGGGAACTCGGGGAAAAGAAAAAAAAAAAAAAAAAAAAGGAAGGCGTGAAAAGGAGCGCACCAAAAATTGCTTCTCTCTGCAAGTCTGGACTTGCCCTGCCTTCGACCGGTTGCGAGGTTTGGCTTTGGGCCGGAACGCAAGGGCGAGAAACCAGGAAAGGTTTTCACGTGCAGCCCTCTTGCTGCAAGGTCTCCCCACTGATTCTCGCCGCCTTTGCGCCACGGTTGGGGGTGGGGGGGGTGGGGGGGGGGGGGGGGGTGGGGAAAGGAGGCGGTCGCCCCGCCCTCGCCCCGTTCCCCCAGCGGCTTTTGGAAACGGCGCCCCAGCCTTCGCCTGCCTGGGAACCGCGATCACGAGCCGGGCCCCTCCCTCCCCTCCGCACGTTGTGACAGCCCCGAGCGCCGCGAGCTGGGAACGTGCGCGCCCGCCGCTCCCCATTGGCTAGACTTTTTTTTTTTTTTTCCCCTCACCCCGCCTCCCTGACGTCACGGCGGCGGGGGGGCGGGGGAGGCGGGAAGGCGCGTCTTTCCTCAGCTGTGCGGGTAACGCCAGGAAGCGAGTGTCTGTTTGGAAACAATACCGTGTGGCGCTAAGCGGCGGCGGCGCTCTCAGGTTGCAAGCCCGGGGACTTTCCGGCTCCCGCTCTTTCCGCTGGCGGGCTCTGGTTGGCGCTTCAAGCAGCAAGCAAACCAGGATCCGTTTCGGCGGGATCCGTTTCGGCGGGTTCGCGGATCGCCGCTTTGAAGAGGCGACCGGGGAGGGCGCGCGGGGCGGGAGGGGGGGGGGGG
>BLBF01000005.1:44012028-44093412 GCA_015471245.1 Laticauda colubrina | reverse complement strand
GAAGGAAGCTAAACAGCACACATGTAAGTACCCGCGAAAACCTAAGAAAACATATATATATATATATATTCCCTTGCAGTCTCACATGAGATATTACTGCTTATATATCTAGCAGTTAACTTTCCAAGACATAGCTTAGTCCTTACTTGGCTTAAAGTGAAAGTGGGGAGGGGGGCGGCGAGGGGGTGTGTCATGGCTACTTGGCTTTCAATACTGCTTGACAGGCAGGACCCAAAGAATGAAATCTTCTTATGATTTTTGTTTGCTGCCCATTAAAGTTGTCCAAGATGTATAAGTACAACAGGCTAGCAGGACCACTGCAGCTGAAATTTGTGCCAGTGGTTTGTGATAGTTTTGGGCATACAGAAAAGATGGGATGGAAACAAAGATAATTCGTAAGGTAGTGAAGTAGTTGTTCGGATAACAAGACCATCTGAAACGGTTTCTACACAATCATTAAGGAACGCAAATTTGTGTTCTGCAAAATAGAAAAGAGACACCTGGTTTTGCAGAACTGGCCACCAATGTGCTACAATTGAAGTTTTAATACTTGAAGACTCAGTTTATTTTATGCACCATGGATGCTCTAAGGTCTTGCTATTTATTGACTCATTTGTATAAAATATGAGTATATCTGGTTTTTTTCCTCCTTCCTTTTTCACTGTAAGAATTTGGTTTCACCTCTTCCTGGACTGATATAATGCATTTCAACCTTAAAGATTCTTTACGATTGAGTCATTTAAGCCCAGGGCAGAAGGCAAAAGGAAGAGCTAAAGAAATCATGAAATCACCTTGTCACTTTGTTTTGGTTAACTGGCATGCATGTGTGTTATGTCCACCCCCACCCTCTTCCTTGTTCTTCCATTCCTGAATGAAGGCAAGTGGTTGTATATTGATTTTTTTCCCCTGAGAGAATGCTAGAGGTAATGGAAGAATGCCTGCATTGTATGGTTCCTCAACAGGTGTTTCCAAGTGGAAAGAACTGCAGAATTGGTTTCATTCTTTCACATTCGGGGTTGTGAAGGTGGTTGCTGAATTGATTTCCTTCTTCCCCAAGAGCATGAAGGTTATTTATTATGCTTTCTATAGCATTTCAGGAAATATAAAACTGCTTGCTTGGGACTTTCAGGGGATTCCAGTCCAGGTGCTCAGATGTGCTGAATGGTATCAATATAATTGCATCGTGTGCACTTAAATCCCCAGGATGTTGCCTTTGCATACCAATATATACATGGATACCTTCCTTGCCACTTTCTGCCCCACTCTTATTTTTTTTAAACAAGATTATTTTAATTCTAAACATCTAGAATCATTTTTATTTCTCAAGAGTATCCTTGCATTTCACAAAGGCATTCTTGGAAAATAAAAATAATAGACTCATAGTGTAAGAAGGGACTACAGAAACCTTGCCCTTCTGCTCAGAATATATTTATAATTTGTCCTACTTTCAAGGATCTTGGATTGGCCCCATCATGAAATAGAATCTGAGTGCACGCATCACACTAAAGCAAATGAAGTGGGTTTGCTTTTGGCTCAGTGCATAGTGCAAATCCAGCTTTTGTCACTTATGAAATATAGTTATAGGTTAACAAGATATAAGGACCCTCACAACACTGGTTTATTCTACAAACCATGGCTAAATGAATCATGATTTATTGTGATCTGTGAACCCAGCCTAAAAGAAAGTGATGAGTTCCCAAGCTCCAATTCTGATCCTCACAGACTCATCAACTCTTACTGAGTTGATGAGCCCCATTGAACACAAAAGGTCTTATGCATAGGACTGTGTAGCAAGTGAATATTGTTCATAACGCATTGGTAGTTATGAACATAGGATCTGTGTTGAGAGACCTCTCTCTTTAGGTTATACATTAAAGACCCTAGCTATGGGGTGTGTGTATTGTTATGAATACTTACTGGATAACAGTCTTAATTATACATGCAAGATTATTATTATGTTTAATCTGGAGAAGAGGCAGTTGTAGAGAGATATGATCGCTATCTTCAAATATCAGAACAGTTACACAGAAGATAAGGGACAGTTATTCAAAGTCCTATCCCAGACAAGAAGTTCAATGTCTTCTGGACCTTAGGGTAAAAATGCCCTAAAAGTAGGAGTACAGTGGAACAAATGCCTTGGTCAGTGGTGAACTCTTTCATATTCAAACAGACTGGGTGGTGGTATATAAAGGAGGTTGTAGAAATGGACTCCTATGCTAGACATGAGATTGGACTGGATGATTTTTAAGGAACCCTCCAACCCATGCATTCTTCAGTATAAAGTCAATGAGGAAAAGGCCAAACAACTCGTTTCCCACTCTCCTCATAGTTCAGAACATTGTTTTGCCCTTTCATTTTTCTGTTTCATTTCTGCAACCCTTTCTTCCATTCACAATTTACAGCAGATACATAAATGGAGTAAAATGCAATCATAAAAAAATTAAGGCATTTGGGACTTCTTCACTCCAAGGTAAGGAATGCTGTTAAAAGAAATACTGTGGAAATGGTGCGTGGCATGGCAAATGTGAATTGGATTTCATTCTGCTCAAATATGAGATTGCTCAGTGAGATTCAGAATTAGTCAAAAGAACAACTTCACAGAACAAAACTGAGCAAGCTGAAATTAAATCCAGACAAGCCAGAGATACCATTGGCAAGAAGAAAGCTGGACTCTGGAATTGTGATGCCTCCTGTTTTGGATTGGACTGCACTCCCCCAAGAAGAAATGGGCTTACAATTTTAGATGGGTTCTTGACCATCAGCTGTCTTTGGATTTGCAGCTGGCAGCTGCAATGAGCAGTGCTTTACACAGATATGGCTAGGGTGCAGCTGGAATCTTCCCTGAGCCAATGGAATTTAGTGACAGTAATTTGCACCTTGGTTACAACTCTTCTAGTTTATGTGGGCCTACCCTTGATAAGTATCCAGAGGTTGCAACTAGTGCAAAATGAAACAGCCAGCTTCTGGTGCTGCTATACAATATAGGAATCCTGTGATGTTTGCACTAAAAAATATGCACTGATTGCTAAATATGACCCAGGCACAATTGAAGATGGTTGCACTGACCTTTAAATCCCTACACTGCTTAGTGATAGATTATCTGGGGCATTGCATCTCCTGCTGGAAACCTTTCGGGTTACTCAGATTGGCAGGGGAGGCCCTTTTCAAGATACCCAATTGTCATGGTTCATCTATGTGAGAAAGAACCACCTTCTCTATGGCTCCAAGCTTGGAAAGAATTCCCTAAGGAGCTATCCTGGCTCCAACTTTCAATATTTATTAATTTTTTATTGATTGATTTTCATTCTGGTTTGGGTTTTACTTGTATTATTTTTAAACTTTAATATTCTGCGTTTTTTGCTTTCTGATAAGTCACCTTGAGTAGTAAAGTAAATAGAAAGCTGAATATGCATTTAACTATTAAAAAATTAAGGTGGAAAGTTAATTATTTCCTTAACTCCCATGCCATAGAACAATTTCCTATCACTGTTTTCAGACTTCATTCTGTCTCTTCCAAGGCATTGTTCAAACTTACAACAGCACTGAAAACAGAGATTTGTGATCAGTCCTCAAAGTGTCAGCCTTTGTAGTGTTCCCATGATCATGATTCGGACTCTAGGTAAGCAGTGCACATTTATGATGGCTGGAGAGAGCCACAGTCACGTTATTGCCATTTGTGATCTTCACAGCCATTTGTTGACAAGCAAAGTCAATGGGAAAGTTGGCAGGAACTCACAAATTGTAGTGAAGTAACATCACACTTAACAACTTGTGGTGATTCGCTTAAGAATCATAGCCAGAAGTGACGAACTAATATTGTAAGTCAGGTACAGTCATGTGACATTTCACTCCGTGTCACTTAGTGACAGAGTTGCCAGTCCCAATTGTGGTTGGTAAGTGAAGACTATCACTTCATGTTATACAAATATGAGTTTTATTGTATTAGGAATACAGTAAGGTATTTGGAAGTTATATCATTTATATAACCACTTATTTTAATCAGGGTATGATTTATTTTCAGTTAATTTGCTTAAAGCCAAACAGTTTTATCTTATGAAGTAAGGCCTATTGAGTTTAACAGGACTGTTCCTTCAAATAAATATTCATTCAGTTGCATTCTTAAAAGTAGGAGTAGGAACCTTTTTACTTTCAGGGATATATTTGACTACTGAGAGTATGATTTGGCTGCACGGTAAAGATCCACATCACAACAAATTCTGTTGACCAGAGGTTACATTAAAGAACTGTCACCCTATCCACCTTTTACCTGAGATTTCTGTTGTCTTACCTGTGGGCAGTTAGAACCCAGCCATTTTTTTCCTCACAATATTAATAGGTCTTCTGAGGAAACTAGTTCAGTTTTGGGATAGAAAGATTGATTGGCACTTTGCTTACAGTATAACAATTTGTACATATTCTAGTAATAGCAACTGTTACTATTATTTAGAAATCTGAAGAAAAAAGATATGGCAATAAACATCTACTAACAAAAAAGAATAATCCTTGAAATAATTATGTTGCGTGTGTTCGATGTTGTACCTGACTTTAGGCCTACTTTTGTTCACTAGCAGTGAAACAAGAAAAGTATAATCTATGGCACCTGTTATTAATTTAAAATAAAAATTGTTTAAAGTTAGATAAACTTAGAACTGCAATATAGTCCATAAAAGTATCATTTTCTGGGCTTTAAATATGTGGGTTATAGTGGACTACAACTGAAATTAAGACCAAGTCTTTTGATCTAGTGAAGTTTAGAGTTTAGGTTTTGAGGCGTTATTTTCAAATACTTTTATATACATATATTCAACACTGTACACGTTTCATAGCCCAGTTCTTTATGTGCATACTCAAAAAAAATAATCCCTTAGATTTGAATAAAACATCCTACTTCTAAGTAAGCTTACAATAGATTTCAAACGGTTAGATCTCATCAGTAATTGCAAGTTAGATTATACAAACTGCAGCACATAAATAATTCAAATAATGAATTTCACTTTTTTAAGATTTGAAGAATTCTTGTGTGTTTTCAGTGTATTCTGCACTGATATGATGTACTACTTAAAGAAGACCTTTGAGAAGGAGCCAAGTGTCAGGGTTCTGATTTGCTTGAGTTCATTAGTGGGAGCCTTGACATTAGCATTGAAAGACTCACTGTTGGGAAGTTATTTTATTATTTTTATTTATTTTTATTTTTATTCCTTTTATATTGTGCTTTTTTAATTTTAAAAATAAACTTTATTAAACATTAAAAATATATATACATAACACAAAACATTTCATAAAATACAAAACCAAAAAGTTATACATAACCAATAAACATGAAAATATAAACATTTCTAATTGCTTAGGGCCCGGTCCCACTGCACTTACGGATGCAAAGAGGATGTAAAACATAAAAAAAATCTTGTCATCCATTGGAAAATGCTATGCATCCGTTGTGTACTCATTGCATACGTGTTTCATATGCTCTATCCATGGAGCATTCGTCCACTGTGATTTCATCCGCGCAAAAAGTTTTGAGCTGCACAAAACTTTTAGAACGGATGAACTTTCCGCTGTGTACGATGTAAATCCGCGACATATACAAGCAACAAACGTTCTATGTCCGTTATCATCCGTTAAACGACCGCTGTATCCTCTCTGCATCCTATGGGCATCCTCGCAACTCACATCCGCTGCAGCTGAAAACAGAAAGAGGGAGGAAAGAAAAGGTGCATGGAACGTCTATACATCGTTAGTAGCACGGAAATAGAAAGGATGTAAGCGTATGCATCTCGTATATAAAGGATTAAAAACGGACAAAATGTTTGTATCTGGGATGTATCTCGTATATTTAGGATGTCTGCAGTTTGTCCAGAGTATGTAGGAGGACACCTAGCTGACAACCGATATTTTGGAAAAGGGAGAAAATCATCTGGATCTCAGTATGAGTCGAGTAGCTGTGGTATACAGACCTCATCACCCTTGGTCTTGGTCTTCAGCATCATCAATTGTTCTCCACCATGGATGATCAAAGAGTCCATATTATAGCTGCACTCATTCAACAGCAGAACCAAAACCTGTTCAGACTGTATCAAGTTTTAGACAGAAGGAGGAGAAGGAGAAGAAGGAGATGTCCAAGAGCTGTGTGGGTCTGAGGATGGATCGTGAGAAGAATGGACTTTGCACTGTATGACCAGTTGATGGTGGAGCTGAGGAATGAAGACCCTTGTGCATTCCATCACTTCATGAGGATGCCACCAGCCATGTTTGACGAACTTGTAGAGTGTCTGAGACCCAGGTTGACCAAGCCTAGCACCAGCTTCCATCCCAACCTGGACCCTGGACTGAAGGTGGCACTGACTCTGCGGCACCTGGTCTCTGGAACCACATACAGAAACATGCAGTATGCCTGGAGGGTGCCACACAACAGCATTAGCAAAGTCGTCAGAGAAGTGGTGCAGGCCATCATTGAAGAATACATGGATGAGCTCCTCAGGTGCCCCACCACTGAACAAGGCTGGAGACAACTTGCAGAAGATTGGTATCAGAGGTGGAACTTTCCCCACACCGTTAGAGCCATAGATGGGAAGCACATGGCCTGCAAAACTCCAGCCAACTCAGGGTCCACTTATTACAACTACAAGGGCTTCTTCAGTATCATCCTCTTTGCCATGGTTGATGCTGACTACAAGTTCATCTACATCGATGCTTCAGGCAACAGGTCAGCTTCAGATGCCCAGATATACAACGCAAGTGACTTCAAGGATGGGCTGGAACGCAACCTCATCATGGGTTTTCCAGGTCCAGACCCCCTACCCAATGACACACAAGATGTGCCCTACTTCATCGTGGGTGATGATGTGTTCTCCCTCAGAACCTACCTCATGAAGCCATACAGTTCAAGATACCTCACCCGTGCAGAGAGGGTCTTCAACTACAGGCTGTCCAGGGCAAGACGGGTGGTGGAGAACGCCTTTGGCATCCTGGCCAACAGGTTCCAGATACTTCTCACCACCATGCAGCATGACCCAGAGACTGTGAGGAGTATCGTGGAAGCTTGCTGCATCCTGCACAATCTCATGCACACCCACTACCCAGTGTTGCAGAACAGACTCAACAAGGGAATGGGGACATGGAGCCTGGTGAATGGAGGCAAGGACATAACCTGATGGGCGCTGTGGATGTACAAGGAGAGCTTCACGTGAAGGGAAGAAGCAGCTCAACCTCCTGAGACACTGGTGCAACTCCCCAGCTGAATCAGTGGAGTGGCAAGACAGGTTGATAGATGATTAGAATGGATGCTTCCTTGAGACTGTTGCATAACACTGATGAGATTGTGCCATAACTACACTGCATTACTATGTTGTTGTATACTTGTTAATGTATAATGAAATGTACTAATGTACTAATAAAATGTATGTTGTGGGGTCCTACAATGAATAGGGCATTAATAAACAGCTTTGTTTAATTTAAAATGTGTTGAACAACACAGAATAACAACTGAATAAATTGTTATTGATAATAAATTTCCATATGTGTGGCAGCTGGGATGGTGGACCATACAGTCCCAGTATGGTTGTACTACAAGCGTAAGTCCGGAGACTCATCTATCCCACAACTATCCTTATCTATCCCACAAGCATGCAAAGGTTTAACCATTTTTTCAAAGTTTTTACCAACACTTTATTAAGTAAACAAAATTAATTAAGTGAACTTTATTAAGTTTATTTAGTAAACATAAACTTTATTAAGTTTATTAAGTAAACTTTATTACCTTATTAAGAAAACAACTCAGACTCTAAAATTATTCTGAGTCACTCTGAGTCATGTCCATGGTCTCAGCTGTGAAGCGTAAGGCAGTGACTGTGGCTGTGGCTGTGGCTTGAGTGCTGGTCTGACGTGGCATTGGGGTGCTTGGCCTCGAGGGTACAGCAGGTGGTGGTGTGTTCAGGATGCTAAGATTGGTATCCGAGAGCTGGCTCAGTCCCGCGAGGTTGAGAGGCCCTTCATCAAGGACTTGAGATGTCAGGCCCAATATTGATGAGAGATTGTCCATTGACAGGCTTGGCTGTGGGGTGGAGGAAGGGTTGGGATGAGTGTACTGGGGCTATCTGGTCTGCAGCTGGGTGAGGAGTGGCGTCTGTGGCGTCCCTGGACTGGGAAGTTCTTCTGCTGTGGGAAGTCCTGGTAGTCATAGCCTTGGTAGGTGAGGGGCTGTTGAAAGCCGTGGAAGGGCTATGACATCACCTGGGGTGGAGGAGCAGACCTGGACTGGATAGGATCAGCTTCATCTGGGCCTTGAGGGTTGTGGAGAACTGCTGTGATCTTCTGCTTCATCACCTGGTACTCGGCCTCGGGCAGGTCCCTCAGGGTCCGGCTCACGTAGGTGATGAAAGGCTTCCGGCCTGAGGATGCTCTGTCCAAGTCGACCAGCAGAGAGAGAAGTTCTGTGCTGGTCTTCATTGTGTCCCTGATCTCCAACAGCACACTGTGGTCCTGGCACTCCAGTCTGTCTCTCTGCCTGCATCCTCTGGAGCTGGTGGTGGGAGTGGGTTGGCCTCTGGTGGCTGCCGCTTGTTCCTCCATTTTTGACAGCAGGGTGTCATCCTCCACGGGATCATCCAAGTTCGCCAGCATGGGGAGTGCAGCTGTCGAGGGGGTCTCTGCTGTGGGGCTTTCTGAAGACACCTGTCTGGACAGGGTAGATGGCTCCTGGCTTGAAGATGCCTGACTGTCTTAGGGCTGTCTGAGGGAGAGGGGTCTCAGAGGGGCTGCTCCTTGGTGGTGGATCTCACCCTCCGGAAACTGCACTTGGCCATGACGTACTTCTCCCGGTCAGTGAGCTTGAGGGCGGCCTGCCTGGATTTCTTGAGGTGTAGCTTTCCATACCAGGAGTGGATGTGCTTCCACCATCCAAGGAGTACTTCTGCAGTGTACCCCAGGCTCTCTGCCTTGTCTCTCCAAGCTGCCTGCTTCTTCTTGGTGTCCGGATACAGTCTGTGGCCCTTTCTCCAGAAGTACTCGTTCTCCCTCAGCCATTCCAGTACATCGTCCTCATGCTCCTTGGAAACGATGTACTGTTTCCTCTCTCCCTTCTTCTTCCCTTGCCTCTTCCACCCTCTGGCATGGGCTTGAGCATCAGGGCCTTCAGGAGCTTGTTCAGGGCCTTCAGCATCAGGGCCTTCAGGGGTTTGAGCATCAGGGCCTTCAGGAGCTTGAACATCAGGGCCTTCAGCAGCAGGGCTTTGAGGGCCTTGAGGGCCTTGGGGATGGTCCACCACAGCAGCAGCAGCTTTACCATCAGAGTCAGTGTCATGGGGTGGGATGCTGCTTCTGGCCTTCTTCATCTTGTCAGGGTTTGAATGAGTAGGCACGGACTTCTTTTTCTTGCCTGACTGACGCACCATGGTGTTCATACAAGATGTATCTGCCAGCACGTCTTTCCGCTTTATGCTGCATCCCTTTATACCCGCGGAGCGGACGCAATTCATACCCCTGCATGCGCAGTGAACGGTTTGCATCCGATATACATTCACGCGGCATCCCCTTTCTTTCCGTTTGGCGTACATGATGCACCCGCTTCTTCCGCTATGCATCTGCTCTTTCCGCTATGCGTCTGCTTCGCAATTATCCCCCGTAACCCCTTCGGAGCTGTCATCCCCTTCCATCCACTTTCATCCGCTAGGCTTCCGATGAACATCCATTTAACATCCCCGCTACATACTACCCACATCTGTTTTTTTCCGTTCTGTTTTCGCAAATTTTCGCCACTTTTGTCCATTTCTGGAGCATATGAAAACAGATGGAGCCACCCCCGAAATTTTGCTCGTCCGCTGTGTCCTTTATGCATACGTTTTGTGTCCATTGGTCAGTGGGACCTAGGCTTTAGACGGTGTATTTTTATCAGTTTTCCAATATTTAGTTCCTATATCTGGTATATACTCCTATCATGACTGATTCATGTTTTTGTGCTTTTATGTCCTTGTAAGCCACCTTGAGTTGCCATGTATGAGTAGCTAGCAACATAAAATTTCTAAATAAATAAACAAACAAATAAATAAATAAATAAAAATCAATGCAATGCCTCCTTTAATCTATAACCAAAATATACATCAACAAACACTTCTGGTTTTAATAGGTCAAACATTTTGAGAGCTTATTAAAATGAAATAAGGCTCTGTAGATGTATTCTTTGTTTATTAATTGGGAAGAGAGAAATTTTTAGGCACAGTGCCTACTTATAACAACAAAGACAGAATAAAATATCTGGAGTTGGGATTTCAGGAAAGGAGTTGTCTGTTTTGCAAGATCTATGCATTTTGGTGCATTTTGGTACAGCTGACTTGTTCAGGGCTCCCCCCCCCTTCCTTGCTACGATTTATCCCTTCATTCTATTTTATTACCACCTGCTAGTACACCTCCACATTGCTTTCACTCAAAAGGGGCTGAACCTTGTCAACTAATTTGAAGATGGCACTACAATGCTATCATCTCACAACATATGCAATAATCTCTAATGCATATATAATAATCTCCCCAAACCATGTCTCAGAATAGTGTAGTCAAGGAATTCCCAAGGCTTTCCAGGAAACTATAGGAAATAGTGCAGTCTAAGCCTCCAGATAACACTTTCTTTAGCCCATGTCACACTGAACCAACGGATGCAAAGAGGATGAAAAATGGACAAAAAAGCTTGCCATCCGTTCGAAAACGCGATGTACTCACTGCCTCCATTTTGCTTCCTCTCTATCCGTCCAGCATCCGTTTATTGACGTTTCATCCGTTCCAAAAGTTTTGGGTTGCCCAAAACTTTTGCGCGGAAAATATATCCAGTTTGTCCATTCTGCATCCGCTACACATCCGCTACGCATCCGTTACGCATCCGCTATATCTGCTAGGCATCCGCTGCGCATCCGCGCCACTCGCATCCGCTCGGACGCAGGGAGGAAGTGGAACAGACGCGGAATGGATGCAGAACGGATGCAGCACGGAAACAAAGCGTTTAAAACGGAAAAAACGTTCGCA
The DNA here is from genome assembly GCA_015471245.1 of Laticauda colubrina. Taxonomy (NCBI): domain Eukaryota; kingdom Metazoa; phylum Chordata; class Lepidosauria; order Squamata; family Elapidae; genus Laticauda; species Laticauda colubrina. Next base: position 44,082,405 of record BLBF01000005.1, on the reverse strand, counting down.
GAGGGGACCTATCTCGGATATTAAGGATGTCTAGAGGATGCCTAGAGGATGCAAAGGGACACCTATACTGCCTATAAAAAGGGGGAGCAACTCACCTGCATCTCACTTTCAGACCAGCAGCCCACCTGTGCAGACCTCTGTAGCCTTCATCTGACTCTGACTCTTCCACAGCATCCAGTCATGTCCACCGTGGATCGTAACACAGTCCTTTTGGCAGCCGCCATCCTTCTGCAACAGTGCGAAGCCATCAACAGGCTCTGTGAACTCTACTACGGGAAGAAAAAGAGGCGGCCAAGAAGCGTCTGGGTCCGAAAATGGATCGGGAGAAGAGCAGAGTACGGACTGTACAACAAGCTGATGGTGGAGCTCAGGAACGAAGACACTCATGCGTTCCAGAACTTCATGAGGATGCCTCCAGCCATGTTTGACGAAGTTGTGTAGCGGCTGACACCCAGGTTGACCAAGGCAAACACCAACTTCGGGCCCAGCCTGAAACCTGGGCTCAAGGTGGCACTCACTCTGTGCCACCTGGCCTCAGGGGCCACCTACAAAAGCACACAGTACGGCTGGAGGGTGCCACACAACACCATCAGCATTGTGGTCAGAGAAGTGGTGCAGGCCATCATCGAAGAATACAAGGAGGAGCTCCTCCAGTGCCCCTCCACTGAAGAAGGATGGAAGAAAATTGCAGAGCAGTGGTATCAGAGGTCGAACTTCCCCCACACCATTGGAGCCATAGATGGGAAGCACGTGGCCTGCAAAGCTCCAGCCAAGTCGGGGTTCATTTATTTCAACTACAAGGGCTTCTTCAGCATCATCCTCTTCGCCATGGTTGATGCTGACTACAAGTTCATGTACATCGATGCTTCAGGCTACGGCTCATCTTCAGATGCCCAGGTATACAACGCCAGTGACCTCAAGGAGGGGTTGGAAGGCAACCTCATCGTGGGCTTCCCAGATCCAGAACCCCTGCCCAACGACACGCAAGATGTGCCCTACTTCATCGTGGGGGATGACGCCGTCTCCCTCAGAACCTGCCTCATGAAGCCCTACACCTCCAGACTCCTCACCTGTGAAGAGAGGATCTTCAACTACAGGCTGTCCAGGGCAAGGCGGGTGGTGGAGAACGCCTTTGGCATCCTGGCCAACAGGTTCCAGGTACTTCTCACCACCATGCAGCATCGCCCAGAGACCATGAGGAGGATCGTGGAAGCTTGCTGCATCCTGCACAATCTCATGCGCACCTGCTACCCAGTCTTGCAGAACAGGCTCGTGGACCTCCAGCAAGGCAATGGGGACATGGAGCCTGGGGAATGGAGGCAAGGGCGAAACCTGATCGACACTCAGGATGTGCAAGGCCCCAACAGAGCCTCACGGGAAGGGAAGAAGCAGCGCAACCTCCTGAAACACTGGTGCAACTCCCCAGCTGGAGCAGTGGAGTGGCAAGACAGGATGGTAGATGCTTAATGGATGCTTCCTTCAGCCTGTCTCATCACACTGATGAGATTGGGCCATGTATGTTTGGTTGGCCTACAATGAACAGGGCGTTTAATAAAGAGTTGTGTTTGTGTTGAAATGTGTGGATCAATGCTTACATTGTTATTGATAAAAAAGGGCCATAGGTGTGGCACCTGGGAGGGTAGACCATACAGTCCCACTATGCTTGCACTGGAGGTTTATCTATCCCAGAGCTATTAGCCATTCCAAAGGTATCCCTGCTCATTCCACAGGTATCCCTGCCCACCCCACTGCTATCTTAACCCATCCCACAAGCATGCAAAGGCTTAAACCATTTCTAAAAGTTTCCACCAAGACTTTATTGAAAAAAAGAAATGAAGCAAGTGTGTGAATCAAAGATAAACTTTATTGAACAATAAGCTGTAACAGAAAAATGACCCAAGTCAAATATCCAAATAAAGTCCACGGGTAGCCAGCTACCCGGTTTCTGGCACTCTTATCGGTCACTCGGAAGTGTGCCCAGTCTCAGGGGTGAAGGGTCCAGGTGCTGTGGTGGTGGGTGGTGCTGGAGTGCCTGGCCCCGAGAGGACAACAGGGGACAGTGTGTTGAGGAAGGTGTCGGACAGCTGGCTCAGCCCCGTGATGCTGAGAGGTCCTTCCTCCATGCCATGGGGTGTCAGCCCCAGTACTGATGACAGATGTACTGAGGCCGTGCTTGGCTGTGGGGTGGAGGAAGGAGTAGTGTAGTGGGGCTGTCTGCTCTGCAGCTGGGTGAGGACTGTCGTCGGTGGCATCATTGTCGTGGGTGGCATCGGTGGAACCGGTGGCAACGGTGTCGCCCGATGACTCTTTGCCTGGACTGGGAAGGGCTTCTGCCTGTGCTTCTGAACCTCCTGGTAGCCATAGCCCTGGTAGGTGGGGCCCTGTGGGAAGCCTTGGAATGGGAGGGCCATCACCTGGGGTGGAAGAGTAGACCTGGACTGGGTGGGAGCAGGTTCCTCTGGGTCTGGAGGGTTGTGAAGCAGCTCGGTGATCCGGTCCTTCACCAGCTGGTACTGTGGATCCGCCATTTCCTTGAGGGTCTGGTTGACATAGGTGAGGAAGGGCTTGCGGTTGGAGGAGGAGGAGTCAGTGTGGACCAGCTGAGAGAGGAGATCTATGCTGGTGTGGATGGTGTCCCTGATCTCCAGCAGGACAATGTGGCTCTGCCCCTCCTGCTGTCCGGCTCTCTGCCTTTCTGCGGAGGCGGAGCTGGGGGGGTTGGATGCGGCTAGGACTGTGGTGGACTCGATGTCTCCTTTCTCCCACTGCACCAGGGAGTCCTCTACGCACTCCACCACGCTTACCACACCTGTCCGCTTACCACACCTTTCTGTGGCACGCTCCACAGAAACCTGCCTGGAGACAGGGACTGACTCTCGGCCGGAAGAGGACTGGGTGGCAGCAGGCTGCCAGAGAGAGAGGGTCGTGAGAGGTGCTGCTGGTGCACCTCGGTGGCGGACCTCACCCTCCAGAAAGCTGCACCTGGCCATGACGTAGGTCTCTCTGTCTGTCAGCTTCACCGTGGCCTGGCCAGATTTCTTCAGGTGCAGCTTCCCGTACTAGGTGTGCATGTGCTTCCACCAGCTGAGGAGCACCTCCGAAGTATAACCCATACTCTCTGCCTTCTCTCTCCAAGCAGCCTGCTTCCGCTTGATGTCCCTGTACAGCCGGTGTCCCTTCCGCCACATATAGTCGTTCTCTCTCAGCCACTCCAGCACCTCATCCTCGTGCACCTCCTCAATATCGTATTGCCTCCTCTCCCGTTGCCGCATACGCCTCTTCCTCCCTTTGGCAGGACCAGATGGACCCTCATCAGAGGGGCTCCCAGGTAGTAGGGGCTGCTCCTCCACATCATCATCATCATCATCATCATCATCATCATCATCCTCACCAGCAGGATCATAATCAGCATCATCATCATCGTCAGCAGCAGCAGCAGCAGCAGCAGCAGCAGGATCATCATCAGCAGCAGCGGCAGCACCAGCAGGATCAGCAGCAACAGGACCAGCAGGACCAGGATCAGCAGCAGTAGAGTAAGCGCCAGCAGGGCCAGCAAGTCCAGGAGCACGAGCAGGACCAGGAACATGAGCAGGACGAGCAGGACGAGCAAGACCAGGAGCATGAGCAGGACGAGCAAGTCCAGGAGCACGAGCAGGATGAGCAGGACCAGGAGCAGCTTCAACAGAGTAAGCACCAGCAGAAGCACCACCGCCAGGAGCAGCTTCAGCAGAAGACCCAGCAGAAGCAGAGTCAGGGGCAGGGGGCGGGAGGTTGGCCCTGTCCCTCTTGCCAGGGATGGCAGCAGGCTGCTGAGGCTTTCGCTTCCTCCCCATGGTTGTGGGGTTGCTGGCTGGCAGGGAGGCTGGCAGGCACCAAGGCTTGCAGGAAGGCTGGCAGGAAGCCATGCACCAAGGCTGGCAGGCAGGCACCAAGGCTGGCAGGAAACCTGTCAGGTAGGCTGGCAGGTAGGCTAGCAGGAAGCCTGGCAGGTAGGCTGGCAGGAAGCCTGGCAGGAAGGCAGGCAGGCAGGCAGCAAGGCTGGCTGGAAGGCAGGCTGGCAGCAAGGCTGGCAGGCAGGCATGCAGGCAGGGCAGGCAAGGAACTCGAAGTGTCCAGCAGCAGGTCTTTCCTTGGAATGCTGGCCACGTGCGAGCTGCTTCCCTTTATATCCGGGGGGCTTATGCAATGCATCCCCCCCGCATGTGCAATTAATGCTCGGTATCCGTTCCGCTTCCGCTGTGCATCCGTTAGGCTTCTGCTCTGCATCCGCTGTGCATCCGCTTCATCCACTCGGCGTCCGCTCTGCATCCGCTCTTTCTATTCCGCGTCCGCTTTGCTGAGGCCCCCCGGAAGCCTAGCGGATGTGCCATCCGGTCTCATCCGCTTCCATCCGCTGGGCTTCCGTTCCGCATCCGCTTTGCATCTGCCCTGCGTCCTCCCTGCTCCGGTTATGCAAATTTTTTCCCCTTTTGAGAGCGGATAACAATGGATGGAACATTTTTCTCGTCCGCTGTGTCCTTTTTGCATCCGTTGGCCAGTGTGACATGGGCTTTTGCTCATAAAGTAGCCTCAGGACAATACCAATCTAACTCTGGCTTCTTTTATTCCCTTGTTTTTTTCTATTTTTGGCTGATGGATGCTACTTGGACAGTTCCACTTACAGGGTCTCCCTGGCAAGTTCGGCTAACCAAATTCCCTGCCCTGATTCCCAAGAACTCCCGCCTGAGGCCAGAGGAAACAGCAGAGTTTCCTTTTCTTATCTATCCCAGTGATTTCAGATGCTAGAGTGAAAGTATAAATTGAGCACATTGCCAGATGTGTTCAAGAGACACTCATTTTGCCTCTTTTTTTTGTGCAGCATGTCCTGTTATGAAAGGCACTTTTAAAACTTTGTTTCTGCTTGGCCAGACTTTCTTTATATAAGCTCTTGAGAATGCAATTGGATGATCTCAGTGCCAAGTTCAATTATAGTGACTTATGTGAGTATTTCTATGCAGTTTCCTTGGTGGAAGGGGTTTGCTGTTGGCTTCCTTTGGGATGTTCTTTTCACTTCCCACTCTAGCCAGAAACTTGGCGTGGGGTGAGAAAAATAACTCCATGCCATCCCATGCCATCTTTTGAGCTGTACATTTAATCCTCTTTGCCAAGGGATATTTATATAGTGGTTACTGTGATTGGACATGGAATTATGTAGTTTTATACGTGCTCTGTTGTGGGCAGACTGGTTATTGATTCAAGAGCCATCTTTTAAAAACATTTTTTTCTTTAAATATAACTCAGTAGGAGAGAAATTGCCTGTACCTTGCATGGATGTCATTAAAATTGTATGTTCAGTGAAGACATGGCCATTGTGTAGCATTTATTTGAGGTTATAAATTTTGTTAGAGATTTACTAAACAACTGCATTCTTCACTGTTTTCTGTGTATTCTACAGGTTTACACAAGCTGCCAAATTACGATGTGTATTTAATTTTGAAGAGGGAGATACAAAGATTTTTTAAAAGGTTTCCAGCAGTTTGGTTCACTGGTGTACCAATTGCTGGTAGATGAGGTCAAACAGAAACAAACCAAGTGATGGAATAGCATTATATGTGAACTAGGTGTTTAAACAGCCCTTGAAAGAACTGAAAATTCCATTCTGTTCCTTCAGAAACAGTTGTCTCTCTTTTACAGCGTCGAGTTGTTGCTGTTGTTTCAAGCAATAGAATGAAATGGAACGGAACAGAACAGAACAGAATAGAATGGAATTCTTTATTGGCAAAGTATGATTGGACACACAAGGAATTTGTCTTGGTGCAAATGCTCTCAGTGTACATAAAAGAAAAGATACATTCATCAAGAGTCAAGAATCATCAGGTACAACACTTAACAGCCATAGGGTACAATAAGCAATCAAATCATACTAGGAAACAGTCAGTATGAATTGTAAGTATACAAGCGACAAGTGTAGAAGCAACAAACTTATTAAAGCCCTTAAGGCCAGGTCACATTGCCCGACGGATGCAAAACGTATGTAAAAAGGACACAGCAGACGAGCAAATTTTCCATCCGTTGTTATCTGCTCTCAAAAGTGCTCCAAACTTACATAAACAGAGTGGACAACAACGGATGGGGGGAGGACGTATCACGGATGTAAAACGGATGCTCAACGGAAGCCTAGCGGATGGAAGTGGATGGCACGTCTGCAGGGCTTCCAGGGGAGCAGAGCAAAGCGGACGCGTAGCGGAAAGAGCGGATGCAGAGCGGATGAAGCGGATGCAGAGCAGATGCATAGCGGATGCATAGCGGATGTGTAGTGGATTATGTGGATGCAGAGCGGATGCAGAGCGGATGCCTAGCGGATCACTGCGCATGCGGGGAGGATGCATTGCGTCAGCCCCACGGATATAAAAGGAGGCAGCTTGCAAGCAGGTCACCATTCAGAGGAAAGACCTGCTGCCAGAGACATCTTCATCACAGACATCTTCATCACAGACATCTTCATCATGTGGAAGAAGAGGAAGCCTGTACCATCTTCTGCCAGCCCTGGCAAGAGGGATAGATCCACCATCCCACCCCCTGGTGCTGACTCTGCTGCTGGTGGTGCTGCTTCTTCTGCTGCTGGTGCTGCTTCTTCTGCTGCTGGTGCTGCTGCTGCTTCTTCTGCTGCTGCTGTGGTGGACCAGCCCCAAAGCCCTGAAAGCCCTGATGCTGAAGGCCCTGCAGAGGGAGGAAGAGGCAAGGCAAGGAGGAGAAGGGAGAGAGGAAGCAGTACTCCATTGCAGAGGAGCATGAGGAGGAGGTGCTGGAGTGGCTGAGGGAGAACGAGTATATGTGGAGGAAGGGCCACAGGCTCTATCGAGACACCAAGTGAAAGCAGGCGGCTTTGAGACCCAAGGCGGAGAGCCTGGGCTACACTTCAGATGTCCTCCTCGGGTGGTGGAAGCATATGCACACCTGGTACGGGAAGCTGCACCTGAAGAAGTCTGGCCAGGTCGCTGTCAAGCTCACCGACCGGGAGACCTATGTCATGGAAAAGTGCAGTTTCCTGGAGGGTGAGGTCCGCCACCGAGGAGCAGCCCCTCTGTCTACCCTCACTCTCAGGCAGCCCACAGACAGCCAGTCCTCTTCTGGCCAGGAGACAGCGACCGTGTCCAGGCAGGTGTCCACAGAGCACCCCGTGACAGAGACCCCCCGGACAGCTGCACACCCTGTGCCGGAGGACGTGGAGGATTCTCTCACACACATGGAGCAAGAAGAAGCAGCGACCACCAGGGACCAACCCACACCCACCCTCAGCTCCACCTCCACAGAAAGCAGGCAGAGAGGCAGACCGGAGGGACAGAGCCACACTGTCCTCTTGGAGATCAGGGACACCATCAAGAACAGCACAGATCTCCTCTCTCAGCTGGTACACTTCAAGATTCCTTCCTCAAACTGCAAGCCCTTCCTCAACTACGTGACCCAGACCCTCATGGACATGCCCGAGCCCCAGTACCAGGTGATGAAGGAACGGATCACGGCGCTGCTGCACCACCCTCCAGGCCCAGCTGAACCTGCTCCCACCCACTCCAGGTCTGCTCCTCCACCCCAAGCAATGTCACAGCCCTTCCAAGGCTTTCAACAGCCCCTCTCCTACCAAGGCTATGGCTACCAGGAGTTCCAGCAGCACAGGCAGCCCTTCCCAGTCCAGGCACAGGTTCCTCGCATGCCACAGGTGCCACCGATGCCACCGACGCCACAGATGCCACTGATGCCACAGACACCACAGATGTCACCGACACCACAGATGTTTCCTCGCATGCCACAGATGCCTCACCTCACCCAGCTGCACACCAGACATCCCCACAACACTCCTCCTTCCTCCACCCCACAGCCAAGTCCTTCAACGGACAATCTGTCATCAGTCTTGGGCCTCACATCCCAGGTACTCAATGAGGGGCCTCTCAACCTCACGGGACTGAGTCAGCTCTCTGAGAGCTTCCTGCACACACCATCTCCTGTTGTCCTCTCGGGGCCAGGCACCCCAATGGTGCCTCAGACCAGCACTCCAGCCACTGCCACCTCCACAGTCCCTGTCCCCTTTACACCTGAGACCATGGACATGCCTCAGAGTGACTGAGAACATTGCCAGAGACTGAGTTCTTACCAGTTGACTTTATCATTGCTTGGGACACTTTTCTTGGTTCCTTTTACTTTTTAAATAAAGTCCTACACTTTATTTACACTGGGATGGGCAGGTATACCTGTGGGATGGGTAATAGCTGTGGGATGGGTAGGGATACCTGTGGGATGGGTAATAGCTGTGGGATGGGGAATAGCTGTGGGATAGATAAGCCTCCAGTGCAAGCATAGTGGGACTGTATGGTCCACCCTCCCAGCTGCCACACCTATGGCCCTTTATTATCAATAACAATTTAATCATTGATCCACACATTTCAACATAAACAAAACTCTTTATTAATGCCCCATTCATTGTAAGGCCACTCAACATACATGGCACAATCTCATAAGTGTGATGAGACAGGCTGAAGGAAGCATCCATTAAGCATCTACCATCCTGTCTTGCCACTCCACTGCTCCAACTGGGGAGTTGCACCAGTGTTTCAGGAGGTTGTGCTGCTGCTTCCCTTCACGTGAAGCTCTGCTGGGGCCTGGTACATCCACAGTGTCGATCAGGTTTCGCCCTTGCCTCCATTCCCCAGGCTCCATGTCCCCATTGCCTTTTTGGTGGTCCACAAGCCTATTCTGCAACACTGGGTAGCGGGTGTGCATGAGATTGTGCAGGATGCAGCAAGCTTCCACGATCCTCCTCACGGTCTCTGGGCGATGCTGCATGGTGGTGAGAAGTACCTGGAACCTGTTGGCCAGGATGCCAAAGGCGTTCTCCACCACCTGCCTTGCCCTGGACAGCCTGTAGTTGAAGATCCTCTCTTCACGGGTGAGGCATCTGGAGGTGTAGGGCTTCATGAGGTAGGTTCTGAGAGAGAAGGCGTCATCCCCCACGATGAAGTAGGGCACATCTTGCGTGTCGTTGGGCAGGGGTTCTGGATCTGGGAAGCCCACGATGAGGTTACCTTCCAGCCCCTCCTTGAGGTCACTGGCGTTGTATACCTGGGCATCTGAAGCTGACCCGTTGTCTGAAGCATCGATGTACACGAACTTGTAGTCAGCATCGACCATGGTGAAGAGGATGATGCTGAAGAAGCCCTTGTAGTTGAAATAAGTGGACCCCGACTTGGCTGGAGCTTTGCAGGCCATGTGCTTCCCATCTATGGCTCCAATGGTGTGGGGAAAGTTCCACTTCTGATACCACTGTTCTGCAACTTTCCTCCAGCCTTGTTCAGTGGAGGGACACTGGAGGAGCTCCTCCAGGTATTCTTCAATGATGGCCTGCACCACTTCTCTGATCACAATGCTGATGGTGTTGTGTGGCTCCCTCCAGGCGTACTGCATGTTTCTGTACGTGGTCCTGGAGGCCAGGTGGCGCAGAGTGAGTACCACCTTCAGTCCAGGGGCTAGGCTGGGATGCAAGTTGGTGCTCTGCTTGGTCAACCTCGGTCTCAGACGCTCCACAATTTCATCAAACATGGCTGGTGGCATCCTCATGAAGTTCTGGAATGCACGAGTGTCTTCATTCCTCAGCTCCACCATCAGCTTGTCAAAGAGTCCAAACTCCGCTCTTCTCCCAATCCATCATCGGACCCAGACACTTCTTGGCTGCCTCCTTTTCTTCCCGTAGATAAGGTGAAAGAGCCTGAAGAGGGCTTGGTTCTGGTGTTGAATGATGGCGGCTACCAAAAGGAGCATGCGATGATCCATGGTGGAGAAGAATGGATGCTGTTGAGGAGCAAGAGCAAGGCTGAAGAGGTCTGCACACCAGGGCTGCTGGACTGAAAGTGAGATCCAGGTGATTTCCTCCCCCTTTTTATTGGAAATGTCGGTTTTCCGCTAGGTGTCCTTCCGCATACTCTAGGCATCCTCCAGACATCCTAAAACTCTGAGATACGTCCCCTATACGAACATTTTTTCCATTTTAATGCTTTATATCCGAGCTGCATCCGCTTTCATCCTTTCTACATCCGTGCTACTAACGCTGTGTGTCCGTTCCGCGTCCGTTTTGCTTCCTCCCTGTGTCCGTTTTCCGCTGGAGCAGATTTGAGTTTCGCGGATGCGCACCGGATGCCTAGTGGATATAGCGGACACGTAACTGAATGTTCCCGGTATGCGTTGCGGATGTAGATCATACGTGGCGGAAAGTTCATCCGCTCAAAAAGTTTTGTGCAGCTCAAAACTTTTTGAGCGGATAAAATCTCAGTAGATGGATGCTGGATAGATAGTATATAAAACGTATGCAGTGAATACACAATCGATGCATCATGTTTTCCAACAGATGGCAAGCTTTTTTTTAATGTTTTACATCCTCTTTGCATCCGTTGGTGCAATGTGACAGGGGCTTAAAGTAAAAATAAATTTTTGCTTTCAATTCTGTCAGGTAGCATTAGGGAAAACCGATACCCAAACAAAAAAGATTGCAGTTTATAATTGGACATTTCATGGGACCAAGAATTCAGTATCTTAGCTGCATGGATTCATCAGGTACAACACTTAATGATCGTCATCGGGTACAATAAGCAATCAAATCATACGAGAAAACAGTCAATATAAGTCATAAGGATACAAGCCACAAAGTTGCAGTCATACAGTCACAAGTGGGAAGGGATGGGTGATAAGGAGTGATGAGAAGATTAATCGTGTAAATAGTTGAACAGTGTTGAGGGAATTTGTTTAGCAGAGTGATGGCATGTGGGGAAAAACTGTTCTTGTGTCTAATTGTTCTGATGTGCAGTGCTCTGTAGCATCATTTTGAGGGAAGGAGTTGAAACAATACTACAGTATTTTAATACTGCAATGCTACTTGTATCACATCTGGGCTGCCAAAATCCAGGTGACCACTAAAGAGCAGCATTGAGAAACTAGTTTTCAGGATCTCTTTGCTACCATCTGCTAATATCTGGATTTTGGCAGCCCAGATCAAACAGCTACCAAAGTAATACAGGTAGCCCTTGATTTATGACCACAATTGAGCCCAAAATTTCTGTTGCTTAGAGATAAAATTGTCAAGTGAGTTTTGCCCCATTTTACGATCTTTTTTTGCCACAGTTTTTAGTGAATTGCTACAGTTTTTTTTCATTAGTATCATGCTTTTTAAGTGAACCTGGCTTCCCCAGAGACTTTGCTTATCACCTTGTCAACAGTGACCACGTGATCCTAGGACACTGTGACCATCATAAACGTCATAAACATGATGTTACTAAACATTCAAATTTTGATGACATGACTATGGGGATAACAGATAACAGTTAATCAGAGTTGGAAGGGACCTCTAGTCCAACCACCCTGCCCAAGCGGGAGACCCTATACCATTTCTGACAAATGGCAGTCCAATCTCTTCTTGAAAGTCTCAAGTGATGGTGCTCCCACAACTTCTGAGGGCAAGCTGTTCCATTGGTTGATTGTTCTCACTGTCAGAAAGTTTCACATAATTTCCAGGTTAAATCTCTCCTTCTTCAATTTCCATCCATTATTCCTTATCTGGCCTTTGGGTGCTTTAGAAAATAGCTTCACCCCTTCCTCTCTGTGGCAGCCCCTCAAATATTGGAAGACTGCTATCATGTCTCCCCTGGTCCTTCTCTTTACTAGACAAGCCCAGTTCCTGTAACCGTTCTTCATATGTTTTAGTTCAGTCCCCTAATCATCTTGGTTGCTCTGGGATGCTACAATGGATGCTGCAAACATGAAAAACAGTTGTAAGTACCTTTTTTTCCCCAGTGCTGTTGTAACTTCAAATGGTCACTAAATGAATGGTGTAAGGTGAGGGCTGCTTCAAAATGAACTTTTGGAAAAAGCCAATCACAACTCTTGGTGTGGTAAATTGTGCTTCTTCCATTTCTTTTAGCTTTGCAAGCCTATCCTGAGGATAGTTTGTGTGATGACCCAGGGCATGACGCAAAAATAACAAAGTCACAAAAGTAGAATAAATTCCCTTTAATGCCTCCAACTTGGCCCCAATGTCCAATTATCCTTGGCTGGATAACAAACTCTTCAAAAAACAGTCTATGAAGAGCAGAAATGCAGTCCGAACCCAAAGTAAAGATAATTAGAAATAAAAAAGCCCAACACAAACCACATTGAAGTAACTAACACGGCAAGCCAGGATGATAAATTGTAGACTTTCAAAGGATAATGCAGCACCCACAGTTGGGAAGACGCCAAAACCCAGATAAAGCTCGACCAAGATAATGCATGCTTTGCTTGCAGCAAGGAGCCATGTGCAAATGCTCTACTTATATCCTGTCCTCCCAGCTGTAACCAATGAAAGGAATCAGGGCCTTCTTCTCTCTTGCAAGCCATGTTGCTCCCTTCTCCGTTCCTCCCTGCGTGCCCTAGGATGAAGAGGGGATGACCTTGGGTCTTCCTCTGAACGCCCAACCAGACTGTGCCCTTCCCCCATTTTCCTCCACAGCCACCGGAGCCACATTCCCAGGGAATCAGACTCCCCCCTCAGAATCAGACTCCAACAAGGGCATGACAGTTTGTTCTCAAAGCCAAGAAGATATTTTATCAGGAACCAAGATATTTTATAAGGAAAAAAATAAGCACTCCAACAAGAGCTACGGAATGTTGCAGTCTGCAGAACCATAGTACAAACTGCAAATTTCCAAATACAGATAGTCCTCAACTTACAACCATAATTGAGCCCAAAGTTTCAGCTCTTAAGTGAGACATTTGTGAAGTGAGTTTTGCCCCATTTTGTCATCTTTCTTGACACAATTGTTCATCAATTCAGTTGATAAGTTAGCAACTTGGTTGTTAAATGAATCTGGCTTTCCCATTGACTTTGCTTGTCAGAAGGTTGCAAAAGGTGATCATGTGACCTGGGGACATAGCAATGGTCATATAAGTATGAACCAGTTGCCAAGCGGCTGAATTTTGATCGTGTGACCATGGGGATGCTGCAATAGGTGGTGTGAAAAATGGTCATGAGTCACTTTTTCAGTGCTGTTGTAACTTTGAACGGCCACTAAATGAACGGTTGTAAATTGAGGACTACCTGTAAATCTTTTCAGAACATAAACAAACATCATTTAATGTTTATGTGGTGAATAAATATAAATAGATAATGCAATATTGGCATTAAGGGGTGTCCAAAACAGCTTGATTTCTTCAATCTTCTGAGCCTCAGCTGATTCTTGAGGTTTATGAATCAATTAAAGTGAAATTCCAGGGAAGAGTCAGGTAAACATAAACCTCAATGGCGCAGTGGTTAGAGTGCTGTACTGCAGGGCACTTCTGCTGACTGATGGCTGCCTGCAATTTGGCAGTTCAAATCCCACCAGGCTCAAGGTTGACTCAGCCTTCCATCCTTCCGAGGTGGGTAAAATGAGGACCCAGATTGTTGGGGACAATATGCTGACTCTGTAAAACTGCTTAGAGAGGTCCGGAAAGCACTATAAAGTGGTATATAAGTCTAACTGCTGTTGCTAATTAGAGAAAATTGCAGAGCAGGACACCTTGTAGATAGATATCTCTTCTTCTCCTTCCCTTGGCATCATCTTCTGGCTCTGAACTATGTGCTATATCCTTTATCTTTCTCGAGAATAGATGAGTCCCATCAAACAGCACATTCTGCTATAATGCTTGCCAACAATGTTTTTTCTTTCTTTCTTTCTTTATCTGCTAGAAATGGATCTGAGCCTTTCTCTCCTTTCTCCATGATCGGTTGTTTTCAAAATATTTTTTCTTCCTTTTGGCTCTTGTTCTTTTTTTTTTTTTTTTGCCCATTACTAATGTTAATATCTCATGTCCAAAACTTTTTTGCCTTCTGCGGGTGTTGCCATTTGGTGCCAATAGCCTTGTGTTTTCATAAATTCATAGAGATAACTGTCAACCATCAATCAGTAACCCTAACATTAAATCACACATTTGGTGGTGGTGATGGGTAGGATAATATAGCTGAAACAAGCAGATGGAATTAATTGACTGTTGGGCGAAATAATACTGGCAAAGAAAAACATTGTGGTGGGCAAAAAGGAAACGACTTTTTCTTTCTTAAATACAATTTCAAGTTACTTTTTTGTGGAAGGAATTTACAAGGATGGAAACCGTGTAATGTTTCTTCAACTGCCATTAGGAGAGATGATTGCCTTTTGCTGTAAAAGAATCATTGGGATAACCAAGCAGCATATAAATTTAGTAAATTATTATGGTTCATTGCATAGTCAGCCAGATGTTTAGACTAGATTTGGCATTTTTATCCACAGGGGTCCCCAAACTTGGCAACTTTAAGACTTGTGGACTTCAACTCCCAGAATTCTTTAGCTGGGAGTTGAAGTCCACAAGTCTTAAAGTTGCCAAGTTTGGAGATCTCTGACCTATCAAGTCCTTTCTAAGAACCTGGAATAAGAATATGTTATTTGATGGTGTTAAAGGAAGAGTCACAGGGTGTAAGCTGTTCCAAATAAAGCTGCCTTTTGCAACTGGCTGGTGATTTTGTCAGAGATGATGATGTTCGGTTGGTTTGGGGGCTATTACTCTTTGTGGTTTGCTTTCTTTGGCCACAAATGTTCTACTTTTATTTGCAGGTCTTTATGTTTTGTGACTTTCTCCAGTTCTTTTCTCTTCTGCTGTCTCCAGGTATTGTCATGTGCAGGATCCAGATTTTTTGTCTTTCTTATCAACAATTGCTATATATGAGAGGCAGTGGTGCAGATGTTTATTTGTTTGGATTCAAAGTCCCACAGCACTTTAGTTCTTCGTTTTCTATGATTTTGTCTATTTTGTGGTCTCACCAGTTCTTGCTTGGAGGGAAAAGGTATTTCTTGCAGATATTCCAATGCATAATCGTAGCTACTGTATTATGCCATTGTTTTTAGTCTATCCAGTTTGCAGCAGCTAACTAGATAGTCCATTTATTTCTTTGGCTTCTTTGCAGAGAGTGCACTTGCTGTCTTATGTTGTCTTCTCATTACTGGCTTTGTAAGGCATGTGTTTTTAAAGCTTGGTTTTGGTGCAACCAGAATTAACCCCTTTGTCTCTTCCTTCAATTTTCCTGCTCTTAGTCATTGCCAGATTTGCTTTGCCTGCTTTTAAAGAAAACCCTGTACTGATCATGTTATACTTTGCCTAGCCGTATCTCTTTTCTGTTTTTCATTTTGTCTTTTTTGTAAGCCAATTTAGTCTCTCCAGGTCTCAGTAAGCTTTCCTGGTATACTAGGAAAGCTTACTGAGACCTGTAGAGACTAAATTGTTTTTAACTAAATGCTGCTGGACTTCACCTCTCGTACCAGTTGCAGTTTGAGAGTTGTTGGTAAACAGATAAATGATCCATAGTTACCCAGTGCTTGCTTGATTGTTTGTTTATTAAATTTATGTACTCTGAGCTGCTATTGTTGGATCATTCATTATCAGGTAGGTTTTGCCAGATGTTAACAAATCTTCAGTTTCACCTCCTTGTAGTAATGTTGTTAAATTGCTTGGCAACAGGTAGGTGTAGACCAGTCAGATGTGTCAACCAAAAACCATGCAGTTCACCTTCACCGAGTACTGACAAGTTCTTTATCATTCTTGTTCTTTTCCCACTATTTCTGCTGTTACTGCTTTCATTTTTGCTTCTTTTTTATTTTTATTCATCTCCTTTATCTGCATTCTAGTTGTATGTCTTTGGTTGTGTCATAGCTTTGGCCAGAACTGCACTGTTTCTTCTTAATCAGGTGATGACTGGGTCAGGTAGGTATAAACCTAGCTTTATTGTCAAGATCAGCTATGATGATTAATTTTTCCCTCTTCTCAGCTGAAGTCCCTTATGCATCTGGATATAATATACAACGTGTTTGTCTCTGAGTGTTTATTTATTTATCAAACTTATATATCTGCCCATCTAAGCAAGGTAATTCTGAGTGGCACACAACAATAGACAACAAAAATAAAAAATGGTGAATACAAATATAAAAAAAGGCTTTAGTAATAAATATCCTTAAAAAAAAACCCAAAATGTAATCAAAATGGAGGAAGAATAAGAAATAGCCTCTGTAATGACCCAAAGAGTAACACAAACATCACAAAATCCAAAACATAAATAAATGTCCTTTAATGCCTCCAACTTATCCCCACTGTTCAATAATACTCAGTTGGAGATAAAACGTACTCAAGAATAGTCTTCAACAGTCTGAATTTAATGAGCAGATAGAGGTGAAACAAAAAACCAAACAAACCACAATGATGAAATTATCACAACGTAACAGGAGAAGTATTTACCAAATTCAAGGACATAACAAAACACAGTCTGTTGGAAGGACGCCAACCAAGATAACTTCAGACCAACATAAAACACACTTTGTTTCCAGCATTCGCCAGTACGCAGGTCCAAACTTTTATTCAGTTAATCACAGTTGCAGTCCATGAAGAGGTTCAAGGCCCTCTCCTCCTGAGTAGACCATGTCTCTCCCTTATCCTCTCCTCCCTGCGTGCCCTAGGATGGATAAGGGGTGGGCCTGGGTCCTGCTGTGACTGCTCAGACAGCCTCTGCCCTTCCCCAACCTCCCCCCCAACCTCCGGAGCCACATTTCCACTCGGAGTCAATCTCCACCAGGGGCATGACAGCCTCTCAGTAGTGGAACTATCTAGCCAGGACTCTGGTTCATAAGAGCCCCAGGTCTGGTCACATAAGCAGGTCTTATGGAATGTCAAAAAGGGAGGGGGCCAATGTCCCAAAGGTGCTTTTTCAAGAGGCAACTGGACTTTCTGGGTTTTTTTTAAAAAAGACATTTCATTTCTCATCAGAGCAGAGCTGAAGAAGCTTCTTGGATGACAAGTGAAATGTCTTCAAAGTAAAACCAGAAAGTCCAGTTGCTTCTTTAAAAAGCAGCTTTGGGACAACCGTGATCTGGATGACTGAGAATCTCCATGGATGGGGCCAATTTAATTTTGGGAGAAAGTATGTTCCGTAAGCCAGCCACCACAGCAGGCACATGTCCTGAGATTCACCAGATGTAGATCCTTGACCAGTGATCCCTTGCAACATGCTATAAGATCTGATGGAGTGAGCTTATGTCAATGGGGAAAGGCAGTCCTTTAAAAAACCTGGTCCCATGCCATGAATGGTGTTTGTTTATTTATATTTCACATTTCTTAAATCACCCATCTCCCTCAGAGACGGGCTCTGGATGGTATACAATTTATGAAGTTAAGCATTAATAACTTAATTTAAATATTATTATTTTTAAATACAATTAAAATTATAAAATTGCAAAAACCGGAGAGTTCCAAGATGGAGGGGTTGTTGCGTTTGCTGCAAAGTCGTGTCCGACCCATCGTGACCCCATGGACAACATTCCTCTAGGCCTTCCTGTCCTCTTCCATTGTCTGGAGTCCATTTAAGCTCATGCCTACTGCTTCAGTGACTCCATCCAGCCAGCTCGTTCTCTGTTGTCCCCTTCTTATTTTGCCTCAATTGTTCCCAGTATTAGGCTCTTCTCCAGTGAGTAAGTGAGTGAGTGAGTGAGTGAGTGAGTGAGTGAGGTTAGCAGTTGTTAAAACAGGTGAGAAGGTTCCCATGGAGCCAACCAGCCTGTGTGCCCATGCAAAGCTGCACAGCCAAGTTTTGACCCCTTTGTGGAAGGCTAAGAGATCGGGGACTTTCCTTACCTCTTGAGGGCAAGATATTCTGTAGTGCAGGGGCACTGGCAGAAAAGGCCCAGTTCCTAGATCCCACCAGTTGAAATTCTTTGACTGGTGGGGTCTGTAGCATTCCCTGCCTGAACAAGTGATGTGATGGGGTGAAGCTGGTTCACCCTGATGTACTGAGGTGATGTGATGGAGTGAAGCTGGTTCCATAAATAGCCTGGCCCTAAAGTTTATATACATAGATGCACAATTTCATACATACTACATGGATACAGAACGATGCATTGCACACTTTCCCTTCAGTTTTACTTTTCTGTGTATTTTTTTTAAAACTGTAAATTGCACTGCAGAGTTTTTTAAAAATGAATGTGTATATATAATATATATTTATTCTAGTTCTTCTATGGGCATGGGAAATATTTTTCCACATCTCAATTTTAAGATAGCAGATATGTCTTTAAGTAGTTCATTTCCAAGAGAGACTGGATTTTTTTTTGGATTAAGATGGCAAAAACCAGCTGTACTTGGATGTATTTCCGAGTAAATTGGAGTAGCACACTCAACCCTAGGCTCTATTATTTAGATTAACAAACTTGATTAATCTTTTTCAGATACTGGACGTTAAGAATTCTCAAAACTCTGTAGAGAATTGAGAATAGTATTTTTTGCTTGTTAAAGTATTAATGTGGTTTATTGCATTCTAAAATATTTTTCCTGGAAGCTATTTTTTTTAAAAAAAACTTTCTTCATAGAGCTGACTAGACTGTAAACAATCTGAACTTTAAATGGCATTTTGTTTCCCATTTGCTTCAGAATTTTGTTTTAAAGAAGAGACAACTCGGTCAGAGGGCCTCCTTTACTAACCAGTTAACTTTTTTCCCCCCTAGACAGCATTCAGAAATAGCTTTGTGTGGCAGCACAAATAAAACGCATGTATGTTTTTGTCTCTGCTATTCAATAGTGTATTATCTAGTCTTATAATATTCTTATTAATTATATATTTTCAGGTGAAATGGATCCTCCTGTTTTCCTGGAAGATGATTTTTCCCATTTGGATGGGTTAGATGATGATGTATTCCACTCTGACGACTGTGAACTGGTCAGTCAGTCCAGCAAGATGGCCTTTCGTGGCATTTTCACTCAAAGCAAATCTTACAACTGCCTCCTGGGCAGGTTCCAGCTCTTCCCACTTACGCACTGTTGTGGCCCAGGCAGCAGGCATGCCAAACAACAGGACAAGGCAACACAGACCCTCAATGCATCCTCTTCCAGCCAGGATATCATGTTACCTTGTGGAGTCACTGAAGAGCCTCAGAGACTCTTTTATGGTAAGAATCATCAACTGTTACTTGCTTCTTTGTCTGCAGTGAAAAAAAGGCAGTGAACCACAAATTCCCTTTTTTAAAATGGATTGTGCTGTTCTTGAGCAAAGCGGCAATTGCCTCTGCTGCTGCTTCAGATAGTTATTTCAAGGACCTTTTCCCTGGCTCTACCTGAAACAGGTACAGGGAAGTCCTGCTTCATGTTCATTGTATTTTATTTAGAGCAAGACTGGGCAGCCAGCACCTCAGACTTACACATGCTCTCTCATCTTTGGCCACTAACATTAAGCAGCAGTGAAACCCTCTATTGAATTTTGGTGTCAAGTCACTTAGAAATAGTCTTCATAATATGTAGAACTGGGCTAGTTATCCCAAAAGAGTTAGTGTTATCCAAAAAAGAAGTAGATGATGAATGAAAAATATATTAATAGTCTTCATCTTAAATGCAGAATTAACAAATGAATTGCCTCACTTGACTTTTCTAGCACTTGTATTCTGCTTATAGTGTGTTACAGTCCACTCTAAGCAGTTTGCAGAGTCAGTATATTTCCCCCAACAATCTAGATCCTCATTTTACCTGCCTTGGAAGGATGGAAGGCTGAGTGAACCTTGGATCAGTGAGGATGAACTGCTGGCAATCGGCAGTCGGCAGAATTAGCCTGCAATATTGCATTCTATCCACTGCACCACCACAGTTCTAGGATGCGCTATAAACCAATAGTAACACCTCCAATATTAATTTAGAAGAAAAGTAATCTAACTTGTTATCCTCTCAAATTAATTGGTAATTAACTGCAATTCAAATCTAATTCATATGAGGGAGTCAGTGTGTTGCTATGGTTTTGAATTGGAACCTGACATAAAGATCACTAATAAATTTGAGATAGTCACTTCCTCTTGGTCCAACCTTCGTTACAGAGTTGTGAAGGTAAAATGAGTGGCACACCAGCTTTCATTCCCAATAGAAAAGTGGGGTATAGATGCAGTAATAATACTAAATCAAATGTCAATTAAAATCATATTAGTTGCCATGGGTATAATATTCCAAATTCGAGTTCAATTGTATTATTTAAATGATCCAGTTAAGGTGCCAGGAGACTATGTGTTCTAGTCTTGACTTAGGCCCAAAGTCAGCTGGTTGACCATGGGCCAGTCACTCTCTTTCAGCCCTAGGAATGAGGCAGTGGCAAATCCACTTCTGAAAATCTGGCTAAGAAACTGAAGGGCCTAATCCAGGCAGTCAATGCTAACTCAAAACAAAACAATAACAAAAAAATATTGTCTAATGTCATGCTGTTGATGTCAAGAAAGATATTATACCATATTGTGATATAAACACCTTTTTGTATGATATTTGGCAGGAAATGCTGGATACCGTTTACATGTCCAACCAATCGGTTTCACATTGAATCCACATCTCCAGGAGGAACCTCAGGAAAGTCTGCAGGAATTGCGTACCGAAGTTCAGATTGCACGGAAATTACAGTGCATTGCAGATCAGTTCCACAGGCTTCATCTGCAGAGGGTAGGCAGCTTGAAGAACAAGTAAAATAGGGGTAGCAGTAAGGCAACAGAATTAATTCATTGGAAGACAGCTTTATGAATATATTTATTAGCCAAGTAGTGTAACTTCTGCATCATCACTGCCAATATGCTTAGAATATGCTTTGTGTTAATATTGATAATATAGTTTTTTTCAAAACTGGGAACTATTTTTGACATATATATTTATAATTCTTATTCTTTATTTGATTCTATTGTAATTTGTTTACAAAGGTAGCTCTACCTCACAGAAATACTAATATAATTATTATTTCTGAATATAAAGCTGGTTTCCTTTGTTCAGTTATGCTGCAGCTGAACCAAATTTTTTTTTACAGGGAGCTACATTATAAAGAAAGAAGTAGATTTGTTTTTGAATGTCTTCTATTAAGTCTATTGAACAAAGTAAAAAAAAACCAATGAAACTAAGATGAAAAGAATCAAACTTACTCTTTCTAAGTGGTGGGCAGGTTAGTCCTTCTCCTGAGGAGGGTTCTTAAACACACTGTATAGTTTTTATTTTCTTTCTGCTTACCAGTCTACCACTTTGAGCCTTGCCTTCTGCTCCCAAGGACAACTTAGAAACTGCAAATATTTGAGGGATATCTGTTTACCTCAGATTTATCACTTTAGCAGGGGTGTTAGGAGAGAGAGAAAGAACAAGGCCTTTCGACCATTCCCTATGCTGTTAGGGGCTGGTCTTCTGTTTCCCTTAGTCATAGAAAGGTAGAATATTTTCTGCTGACAAAGTCCACCGACTGGATAGCAGAACAGTAAGCAAGGCTTCTCGGAAGCCAAATTTCATGCTTTGACATCTAGTCTCAAATGTGGTTCATCCTTAAATACCATGAATAATCCAATTGTCTCTCGTAATTCCCTGAAGTATCTGTCACTTTGGAGATTTGCTCTTCTTTTGGTGCTGTCTTGTGAAGCAGAGGAAAGAAACTAACATGGTGTGATGGGTAAAGCATGATGCCATGGCATTAGTCCCTGTTCATCAAAAGCTTTCAGTGTAACAATAACAGTACAAAGCATCGGTGTAATTCTCCCAGGTACCCCAAGTAGCCTGTATTATAATTGTTACAGTAAAGTGAGTTAGTACCAAGGCCCTGCATGTATCAGAAATGTTTTAAAACAAGTGCTTTAAAACTTGCATACTTAGCACTTTTCTGGTCTTAATTAAAGCAGCCAGAGTTTTTCCAGACTTTCTTGTAATTGTGAAAAAAAAATGTTCCTACTACAGTATATGCAACCCATTCATTAACATGCCACAGCTGTCTCACAAGGAAAGCTGAAAAAAGGCAGGCTGCTTAAGTGAAGAGCAGGGAGATGCTGCACTTATGCACATGGATGATTCAAACAAAGCACTTCTCATTTTTAAAGCCAGCAAACCCTGATTCTCCCCAGATTGCAAATAGGTGTAAGTATCCAAGACTGATAGAAGGGCTTGCCTAAAGCCCTTTAATGGACATGTTCACATAACATAGTAACCCTGAAAATAAGTTAGATCAATAATCAGGTTTGCATAATATACAGAACCATAAATGAACTGAAAAGTTTAGGTATGTCTAACATTCCAAGCCGCATAAAATAAGATCTAAACCAACCCCCGATGAACCTTAAGCAAGCTTAGCATGTTGTGTAAATACATCTGCTAGATTTTTATTTTTATTTATTTTTAAATAAACTTTATTAGTCTTTTAAAAGACATAAGTCTTTTAAAAACAAAAAGATAATCATTACTTTAACAGTTCTGTGACATCAATGTCAAACAATTCTATCTTTTGTGCATATTTACAAATATATATAATTTGTGCAAATACAGTTAATCTATCAATTGCTGATCTTAAATTCTTTCATTTTCCATCTGTCTTAATTCAATCCAATTATACCATTTTCTCAGATTTTGTAATATTCAGACACATCTTTCCCTTGTAACATTAAGATCAGTTTGTCCATTTCAGCACGTCATAATTTTTTGAATGATCAGTTCATCTGGGGGAATACAGCTGTGCTTCCAGCATTGAGCATAAGCTATTCTGGTAGCCGTTAAAATATGTAATATAATATATCTTATGTTTTATCTTGTAGCATTTTCATTCTTATTCTAAGATTTTTCCCTGGCCATATAAATTTTGCCATAATTTTATTCATCTCATTGAAAAAAAATTCTCTAATTTAATGGGGATCATTTGAAATAGATATAAAAATTTGGGCAGGATAGTCATTTTGATTGCCGCTATTCTTCCTAATAGTAGTTAGTTGTAATTCTAAATCTTTGTTTTTTGTTTAAGTTTAGTATAATTATTCTCTTTTACTGTTATACAGTGTGTGGTCAACGAAATACGTAAATATTTAATTTTCTTTGTTATTTGCAGTCCCATTGCTCTTCCCAATTCTATTTTCTGTGATTCCGTCAGTTTTTTAGTTAAAAGTTTAGTTTTTTGTCTATTAATTTTGAGGTCGGATATTTCCCCATATCTGTCCAATTCTCTAATTATCTCCTTCCCTGTCTCTATGGGGTCCTCTATGATAAATACCAGATCATCTTGCAAAGGCTTGCAATTTATATTCTTCATTTTTGACTTTAGTTCCTTTTATCCCTGGATTCTGTTTAAAGTCATCTTAGGAGACTCTCTAGCGACATGATAAAAAACAGAGGTGACAAAGGACAACCTTGCCTTACTTCTTTTCTTATTTTAAAACTCTGGGTATTTTCATCATTTAATATGATGTTCACATCTGCTAGATTTTTAATTGACCTTCTTGAGCCATATTGTATGAGCATGGCCACTGAGTTTCTAGCAAAGATGAGATACTAAATTTCAGATGGGAAGTCCTGCTACGCTAATTCCCCATTGTCCGTCTGAGGTATCTTTTGGCATCTTCACAAAAAAGATCTTGGCATCAACCCATCTTCAAACATGTATTTTTTTAGACTTTTTGATTAAAGTTCTCTGCAAGGGAAGTTTTGCAGAACTGAGAAAAGTCCTTAGAAAGCCCACCACAAGCTTTTCTACCTATTTTATAAAATATCCTATACCAGATCAATCAGCTGCAAAGTTCTGAGCAGTTGTCTTTTCCTCCAGGTCTTTCAATAGGAAGTGATGTTATCGTTGGACACTGGGTGCTTTTTTCTTCCCTCCCCTCTTTTTTCTCTATTTACCTCCACCAATCTCTACTTCTCACGACTACTTTGTAAGGTACCCTTGTGGATTGTCCTACTTTGTGTGAAACTCTCCCAAGCAGATCTCTCAGAATGCTTTACAGGAGAAGAGGAATCATCCAAGTTGGTTTATTTTAACCTACCTAGACTGATTTCAAGTTGGGCCACTTAAACTCCTTATGAGAAGAATTGCACTCAGGAGCTTATCATTGCTGCGGCTTCTGTTTCTCTTTGAAAGACAAGTGCATGTTGTGTCACAATGCCAGAGGTTTGGTTAAGGGGCCAATGAGATCCATAATGAAGGCTACCATATTTGTAAAGGAAACTTGTGTTTTTATGGGAAGAATGTACTTTTGGAAGATAAGAAATTCCTTGGAGCTGTTTTAATGGATATAAATCAAGCAGAGAAGTTTCACTGCCTGATTGTGGGTGTTTCCAACTGAACAGGAGTGGTAGCCTGCAACCACTTCAGGAAGCTGTTGTGGACCTGGGTCATGTGGGGGATGGAACTAGGCAACGGCTGCAGAGGGCTAGAGCTTTAAGTTACAGGCATTGCTATTTCCTAAAGGAACTCTGAGGCAGCTGCCAAGTTCTCGCAAATGCAGAATCCGCTCAGGGAGGAAAGGATGTCTGTGTACATTCACTGTGGCTAGATTTCAGTGCAGTGCCAGATGTTCAGATTGCTCCATTGCTTTTCCTACAATCTCGAGCTTCATTTGACTTCGTCCCTTCTTTCTCCCAGACCTCTGCCCACAGTTTTTGGGACATAGCTGTACTTCTGTGAAGTTTGTTTGGGGACTGGCAGGGAGAGAAATGGTTCTCGACAAAAGAATAGTATCTCTGATTTTACACTCATCAAAAAAGAACAATTTTGCCAGTGTGGAAAAGAAGAAAGATTTATACTAGAACAAAACCAATTCCTCAAGTGCTGGAGTGGTATTCTAACTTCTTGATTTTAGTAAATGTAGGAACTCCATTTGTTTGATAGGCGAGAGAAGAATTAATTACCTACCTCTCTCCTCAAATCCTTCTGGCATTGTTTTTTCCCATCCTAGATAGCATTCCATCAGCATCTGTCCCTAATGTCAGTTCTGGGGTAGCTAACTTTGTTTAGAATGGCAAAGGTTAACAGGGCTTTGTTTTTCCTGTCAAGAGTCCTGAAGGGAAGCTGTAGAACTGGTTGTAACACGACCCCGTTCCATCTGGGGAGTGCAGCTATCCAATGTCTTTGTCTGGGAAATGTGTCCAAAAATGCCCCAGAGGGGAAAAAAAAGCTGTAACAAAAAAAAAAAGAAAGAAAGAAAGAAATGTGGGTCTTCCCCTCCCTTTTCTTCAGGCAAGATGTGTGCGTTGCTGTGGCACCAAGAGCCAGTGAGGAACTACTGCAGAGAAGGAATAGTGTAGAAGCATCATGTGTCATCCAAGCATGTGGGAGAGTTAGTAAACAAAAGCCTCCCCTCTTTACTATGAGTGGAGACAGTCGAGAGAGCAGGGGCTCTTCCTTTTTCAGCTGAAATAATGGAGTGGCGTAAAGAAGGAGAAACTCTGTGCAAGCTCACAGTCCTTTCTTTCTTTTTCTCTCATATTTGTTTATGCACAACTTGTTCATGCACATACTTCTCCTTCCTTACAGAAGGTAGGAAAGAAATACTTGATCTGTTACCACTCAATCATCCTTCTTCACTCAACCAGAGTTTTCAGATTGGTTGGGACTTCAGTTCCCTGGGTTCTCAATAATTCGCAGGGAAAAGAATCCTAAAAGGTCTGGAGGATATCCATTTGGCAAGGTCTGGATTAAAGGATTCCACATACATATGGAAGCAGGGAATCTATACTGAAGGGCACTGCAACACTTATTACTAAATTTCTGCTGATGGTTTATATTCCTTTTGGGCATTTTCTTTGCATCCTGTTGATAAAGACAGTGGTGTGTTGTCCAGTACTTTTCTGAAAGATTATTTTGTGACCAGAACTGTAACTTGTTTACTGTGTTACCTCAAAGAGGTATGGTTGCAATCAGACTGCACTATTGTGTAAAAAGGAAAGAACATTGGCTTAGGACGATGGTCTTTCCTATGTAAATGAAAATAAGAATGAGTATTCCCTGAGGAGGGAAACATGATAAAATTTAAATTATCTAATGCCTTCATTAAGGATTACAGCCCTAATTAAAATGGATCCCGGAAAATGATACACTTTTGGAAGATAGAAGAAATAGCTGAAAAAAGAGATGACTTTGTTATGGTAGAAGAATTATTAAAATGATCAGATGACCATCCATTGAGCATGTATGGGTAAAAACCTTTTCCACCTGGTGCCCTGAAGAAGGCTGAGATAGCTGAGATAAAGATTCTTTCACTATAACATGCAGAGCTAAAATTTATTGATATTCCTTCTTATTTCAGAGCCATGGCCCTTCAATAGGAAGAATCATACTTGAATTAAGGGTAGATTTGAATTTGGATTTCCTTGGTCCTTGATCAGTATCATAATCCCTCCACCAGCTTCAATAACAAGTACTTGGAGTTTATCTGATTCCTTTTTCTAAGTTTACATTTCCATGAAACTATGTTTACAGGCAATGTTAAGCCTGAGTTTATCTGTATGAGATTGAGTCAAATCAAGCCTTGAGATCATGTTTGTTTCTTCTTCTCTAACTGGATTGAAAAAAATACTAATTATGATTCATATAGCTCCCTGGACTTCTGGCCTATATTTGAATTTGGAATTAATATTTAACGCAGACTCCCAATAAAACATTTGATTTGTATTTCTCTTCCCTATTGGGGTAGGGGGAGAAAGGAAGTTGATTTACTTAATAATTTCCTGTGGTTTGCAGGTATTCCAGTATAGATAACTGATATATTGATTATGTGCCATCAAAGTCAATATTGATTCTTGGTGACCATATGGATAGATTTCTTCCATGACCGTGTGGTCTTTCAGATCTTATAACATTCTACTCATCACTACTATAACTGAGTCAATTCATCATGGTACTGGTTATTCTCTGTTTCTTCTACCTTGTCTAGCAGTTTAGCCTTCTTCACATAATGTATCTAAGGTAGGATAATTTGTGTCTGATCATTTGTGCCTCAAGTGAAAACTATAGGTTGATTTGTTCAATGACCCGTTTGTTAATGTCATGTCCCTGGTGGAGACTGACTCCGAGGGAGAAGAGGAACAGCTGACAGGGAGTGGAAGTGTGGCTCCGGAGGTTGTGGAGGAGGTTGCGGAACGGCAGAGGCCAGCTGAGCAGTCAGAGGAGGACCCAGGCCCATCCCCTATCCATCCTAGGGCATGCAGGGAGGAGAGGATAAGGGAGAGACAAGGTCTACTCGGGAGGAGAGATCCTCTTCATGGGCTGCAGCTGTGACAACTGAATAAGAGTATGGACCCATGTACTGGCGAACGCTGGAAACAAAGCATGTGAATATCTCTAGTTTATAGTTCCTCTCTGAGTTTGGTGTCCTTCCCAGTGTGTGTTATCTGTAGACATCCTCCAGCCTTTATCTTGCCTGGTTTGTGTTGCTTTTTTCCTTCTTCGTGTAACTGTGTGGGAGTTTTTTTGTCTTCTGTCAAAGATATTTGGAGCTTGGAAGCAAAGTGAAGGAATAAAGGGAGCTTCACCTGTTTTCTGTGACTGTGCTTGTTTTGTATCCCACCCTGGGTCATCACAGTTAATTCCTTGGCTGTCCACCATATTCCCAAGAGTCTTCTCAACACCAAAGTTCAAAAGCATCAATACTCTTTCTATCTTGTTCTCTTAAATTCCAACTTTCATTTCCATAGATAAAAGAAAATACCATAATGTGCACTGTTCTGATCTTTGTAGGTGAGACAACTCACAGCACCTGAATAACTTTTCCAACAGCCAGTGGTTTAATTTTTAGTTTTAGGTAACAACAGACATAAACCTCCCATTTGAAGATAGAAGTACACAGGATCAAATGCTGGAAAATATTTTAAATGATCTCTACTTGCACTTTGGGTGTATAGTAAGGGCTATATTAAGGTCTATGACACAATAATACTCCCATCTGTAGTAGGTCTGAGCTTGGCTCACCTATTTTTTAACTTACACGCTGAAACTTTTTTTAGTCATGGACAGACTTCACTCTCCCGCTCAACCAACTGCAGGAAGAGACAGGGTTGAGATTCAACTGGTGTTACTACCGGTTCAATGACTACGTTTTTTTTTTTTACTTTTTTCACTTTTTTCACTGATGTTGTAATTTTGAACAGTCACTAACGAATTATTGTAAGTCAAGGACTACCTGTATTCACAAGATCTAGGAGCATAGTAGCTGCTTTTATTGTACCTATTCAAAGTAAGTCCTGCTAAATTCATCACTTCAGACTTAATCCCAAGTAACAATGCATTGCCCTGCAGCCCGTGACTAGCAAACCAAATCATGGTTAATTAGTTTGTTCGTGTTTTAGGAAAAAGCAGAAGCAAACAAGTTTTCTCCTTGACTTTCTTGTGGCTCCCAGGGTTTTATTTAATAGACTGGGAGTCTGTAAAAAAAATGGAGGCAGTTTATTTTTGCAGTGTGAGAGTGGCATAACTGTCAATAAAATCCAGGAGGCCTGACTCCAGTCTCCAGCCCTGGCCCCTAGATCTGGCTGAGATAATGCTTCAGGGCTTCTGGGAGGTTTTTGTAGAAAATGAGCTATAATTGAGAGCTGTATATATTGACTAATAAAAGTTTACAGCCGTGAGGCAAGGAGAAAAATATAAACTGTTAACATTCTTCTTGGCTTCCATAGCAGTAGGAGAGGCAAATAAGAGAGACTCTTTTGAAGGTGGAATTGTCAATACAGTCCTGTGCCACTAACAGAATCAAAAGTTTTATTCTTATTTCTCACCCCCCAACACCTGCTTCTCTTGCAGGGCTTGAGTTTTTTTTTTTTTTTCCCCTCCTGGCAACATGTTTCTTGTCTCCCACACAATCCCTTTTTTAAAAGTTGCCTTTACTAATTCTGATTAGTTTGTATGATGCAACACGGAATTGGGAATTGAGAAAGGACTTTGCCTCGGAGCAAGTCACAATCATTAAAAATTGTCTCATCTGGGACTGCTGGCAAGTTTTTTGTTTTAATTAGGCGCCGGGAAAAAATGATTCAGGGCATTCTTTTATGTACAACTGTGCATTAGAAAGGTAGGAGCTTAGCAGATATTTCTCTGCGGCCAGCACTGTTTAAATCATTTTCTAGATTTAGTAACTGAGTCATCATAACTGCTGACAAAGAGCCTGAATTAATGGAGGCTTCATTATTACACCTGACTGCTGGCCTTTGTCTGTTTCTATCTAGCAGGCACCTTTCCAAAGATTATCTCAGCATTATCTCAATCTTAATACTAATTATTTATATTTTTAATTTGGGGGGGGGGCTTTGATTTTGTTAGCTATCTCATTCTGAAGTGTTGGGCTCCATATCTCTTCTCACATTAAGAATGCATCGAGAAAGACAGATTTTTTAAAAAAACTTGTTGAAAGATTACGAGCAGAAGGATACTTTTGCTCATGCTTTAAACAAAATATTTGCGAATAAACTATCTGTTTCTCTAACAGTTTGGTCCTTGCGGGGAAAACAAAAAAACAACTTCTAACACAATGGAAAATTGTGGCAATAGCAAATTTGAATATTATAGAATATTACAAAACAAAGAGTGCACTGTGGTAAAAATGTGTAAAGGAGAGGCAACTGGAGGGAATGCAGAGAGTTGAGTGTATCTCATTAGTTTGTGGCAATGGAGCTGACACTAGTCCTTCATACTTTGTTGCTTCTTCTTGAAGCAGATCCTGTATTTCAGTACCATGATGATGTGTAAAGTGTGGATTTGTTTATAGATCTGCCAATGAAAATATTTGCGAAAGTGCCTTTTCCTGGTATTGACTCCCCATCCTGTAAAGATCATGATCCCTGCCTTTAAAATTATTTCCTGTTTCTTGTCAACAACATGGACTCATGCTTTGATTCCTGTTGGGGCTTTATCTTTTCTCCTCCCAGAATCTCATGTTTGCATCCAACTTCAGCTGTTCTTTGTCTTCCTAGCACCTGCTCTGGACCATTGAGGGGTCTGCAGCAGCCATTCATAACTTGGCAACCTCCAGATATGTCGGGAGTAGCGCTCCCATTTGTCTCCAACAGTTGCCCATGCCAGAAAGGACACCAGGTTAAGGAAAAGCTGTGTGGTGGGGTTTTTTTTTCTGTTCCATTTCTGTTTGATCTACTTATGCTTCACCTCCATCTTTTCTCCACATTCCCGTTTCAGTAGCTGCTGACTTCTTCTCACTCTTACTTCATCTCTGGCATTTGCTTCTAGAGTTAATGTCAACAAAAGAGAATTGTGTTTGAGCCAAATCCAAATTGGATTAGAATAATTCCACTATCAGGCATCTTATTCTTGTTCAATGTTGTGCTGTCTTTATCTCACAGTATCATTGTGTAGTAAGGGTTGGAAGGCATCTGAAATATCATCTAATCCAACCTTTTGTCTGGTTGCTGCAGCGTCCCTGATGGATAGTCACCCAGTCTGTTTACCATCAAAAGAAGGACCTTTTGTATCAGTTTTTGTCTGTTGACCAACTAGTAGAGCAGCTATATTGACCTCAAACTCTTCTTGCCTAAGGCAATGTTTCTCAGCTTAGGCTTTTCCTGGGAAATTCTGGGAATTGAAGCTACCAAGGTTGAGTAACACTGGTCTAAGGCATTTGTACAAAATGGTGATTGATCCCTGAATGTTTTTTTCTAATTGACTATTTTAATTAAAAATTAGAAAATTCCTCCAAGAGTGACAACTATATCTATCTCAAAAGACAATGATCTGGAATTTAAAATAGTCCCCCACACAGTATAGGTACTCCTTGACTTACAACAGTTCACTTTGTTGACCATTCAAAGTTATAACGGCACTGAAAAAAATGACTTCTGACCATTTTTCACACTTAACAACCGCTGCAGCATTCCTCGGGTCACATGGTCAAAATTCAGGCGATTGGCAACCAGTTCGTATTTACGACGGCTGCAAGGTCAAGGTGATCAGCTTTTGTTGGCAAGCAAAATCGATGGGGAATCCAGATTCACTTAATGACTGTGTTACTAACTTAATAACTGCAATGATTTGCTTAACAACTGTGGCAAGAAAAGTCATCAAATGGGGCAAAACTAAATTAACAAATGTTTCACTTAGCAACAAAAATTTTAGGCTCAATTGTGGTTGTAACTCAATGACCACTTCTATTAATTCAGTATTGATATCGGATTCATAACTATTGATTAACATGAATTCTGTTTATAGTAAAAAATCTTATTTGATCCCCACATTCTTGCCATAGAAAAAAACAAAAACCCTGTTATGCACATACATATTATCCTCCTTTCAACAGAAATAGTTAAGGCTGAGGAAACAATGGCAGGATGGAGATAAGGGGAGGGAGGGGAAGGGGCAGTGCACTGGGGAGAAAAGAGGGGAAATTGAAAGAAAGTAGGGGAAGTAGCTGATCAGGGAAGAATAAGTGTTAATATTGCTTGAGTTGGATAGTAAGGATTGTAATGTTCAGAATTTTAGGGAGAAAATCTGAAAGAATTTGCAAAAAATCAAAAGGACACACCCCATTTTGATTTTAAGAAAAAAGATCCCCTTCATCTCTCGTGCTTTACTGAGGAAGAAGCAAGATTTTACAGTTTTAAGTAAAGATTTTTAAAAACTTATTTAAAACAAGGGTATAACTACTTTCATAAGGTAGGATAATTATCAATGCAAATTAAAAACAAAACAAAACATGAATGCTTAAAATGACAGACTAAATTAGTATATGGAAAATAGAAGTGAAATAGATAAAAAGCAACTAGATGGAAAGAGATTATGTGAATATATTTGCATTTTTGCAGAACATGACTTTTCTGCTTCAAAGTCATATGTGATTAGAGAAAAAGTGTTATGAAAGGAGAAGTTCTCAATGTTTGAGGACCTGCAAAATTGTCATGGGTGGCATCACTACATGACCAGAATCAAGATCTGCCTAGTTAAAAAGGGCATTGGGATATGCTAGAAACTACATCAGTTTGAGTTTGACTCTGAACTTCAGCATTTGTAGCAAGACAGAGAAAACTGATGATGCTCAGAGTTGTATTCCATCCCCAGCTTGAAACACTAAGGCTAAAATATCTTAGATATCCAAACCAGACATGCCTGAAACATACACACAGATATTTAGTTCCTTAAACTTATTAAGTAGTGATCAACTTATTTTCTTTTTTTTTCCCCATTTGTAAAAAAACAATTTTTTTAACTGGCTAGATGTGCTTACAATAAGCATATCACAAACTTCCAGATGTTCTCTTCGCATCTGTTCCATCCAGTCATGGTCGCTGAACCAGAGAGGAATTATGCAAGGCAGGGGTCAGGAAAGAGGGGAGAGGCCGAAGAGGTATGGAGCTTTCCTTCCACATACTTGATGTTAAAATAACAATATGATAAATCAATAAATTAGGAAGATAGGAGAGTTCCTCTGAGTGTTCCAGAAGATGGCTGTGAATGCTGAGCTTGTAGGGAGCCAAAGAAGAATTGCCAGAGGGTGAATATGCTTTTGATAGAAGAAAGCCATTGCCTATCCTGCTTGAGATTCCCGGGGCTGATGGTCATAAAGTCTTCCCTCTGGTATTTTGTGGCATTCCCTGAGCCAATAAAATATAGTTACTTTCTTACTGTCCCCCTTTTCATGTCTTTATTCTGAGAATAAGAGTGGATTCTCCTGTATCAGAGAGTCCTGTACACACACATTCCACAATTTAAGCCAGAGTTTCCCAACCTTGACAACTTTAAGACCTAGAAGTCTGGGAGTTCAAGCCTCATGTCTAAAAGGTACAAAAGTTGGGAAACCCTGATATAAACCATTCAGGAAAAAAAAAATAACTCCAATATCTTCTAGCTGTAGTTTAACTTGAAATGCTATGGCTTGCAATAATAGCACTGAGTTCTTGTACTTCCTTTTTCTGTTTTTGCAAATGGAAAAGGGAACTAAACGAACTATTTAAACTTACACAAGTTGAGATGCCTGGGAAAATGTGGCCAGGGGGGCGGGAAGAGGAGGGACACAGCAGTTGTCTCTTCCAAAGCAAAGTCAACTGGGTCTTGTTATCACACTCTCTTGCTATCAGGTGTGATGGTGAACTGCAGCAAGTACCAGGAGTCCTTTCCATTAAATATTTCTTCAAACAGCTCATAGAGACTCCATTGTATAGATTCTGCACAAACATCTCTTTTGGCTAATGAACCTAATTTTTTAGCTAATTTCCCCATCTCTGGTTCTTCCTGATTCACACTACATTGCCTTGGAATGGTTAAGTGGCACTCTTCCAAAAATAATATCAGATATCAAATAAAGGACCACATTAAATTTTTTGTGTAACACTTGAATTTTCAGCCTCTTAAAAGAAGTTCTCACTTTTCCCTCCATGTTGGCTTTTGAAGATTAAAAACTGAAGATCTATTAGCATAATGGCCAGTTTTCATCTGTGCTACTAAATCAATATTCTTGTCTGTACATGTTTTAACAACAAAAATGGAGAAATACAAGGTTAACCTAATCATTTTTCAGATACTTAAAAGCCACTGTGGGGACTTTTGCTTCCCTTTATTCCACCCATTGGTTACCAGATTCTTTTGCCATCTGGAATATATTCATCCATCTGTTACTCTGGGGAATGTGAGTGATTTCTTTGCTTTACCTAACATTTAATCTGGTCTGTAGCAGCAGAGTATGCCTAATTCATGTACCTGACAGGCAGACAAAATTACTTTTCAAATTACGCAGCTGGGAGTGTTACATTTTGTGTCATATAGCATACTTCTTTGTTTGCATTCTGTTGTTGGAGTGCTCTTGATTTCCTGCTCTGTCACTGAGAGTTTCATTTTGTGCCATTGCAATTAATACTACAGGATGAGGCCTGACTCTGGGGTCCTTTAGAAACTTGGCTACCAGTTTTCAGGTTAAAAAATAGCGTGATTTGTGAAAAGCAAAAAGGAGCCAAATATATTTGTGATATCCACTCAAGCGATACAAACTCATCTTTTTGAAATATATAATTTATCACACCAGATGTCTAAGCTGGCATTAAAGTGATGGAATTAAACTATTTTAGATTTCTATAAATAGAAAGAGTCGCTTTTCAGAGTGAGACGGGTAGCACATATATTAAATCAATAAATAAAATATTTGAACAACAACCTAGTAGGTGTTTCATACAGAATTACCATTCATTCTGAACATCTTAAATAAAAAAAAGTGGTCAATATCCTTGCAGATGGTTGCACTATCATCAGTATGCTGATGATACCTGTTATACATCTCTACCCAGGTAATGCTGTCCAGGTGTTGGCTCAAATGCCTGGAGGCATTTGGATGAGGATGAATTGGCTTCAACTTAACCTAGAAAGACAGAGTGGCTCTGATTTTTTAATCCTTTTGGTTCCGGCGAAGTATCATCTTTGACTCTTGCTGGTGCACAATTTGGATATGTTCCTGGACTTGGGATCTTTCTCAAGGAGCACCTGGCAGCTATGGCTCAGGGGGTCTTTGCACAGCTTCATCTTATGTCCCAATTGCTCCCATTCCTAGACAGGGAGGATTTACTTACGGTTACTCATACTTTGATCCCTTCCTGGCTAGATTACTACAGCACACTCTACCTGGGGGTGCACTTAAAAGACCACACAAATTACAACTGGTGCAAAATGTGGTGGCCCACATAGATCTCGGTGCTGCACAATTAACCCACGTTACCCTATTGCTGAGGAAAACTGCTCTGTCTTCCATTTTCTTTATTGATGTTATTCAAGGTGCTGGTTACCATCTTTAAAGACCTAAATGGCCCAGGGTCAGATTATCTGCGAGACCGCTTCTCCTTGGCAGCACCTGCCCATTCCACGAGGTGTGAGAGGGTGGATGTTCTCAGATCCCTTCCCTCAAATGTTGCCATCTGGTGGGCAGTATGGTAGGCAGTATGCTTTCTCAGTAACTTTTCTGACCCAACCTTGTTCCAGGGAAACAAACACGAAACTGAGGTAACAGCAAAATCTTTTAATGATTTTTTACAAATTCTGTTCCTTCATGGTTAAAAGGCTGTTTCAAACGAATTGTCTCTGATAAGAACGAGCCTTGCCAAGGTTGTGCAAGGCTGCCAAGAATGTTAGATAAAGTTACTAAGAAATATTTCAAACACAAAGAGTCTCCAAACACCAACCAAGATGTTCCTAATGTGCACCAGACTTGAGTGCCAAACTTCTTTGCCTTCTGCAAAGAACTGCGGTTTCTCAGCTGGCTTTTATCTTTTCAGGGAGGGGCCATTACCTTGCAGCCTTACTCCCGAGTCGCTCCGTGCTGCTGCAGCTGCTCTTTCCTTCAAGCAGCCCTGTGCACACATGCACTGGGCAGAGGCTCCTCGGGGGTCTCTTCATCACTGCTGCCAGCCTCCACAATCTCCAAAGGAAGCATTCCAGTCCCTGATGGTCCTGGTCCCATCCCTGCATCACACGCAGGCCCCTCATCTGAGTCTGCTGCCAGTGAACCACAACAATAACTATCTCTGTCTTTTAAATACCCCACTGAGGTCCGGCAGGCTCCTAGCCTTCCAAAAGCTGGGAGAGCCTGGTTTTCTCACAAGTATGAATTTCGAGTCCAGAAAGTTTGTTGTTTGTTTGTGGTTTTTTCGGAATGTATGGAAGTTGGGAGTACAGGTAGATTTCACTTATGCTTCGTTTCAATAACCATTTGAAGTTTTGTACCCTTTGTTTCAATAACCATTTGAAGACAATGCTGAAAAAAATGATTTTACAACTCATGACCTCACTGGCGAGCTTAGCAGCGTTCCTCAGCCACATGATCGTCATTATAGTCCATACTCAATGTACTGTGCTTGCCCTGTTGCTTTGCTCTCCTCAACTGCCTTGCTGAGCAGAGAGATCGGAGAGGAAAAGATTAAAGAGAATAAGCAGGCACACAGTGAGGAATACACCAGGCTGTGTGAGTACCAAGATTGGACTGTGGATACCAACACATTGTTCTCAAGGAATTTTCCTCATTGTGTGCTTTCTTACTCTCTTGTAACCCCTTTTGCTCCAATGAATGTAAATACAAACATGAATTCCCTTCTTGCTAATTATCCCAGCACCCAGCACTGGAGTGAGCGCCCCAAAGGATGGGGGAGTGGGGAAAAGAAAAGCCCTGTCATGTGATTTCCCACTTAGCAACCACTTAACTGGAGCACAGTGGTTGAAGTGGTTGGAACCCTGGGCAGGAGGTTAGCAAGTCCATGTTTGAGACCTGAGAGCTGCCATGAGGAAAGGGTGAGCTCTTGCCCTTCATTCCGGCTCTTGCCGAGGACATGAAGGGAACCCCCAACTGGATGTCCCCAGGACATCAAGGATGTCAACTGGCTAATCCTTTCAATCTGGATGCACCTTGGTGCTTCTGACTTAAGTGCAAAGCAACTCAGCTTGATGAAAGAACATCTGGTCCCAATTATGGTCACTAAAGTGAGGGATACCTGTATTGATTTTTACTTCTGTATGGTTTGTGAGCTGTCAGGGTTATGTTGATGGTATCAGTTGCTATTAGTTTTGTTCCAGTTTTGTTCACCACATTATAAAAAAGATGTTGAGACTCTAGAAAAAGTAGAGCAACCAGGATGATTAGGGGACTGGAGA
Source organism: Laticauda colubrina (assembly GCA_015471245.1). Classification (NCBI taxonomy): domain Eukaryota; kingdom Metazoa; phylum Chordata; class Lepidosauria; order Squamata; family Elapidae; genus Laticauda; species Laticauda colubrina. The sequence goes on along the minus strand of BLBF01000005.1, from coordinate 44,045,996 downwards.
CTAAAATATACAAAGAATGGTTACAGGAACTGGGGCTGGCTAGTCTGGTGAAGAGAAGGACCAGGGGAGACATGATAGCGGTCTTCCAATATTTGAGGGGCTGCCACAGAGGGGAAGGGGCAGGGGTGAGATACGACATGGTTAACCACTGGTTCGGTGATTTACGAGGTTCGATGATTTATGATGTGCTTCCCTGCACACTGCGAGCACGTGCCTGTAAATTGTCATCAGCACGCTGCGTGCAGAGAAGCAGCCTTTGAAACAGCCCTCTTTTCCTGCTTTTTAAACTGCAGCTGTGCCTTGTTCAGCAGCTGAAGTTGAAAACTCGGGAAATAAAGGTCAGGTAAGAGCCCAGGTGGGCGGGTGGGCAAAAATGTCAGCAGACATAGAACCTGCTCTTCAGACCTACCAGTTCTACAGAGGTGGACAGAACCGGTAGAAAAACACCCCTGGGAAGGGGTCAAGCTATTTTCTAAAGCGCCTGTAGGCCAGACAAGGAATAATGGATGGAAACTGAACAAGGAGAGATTTAACCTGGAAATAAGAAGAAATTTTCTGACAGAGAGAACAATCAACCAATGGAACAGAAGTTGCCCTCGGAAGTTGTGGGAGCGCCATCACTTGAGACTTTCAAGAAGAGATTGGACTGCCATCTGTCAGAAATGGTCTAGGGTCTCCCGCATGGGCAGGGGGTTGGACTAGATGACCTGCAAGGTCCCTTCCAACTCTGATTATCTGTTATCTGTAAAGACTATTAAGAAAGATGGCACTTATGGATGGATGAAAAAAGAGTGAGGTGTGGCTTCTGGTTAAAGTAGATTCCGTGGCTCATGAAGACAACAAAATTCTGGAATTGCCAGAGGATCCTTTCTCTAAATCCCTGCAGCATTCCAAAACACGAGGCCCAAACCCCATTTCTGAAACGTGTAAGTCTTACAAAGCAAAGGTCATGGCTCCAATTCTTCTTCCGCAGAGTAGATCCCCCGGTGGAGGAGACTGTAATCTAGCAGGACTCCTGCTGATGTATGAAGGCAAAGTGGCCTTCAAACATCAATTCCTTGAGTCGTCTTCTCTCTCCAGCGGCTCCCTGAGGCACTTTCCATGCTCTGCTGGAGGACTGCCAATTTTCTGGAGCAATATTTTGTGGGGGAGAGGGGGTCATTAAAGGGAAGGTAAGGAGAAGATTGCCTCTTTGACATAATGTGCATGGGACTCTGCTTGCTGGATCTCTAGATCTAAATCGTCATATCAATGATGCCTCTGTCTTTTGACAAAAGGCTTGCATCATACAAAGCCTGGATTGTGACACTTGATGAAAGAAAGCTAAGCTCTCATAGAGCCCTATCTCAAGGTAGCAAAGTTAAGAGTTTGAAGCCTCCCCACCCCCAGTCAAGCTTTAAAATGTGTTGCTTGATAATGGGGACCTGAAATAACCTCTAAGTGGGGGTTTTTTTGGTTGGGTTTTGTTTTCAAGTATGTTCTTGCTTAAGGTTTAATTGGCTCCAGTCAGTAGGAAAGGGCTCCAAGACTGATTATTTATGGCTTACTGTCAAAAGGAGCTATTAAAATGGGGCAGTATTATCTTGGAGATGTTGGGAAGCAAGCGTGGGGGGGGGGAGTGTGTGTGTGTGTGTGTGTGTGTATAGGAGTGTGTTTTCTTGTACTGGATAAAATCAGTTTTGCTGTCTCAGCAGTGTGGTTTAAATTGAAGATTAACCCTTTGACCTTCACAGTGTCAAATCACTTACAGATGGATCACCAGCTACACTTCTCTTCTCTCCCTTCCCTTCCCCTTCTCTCCTGTGTTTGCTGGAAGAGGGGGGCACTCTCCTTTAGGAAAGAAAAAAAGGGGTGGGGGGAAAAGTTGTTTGTTCTTGCAGCTGGGTTGTGAGACACTCAGAAGCCAATCTGATTAAAAACAGCACTTGGCTAAACTCTGCAGAATCCTACAAAAAAAAAAGGGGGGGGGGCTAATCCTTTTGTGCACAATACATAAAGGGTCTGCTTCTTTCTTTCATAATATTGGAGCAACAATTATTCCTAGAGAAACTACTACTTGTCACACACACATACCCTGGGGCCAATGTCCCCCCCCCCCTTTTTATGTGTAGTATTGCTGGATTAAAAAGTGCCTGCTCTTAAAAGTATAACTTAGTTTTTTTTTATTGGGACAGGTTAAGCTTTTGAATGGTGGCTTTAATATTTTACATGAGTAATCTTGTTGAGACCCTTTTTCCCACTTTTTTACAGCACCAGCAGAACAGAAATCAGGTCTGGTGGCAGATCCTTCTCTTCCTCCATAACTTGGCCTTGAACATGGAAGCCAATAGACAACGTGTGGGTCAGAGGTGAGACCTGCCTTGCCCCTTCCAGGTTCCATCCAGTCTGCTGGGAGCACCAAACACACCCAGGTTACAAATGCATGTGCCACTGGACAGATGTGAGGTTCCTGTGGACCTGAGGGTGCTTGTTATTGTACAAAAGACTTGTTTTCCATGGACTTGCCTTCTGACTCCCTTGTCTTCTGTAGTGGGGAGCTTTGGTCCAACACTGTTGAAGAAAGATCTTCCCAAATTGTCTGGCTTTTAATCAAGTTGCAAGAAGGAGCTAATCTAAGGAAGCTTTGGAAGAGTTGGTGATGAACTGTTGGTGATATTCTAGGATCAAGGTTTGGGGCAACTACCAGATTCCTGATAAGTAAACTTTGAAGAAACTCTGTTAACAAGCAACTGTGAAACAGCATATAGAATATGTATAACTGAATCCTAACATTTTAAATACTGGAGATACTGGTGTAAACAAGGAGTGAGTCTTGAATAATATCACACAATCATTACGCTCAGGAATATGTAGGCTCCCCTCCTGTCTTTCAACTCAAGTCAGAAAAATGCAGTACTTTATTTTCCAATGTAACTTTCTTTACCACTCGAAAGCTGTAACCCTTTTAGTAATAAAATAAGCCATTACCCAACCAATAGGATTTTTTAAATTTCCTTCCCTAAGGAGAGAAAGAAAGGCTTGTTCTTGGAGAGAGAAATCCAGCTTCACAAGGACCTTCCTTAAAGCTGCAAACTGTCTGCAGTTAGTACTGTGAAGATTGGGATGGGGATGGGGGGGGGGGGGTTGCTAGTAGAGTTCCCGTTTTCCACTATCCTTATATGCCAACATGCCTCTAAAGAGGGTAGGATCATGGCAGCCTGGAGCTTGCCCCATCCTTTTTCTTCCCATTGGAATCATTGGGCGGGACAAAGAAAGAAAAATCCTCTTTTTGGGGGATCCAGCTGACACAAGCCACTAAAATTACAGAAGAACCCATTCAGCTACCTTGGTTTCCTCTCTTTTCTAAGTCTAAATATCCAACAGAATCCGTTTAACTTAGGAGAGAAAAGTGCCTTAATTTTACATTAAAGTCTCATTACAATCATATTCAGTATCACAGATGGAGCCACAAACTACTGAATGTCCCATATTATATATTTTTCTTTTGCCATTTAGGAAAAAAAATGGAAGCAAAGTTTTTATTGGGAGAACAAGAAAATCAGGCACATTGCAGGTAATAAGGGGAATGTTTTTTTATTGCCTGGCCATAGGTAGAAGGGCATCAATCCACAAGATTTTGAAAGGGGCTCTGCACTGTGGTTTTCATGCTTCTGGACTTTTCAGTCTTAGGGCAAGTGAGAAGCGAGATGAATTAGAAGGCTGGTTATGCAAAGATTTGGCTATATTTTTTGCAAGAGACATACCATACCTTCCAAGTGCTCTCCTGAAGACCTTTGCTATTCTGAACTACAACACTTCTCCACCATCTTAAGAGACAGTATTCCTACTCTAGATGTTTTAAGATTTAGAGTCAGAGATCACACAGTTTGGTTAACGTCAAGTGCATTTGTGGTTTCGCCCTCATGCCTTTAGCATGTTGTGCAGATCTAGCCAATTTGATTAGTTTGTGCTTCATTGTATTTTGAGGATCAAGAAAATGGACTAAAATAGGAATTCATTTGGGTGATTTTGTGTTTAGTACTTCTTCCCAAAATACTGTAATGAAAGCATCTCTAACATTATGGCCTTTTTATATATTGGTTTTAAGAAAATAAAAACAATATGAATTAACAGTATCAGTATCATTTAAATATTTCCCAGTGTGAAGGAACAAATAGTTCAAACAAAATTTTATTCCAAAGTTTCTAATACTTACATTTTTAACTTCATATTTTTGGAGTGGGATTTTAGAGTTTAGCAAGCAGCTTAGTCTCAGACATTTGCGTCTCTGTGCTAGATTTCCTTCAAGCTTTGCCACTGTGCCTTCACTAAGAGAGTCTTTGCCCCACCTGGCCTAATTATGGAACTGTAAGCTATTTTTCAGCATTTCTGTAGTGAGTTGAAAACTTGCTGCTCAGAATCCTGGACTGAATCCAACTTTTGATCTCTACAAAAAGAACAGATTTTTTTTCTATAGTAGGTTCTGGTCTAATGGAGCATTCCTGCTGGTAGAATGAATAAGTGAATTTCTGATTCCTCTAAAAATCTCTTCTGGAAAATTGTGGGGCTCCAGAACAGTGAAGAAGGTGATATGAACCAGAACTCTTTAATACAGGGGTGTCAAACTCCTGGCCCATGTGCCGGATGCGTCATGCACGAGTCATGCCTACGCCCAGTTTAGCGAAGTGGGTGAAAGTCCCAATACGTCACTTGATAACATCGTGATGACTTGAGTTTGACACCCTTGCTTTAATAGAGCTCTGCTTAGGGAGATCTTGCTGGATCCAGACTCCTATTTTCATCCTCTTGAAAGGAATCTATCCCAAATCCATCTCCCTGAGAGCTTATAATTTGCAGGTATGAAAATGGATCACCTGGGACAGGGTCCCCCAAGTCTGATATCATTTAGGTGTGCTGAGGATTCAGTTCACTAATTCTCAGCCGGTAAGAAGGCACTATATTGAGAAAGGGTGACTTCAATGAAGTGGCTCCAAGAATCAGCGTTTCTGAGTCAAATCTGCAATCCCAACCATATCAATATGTTCTGATGCTACACCTTCCTTCAATTGACTTTAAATGTTGCTGACCATGACTGCATTGTGGCATATAAAGGTGGAAGGTTATTCCCTTGAACTTTTTTTTTTTGATGGGCCAGTTTCATTTTTGATAACTTCCTTAGATGCTTCTCCTTCTGATCAGTATAAGGAGTTTTTAGTCCTTCTGCTGTGAAAGCAGATGCATTGGATTGCCTTGTTTGACACATTACCTACTTACCCATCATCAATTTTGGCACAGGGCAGGAATCTGAAGCACAAAGCTTTATTGTATTATTCTCTGGAGTGGACTAAGAAGTAACTATGTGATGGAGAAGTAGGGCATGTTAGCACATGCATGTTGCCTTCTACACAATACTTTTTGTGTGAAGACTAGAAATCCCAACAGGGACCTTTAAGAGTTTTACATTGTGTCTTCTTTAATACATCGGAATTATTATTGTTGAACATTGGTTCCCTCCTCCCCACAATTACCAATGATTCCTGTCTTTATAATAAAATTCATACTAAAAAGCTATATTAATAAATATGTATCTATTTAAGTGTATAATCAAGAATAGAACCTGTAACAGGGCTAAACTGGTTATAAGGCATAATAGCTTCATCCTACCAGGCATGATTAATGTGTTCTATTTCTGGATGAGGAGCTGGAAAGCTTATTTAAATTTTATATTTTTCATACCTTGTAGAACCAGAACAACTTGTTTAATATCTAGTAACAGAAAATTAGCATGTACTTATTTGTACCTCCTCTGTAGGTATGTACCTCCTCTGGCTTCTTGTGACCATTTGATGTCCTTATCTCATGTCTTGATAGATGTCCTTATCTCATGTATTGGACTACCACCTTAATGAGATGTTTCTCAATTTGGTGAATCTTATTAATAATACAAACTGATGTTGCTTATGAATCCCACGTTTTTGGAATTCTAACTTTTGAATTAGAATTGAATAGATCGATAAAATCAGGGCTGGCTTAGGACATCTAAACTTTCTCTAAAAGAACACTTCCATATTCTAAAGTTTGTCAATTAGGGAGCCCCTAATTAGGGAGGGGGCTCTTCTCTCATACTCAAAAGAAGCAAGAGTCCTTGGCTTGGGGTGGAGGTTGCTTTGTACCACTAATTTACAGTTGTCTTTTCTCCTTAGTGTCTCTTTAGCAACAGAAAGAAAGTCTTAACCATGGTAGAAAGACCATGGGAGAGTTCCAAGTAACCTGCAACATTATCTGAAGCACTTAATACCTTAGTAAAATGTTGCAAATGAGGCAGAGCAGTTTTACAGCAAAAGCTTCCACTGAGAAAGGAATTTTCTTTTCACTATCTCTTTCTCTTCAGTTCAGCTGGTTCTTTGTTAATCCTTTTTAAATCAAACTTTCCTTGGCTGCATTCTCTCCAGTAATAGTGCTTTTGCTGCAGTTCTTGGAAACTGAGACAGCAATCATAACAAACTGTACTGCTTGAGGTGACTTCCAGCTGCCAAAAAGCCAGGCCAAGGTGGGGAGAGAATGGAGGAATGGTCTTCAGATAAAGGCCCTGAGGACAAAGACCCTGGGGACACTGGCTGATTGTCCTGTGTTGGGCTTTTGTTGTGCACCTTCTGTGTTTATATATGTAGCTGCTGTTTTCTTTGAATTGTGTGGATTTTCCTTTATTCTGTGGCATTGTGTTCTCCTATTGTACCAAATCTGCTTGTCTTGTTCTGCCAACTTAAGCAGCCTGTTGGCAGCAAATTCTTGTCAGGGTTCCCAAAGGCTGGAATTTTCATTTTTGAAGACTTTACTAATCTCTTCACCTACTTGCAAGCTTTGGTCAGAATCAGCCAAAGAGGGTGGTTAAATATTCCCATAAGAAACCCGTATCTGTGACTTTGCTTTCAACACATTGGTCTTGGGTTTTTATTTTGTTCTTTGAGGAATTAAAATTGTGATCTGCTGGCATTGTGACCAAACCCCAGATATGCAGGAATACTGTTGTCATATAACAGTGAGCTAGTGTTAATTAACTCTAACACTATCTGGTACAAAATAAGGATACATACAACAGGAGTTGAAACTGTCACAGAGTTTGGCCACAAACTGACAATCCCATCCTATAGAAAAGCCTGGGAAAGGCATTAATCACACAAAAAGTAGAGTCAGATGTGCCTTGCAGAATGCAAAGATGGGAGAGGCTTTTCTAAAGTCAAAGAGAGCCCTGTCATGGGACATACATTTATTCCAGTGCTTCATATAAATTACCCACAACACTTAGTAGATTTAACTGGCTGTGATAAATTAAAGGACTCATTACAAACACTACAGGTATTGTTGCTATAACTATTGTCTCAAATTGCCTAGCTGCAATGTGGTACATGGGAAGTTTCTTTTACTGATTAAGATCAAATAATCTAATTGCTAGGCCACAGAAACCAATCTGGCCGTATTTCTCCCCCCCCCCCCCCAATATCCTTTCCCAATCTTGTTGCCAAAAATTGGAGGTAAATGCAGGAAATCAAAGGCATTTCCCCCTACTTTTTATTTTGGGAAAATAATAACTGAATGAAAGCCCTTCGATACTATAATGCAAGGGTGTCAAACTCACATGGTCACAATTGGTGTCACATGACGTATCGTGACTTTTCCCCCTTTGCTAAACCAGGCATGGGTGTAGCCAGCATGTGACATATCAGGCCCATGGGCCGCGAGTTTAACAGCCCTGCTATCATGCATGATGTCATCACCATGCTCTGAGATCCTTGCAGAGGTTTTCCTTTTAAAAAAAAAAAAAAGTAGACTCCGGTAAAAAAAAAAATATTGTCTGAACCTGGTCTACAATGCTTTTCAGCAGCACTGACAAACTTTCAGATACAGCTATCCTCCATTCGATATCTGAGAGATCTGACATGGGACCAGTGGAGTAGGACTTCAATATCCTTGCTAGTATTTGTTAATCTCCGCAGTAGATGAATGAGCTGTAGCGTTGTTCAACTGTGCCTCCCTGAATGAAGGCAAATAGCTCTTTTATATATAGTACATCTGGATCTGGAGACCAAAAACAAACAAGGTTCAAGGAAGCACCCTTTGGAAGCTAGAGTTGATGGGTAGGGAACAAAAGTAAGGTTCGTGTTGTTGGAAGAAAAGTCCATCTGTGTTCAATTCCAAAGGGGGAGAAAGGCACTGGAAACATGGAGACTGCTTGGAAGGATGGTTTAATGGAGCAGTACCATTAAGCACATGGTCCTGGTGCAGCTGAACACATGGAGTGGAGAGTGGGATATATTTATAACCTGTCTTGGGCCTTGCAAGAAATGTATCCTATTGGTTGTCAGACTCCCAGGGGGTTATGCGGGGGGTCCAGCTAACCTTGTAGGCTGTCTCTGTCCCAGGCTTGGTTGAATCTTGCTGGGTGATGATGTAATGAACAGGCTTGTGTTCTGAGTGTTGGGCGATTCCTATTATGGCTTTGGTCTGGTTTGGATCTTGAGTGAGGGCTAATCCTATCACCCTGGAGCTGAAGGCCGTTTGTCTTGTAGATAGGATGGCTCAATCTTTCTGGGGTTATTAACAAGGGCATGTTTCTCCTTTTCTCATCCAGGGTGGCATAATATTCTGCCTTTTTAATATTTCCGAGAACATTTCATTCTTCTAGGAGAGGAGTGAGTACTAACTCCCTACTGTGTTATGCTCCTGAATTATCCTGCAAATGAGGAGATGGTTGTCCTCTCCTCACAATCAAGACGTATCTTTTCAGATATGGGTAGCTTGAGGCCTTCCAAATGTTGTTGAACAACTGTTTTTAGCAGTTTCAGACAACATGACCAATGCTGAGGAATGCTGGAAGCGTGGTCCTGTTGGCATCTGGAAAGCCTAATTTTCTAAGCCTTGTTTCAAGACACAAGTTTTAATAACCTGGGTTAGAAGAAGCCTGGTTATGACAAAATGTGAGGTTGCTTACATTTATGTGTTATTTTATTCCTATCCTGCTTGGTTTTGTGTACCAAAAGCAGATGGTCTTGTGGTACATTACATTATATCATATTTAAACATCTGGCAATATGTGTTCAGTTCTATTGGGGTTAGTTTCACATTGGGGCCAGCAACATGTAAAAACAGAACTTCAGGTGCAACTTTTCAATCATTGGCATATTTCACCCTCAGTTATTTTAATGTAAAATAGGAAAAGGGATAATTGGTTCTAATGACAACCATATAATGCTTTTAGCTATTAGTTGGAGATTTATTAAGAAATCTATTTTTCAGTGGAGGATAAAATCTGAAGTTAATAAACCAAAGGTTCAACTCTATGTACACTTGAAAGTAATTCCACTTTACTGTAAAAGGTCTTGCTTCTGAGTAAACCTGTCTAGAATCATATTACATGTCATCTTAATATTTTAATAGTTTAAAACAGTAAATAAAGCTTGAGATCTATGTCTTAAAAATATAGACATGTCTTTTTACATATTCAAATGTCCATTTTCCATCTAAGATTCGATGACTGTCTTATTTTTCAACTATTTCATACCCTGAAAGAAAAAAAGTTTGCCAATTTTTTCCAACTATAACTGATTTTTAAGTGCTACTTGTTTTGTACATGGCCAGGCAACAGTGGGTTGGATTCCAACTTGGCCCTCCTTAGAGTATATTAATTGTGATGGAATTGGAAAAGAGGCCTGTATTTTAGCAATTCTTTTTTTTTAATGATTAAATTTGGATCCAAGCCATTGTTTATCTTCATGGTCTGAGAAGTTTCATCTGCTTTTCAAGATATGAGGATTTTCCCCCCAGGTATTCTGGCAGCTCTTGTTAACAAATGTCATTCTAGTTGTTAAATTATACACACAAATACACACACACACACACACACACACACACACACACACACAAAATGACTGTACATTGCTTTGGGTTTTGCAGTGAACAGTGCTATTTTTTAGTATCTGAAACAGTACAAAACCACCACAAATTTCTGGTTCTTACTCATCAGCGACAGGAGAAAAGAGGCCAAATATGTCGCATGCATTGGAATATAATTATGTATATCTATAAATAAAATGTGGACTCTAAATTCCTCTTTCCCAGTTGCCTCAAATAGGATCACCAGTATTTAACTGCCTTTGCTGTATTCTGTTAACAGTGATTGGAGTGATTGAAGAAATGGGCAAGTTGCTATAAAAACTATTCCTGCTCATGTATTCAGATTAAGTTGCCTTAAAGACACAGCTATATAGGTTGGGTGACGCATTGGCAACCCAGACAGATTTATTGGTTGGGTTATTGCAACTCACTGACTGTAAAACTGGATTAATGAACACTCATGTGCCACCATATTACCCCCCCTCCTCCTTTTATAAATTTGCAGAATAAATAGGGACTTTTCAGAAATCTACTTTGGAAGATGATTTCTGCAAATAGAAAGCCATGTGACTTTGGGGAGTGGGGACTTTATAATACTTAAATGAACTCCATTGAAATCAACTGAAGGGTAAATACTCATTTGTCCTGTTGATTTTTGATTGCAACTTATGCTCTCTGGTAGGAAGCTCATACTTCCAGAAACAATGGGGACATAGAAAAAAAATGTGTTGTGTTTCTAGAGACCTTCAGATTATTTTCAACCTTTTGAGTAATGGAGAGTACAGAATGAGTGTAAGAGTAGGAAAGGTATATTGGGTTATTAATATTTTTAATGCTGTTAAGAAAATCACAATGTGTACAATGTTTGTAAAAAAAAAATTTTTTGGTAAGGATGTTTATTTAAAAAAATATTGATTAGGGTTGATATACTGGGCCTGACAGGAAAGAATTAGAGTTTTCTGTAACTCTTTGCTGCCATCTAGTAATTCCCCAGATGCATTGGTACCCTTTCAGTGCTATGGGCGTATCCGATCTGTAAGGCAATTGTTTATATTGTTTTATAAATATTTATATAACTCTTTTTGTTCAAAGTGCTTTTATTGTCAAGAATTATTGCCTATTTCATCATTATAGGAGTATAGTAATTAAGGAAGCATGTTTTTGTGTAAAGATAGGATTGCTGCGCCTTCAGTAATTGTAAAAGATAATAGGTCTCCTTTGTTTTGGGCTTGAAAAAAAATGGACCTGTTGAAAAATTGTACTCGTTTTATGACTATTAAAAATAGAGGATCTTCTTTTCCCTTTTGTACTTACTGAATACAGCATATCAAACCAAGTTAGTTTTTCTTTATTTCACACAGTTTTGGTATTTAAATAATGATCAACTTTTTTTTTAATCCCGAGACTCACTATCACTTCATTCTTAACTTTGTAGATCTATTGTGTCTTTTCGCTATATAAGTGAGAACTGTTTGTAACAATCTTATAACGCGATATAAGGATGTGTGTTTAAACCAACAATGGAGAACTGGGATTTTTTTTGTTTTGTTTTGTTTTGTTATTTTTGTTTTTACTAGCAGCTGTTCCCTAAGATCCTGGGCACAGTGAAATCTTTCCCATCAATTTTGCTAGATCTTTTGAACTGAGCATTCCAGATATTTGAACCTGGTGCTTTCTGCACATGAACATGTTCCTTGTAGAGGACAGTGGCTCCTCAAAGTTGACAAAATAATCTAGAAATCACAGCGCGTACCATTCTTTAAATGAGTATTATTTAACTGGACACTTTCAGATAGGAGTCTGGAAAACTGCAATCCCAACGTAGGAGTTCATTTTTTCTCCAAATATTCTGGTCTATTGAAGTCAATAAAATACTGTATATAAATATTAACTCACATGTATTTTTCTTAAACTGTGAAATTGGAATCCTAAAGAAGCTTCATTCTACAGTCTTAAGGTGTCTTGACTCTCTCATTCTGATGTAGTAACTTATAATTAATCTACATTTGTTATAATCATCTGACTTTCCATCACACATTATATACCATACGCTGCAGATTTCTTTTAAGAGTGCTCTAGTACAGGGGTCTCCAACCTCAGCAATGTTAAGACTTGTGGACTTCAACTCGCAGAATTCTGAGAGTTGTAATCCACAAATCTTAAAGTTGCCAAGTTTGGGGACCCTGCTGTACAAAGAAGAATTTAAGACGTGTTGTTGACATGTTCAACTTTGTAAATAAGGAATTACAGTAATTTGACAATTAAACTGGGAAAACTGGTAGGCAGCAAATGTTGCCACATCATTTTCAAAAGTGTTTTTAAAAAGAATTCATTCATATTGTATATAGTATATATTCTCCTATTTTGCAGGATTTTTCTTTTATTGTATCTTTTGCCATCGTGGGCCTGAAGTGCGCAGACCTCCTTTTCCGTGGACCGAGACCCAGTGAGAATGTAGCATTTTATCTAGCTGTGGTTATGTGTCTTCGCGCTGTCTTCTCTCTCAACCAGTGGCAAGTCCGAAGAGTTCCCCCTCCTTTTTTTTGTTGTCTTTGCAGAATATTTACTTCTGAGTTTCTCTGTTTTTCTTATTTCTGACTATTTAAAATTCAACTTGGACTCTCTTTTTCCATAATTGGTACAGTTTTTAATAAATACTTAAAAACAAATCAAATGTTTTCTTTTTTTTTCTGTGAATTGGCAGCTGGTATCACTGGGGTTCAAGAAAACCAATTGCCTATTCCATCTGCAGTGGGAAGTCCTGCTAGACAACAGGTGGCTGGAGAAAGCTGGTGTACAGCATCTTTCAGAAATGTAACTGAGAGGTTATTGTGAGTGACATGAGACCAGTGGGTAGCTCCTTGGAAGCAATTTTGCCAGCCTGACTAACCATAACTTCTAGTCTACATATTTGAGCTAGCATATTACACTGAACTGGCTTGTTCACTCATGGGTTGAGTAAATTTCAACCTAAAATGCAGTAAGCTTGCTATTATTTAATACAACACATGATCTCTATCCAAGAAAACCATTCAGTACATTTATTTTTTTAGGAAAATGTAATTTCATTCACTTTCACCTATTGGTTAGCTAGCCCATGGTCCACGTGGATACCCGTGGGACCGTATGCTTTTAAATTAAACACCATCACAGTGTAGCTAAATTAACAGATAACAGATAATCAGAGTTGGAGGGACCTTGTAGGTCATCTAGTCCAACTCCCTGCCCAATCGGGAGACCCCGCACCACTTCTGACAAATGGCAGTCCAATCTCTTCTTGAAAGTCTCAAGTGATGGCGCTCCCACAACTTCCGAGGGCAAGCTGTTCCATTGGTTGATTGTTCTCAATGTCAGAAAGTTTCTCCTTATTTCCAGGTTAAAGCTCTCCTTGTCAGTTTCCATCCATTGTTCCTTGTCTGGCCTAAAGGTGCTTTAGAAAATAGCTTGACCCCTTCCTCTCTGTGGCAGCACCTCAAATATTGGAACATTGCTGTCATGTCTCCTCTGGTCCTTCTCTTCACTAGACTCGCCATGTTCCTGTAACCGTTCTTCATATATTTTAGCCTCCAGTCCCCTAATCATCCTGGTTGTTCTTTTCTGTACTTTTTCTAGAGTCCCAACATCTTTTTTATAATGTGGTGAACAAAACTGGATGCAGTATTCTAGGTGTGGTCTTACTAAGGCTTGATAGAGTGGTATTAGTTCCTCATTTGATCTCGATTGTATCCCTCTGTTAATGCAACTTAAAGCCCATGTCACACTGAACAAATGGATGCAAAGAGGATGTAAAACGGACAAAAAAGCTTACCATCCGTTGGAAAACGCGATGTACTCACTGCCTCCGTTTTGCTTCCTCTCTATCTGTCCAGCATCCGTTTATTGATGTTTCATCCGCTCCTAAAGTTTTGAGCTGCCCAAAACTTTTGCGCGGAAAATGTATCCAGTTTGTCCGTTCTGCATCCGCTTTGCATCCACTACGCATCCATTACGCATCCGTTACGCATCCGCTATATCCGCGAGGAATCCGCTAGGCATCCGCGCAACTCCATCCGCTCCAGCGGTAAACAGACGCAGGGAGGAAGTGGAACGGATGCAGAACGGATGCCTAGTGGATGCAGCACGGAAACAAAGCGTTTAAAATGGAAAAAACGTTCGCAGAGGGGAATCTATCTCAGATATTAAGGATGTCTATAGGATGCCTAGAGGATGCCTAGAGGATGCCTAGTGGAAAACCTATATTTCCTATAAAAAGGGGGAGCAACTCGTCTGCATCTCACTTTCAGAACAGCAGCCCAGCAATGCAGACCTCTGCAGCCTTCATCTGCCTCTTCCTCCTCCACAGCATCCAGTCATGTCCACCGTGGATTGTAACAAAGTCCTTTCGGCAGCCACCATCATTCTGCAACAGTGCGAAGCCATCTGCAGGTTCTGTGAACACTACTGCGAGAAGAAAAAGAGGCAGCCAAAAAGAGTCTGGGTCCGAAGATGGTTCGCCAGAAAAGCAGAGTACGGACTGTACAACAAGCTGATGGTGGAGCTCAGGAACGAAGACACTCGGGCGTTCCAGTACTTCATGAGGATGCCTCCAGCCATGTTTGACGAAGTTGTGCAGCGCCTGACACCCAGGTTGACCAAGGTAAACACCAGCTTCCGGCCCAGCCTGGAACCTGGGCTCAAGGTGGCACTCACTCTGCGCCACCTGGCCTCAGGGACCACCTACAGGAGCATGCAGTATGGCTGGAGGGTGCCATCCAACACCATCAGCATTGTGGTCAGAGAAGTGGTGCAGGCCATCATCGAAGAATACAAGGAGGAGCTCCTCCAGTACCCCTCCACTGAAGAAGACTGGGAGAAAGTTGCAGAGCAGTGGTATCAGAAGTGGAACTTCCCCCACACCGTTGGAGCCATAGATGGCAAGCACGTGGCCTGCAAAGCTCCACCCAACTCAGGGTCCACTTATTTCAACTCCAAGGGCTTCTTCAGCATCATCCTCTTCGCCATGGTCGATGCTGACTACAAGTTCATGTACATCGATGCTTCAGGCAACGGCTCATCTTCAGATGCCCAGGTATACAACGCCAGTCACCTCAAGGAGGAGTTGGAAGGCAACCTCATCGTGGGCTTCCCAGATCCAGAACCCCTGCCCAACGACACACAAGATGTGCCCTACTTCATCGTGGGGGATGACGTCTTCTCTCTCACAACCTACCTCATGAAGCCCTACACCTCCAGACTCCTCACCTGTGAAGATAGGATCTTCAACTACAGGCTGTCCAGGACAAGGCGGGTGGTGGAGAACGCCTTTGGCATCCTGGCCAACAGGTTCCAGGTACTTCTCACCACCATGCAGCATTGCCCAGAGACCGTCAGGAGGATCATGGAAGCTTGCTGCATCCTGCACAATCTCATGCGCACCCGCTACCCAGTCTTGCAGAACAGGCTTGTGGACCTCCAACAAGCCAATGGGGTCATGGAGCCTGGGGAATGGAGGCAAGGGCGAAACCTGATCGACACTGAGGATGTGCAAGGCCCCAACAGAGCTTTACATGAAGCGAAGAAGCAGCGCAACCTCCTGAGACACTGGTGCAACTCCCCAGCTGGAGCAGTGGAGTGGCAAGACAGGATGGTAGATGCTTAATGGATGCTTCCTTCAGCCTGTCTCATCACACGGATGAGATTGGGCCATGTATGTTTGGTTGGCCTACAATGAACAGGGCGTTTAATAAAGAGTTGTGTTTATGTTGACATGCGTGGATAATTATTACATTATTATTGATAATAAAGGGCCATAGATGTGGCACCTGGGACTACAGTCCCACTATGCTTGCACTGGAGGTTTATCTATCCCACTGCTATCCTAACCCATCCCACAGCTATTACCCATCCCACAGGTATCCTAACCCATCCCAAAGCTATCCTTACCCATCCCACAAGCATGCAAAGGCTTAAGCCATTTCTAAAAGTTTCCACCAAGGCTTTATTAAAAAAAAGAAATGAAGCAAGTGTGTGAATCATAAATAGATTTTATTAACAACAAGCTATAAAACAAAAATGAGTCTCTGGCACTCCTCTTGGTCGCTCAGTCTCAGGGGTGAAGGGTCCAGGTGCTGTGGAGGTGGCTGGTGCTGGAGTGCTTTTCATCAGCTCCTCCAGAAGCAGAAGCAGCAGAAGCCCCAGCCCCAGAAGAGCGAGCCCGTGCTGCAGAAACCCCAGCAGAACCAGAGTGAGGCCAGGGGGCGGGATGGTAGCCCTGTCCCTCTTGCAAGGGCTGGCAGCAGATGGCTGAGGCTTGCTGTGCTTCCGCATGGTTGTGGGGTTGCTGGCTGGCAGGGAGGCTGGCAGGAACCAAGGCTGGCAGCAAGGCTGGCAGCAAGGCTGGCAGGGAGGCTGGCACCAAGGCTGGCAGGAAGGCTGGCAGGCAGGCACCAAGGCTGGCAGGCAGACATGAACCAAGGCTGGCAGGAAGGCAGGCAGCAAGGCTGGCAGGCAGACCAGCTGGCAGCAAGGCTTGCAGGCAGGCTGGCACCAAGGCTGGCACCAAGGCTGGTAGCAAGGCTTGCAGGCAGGCTGACACCAAGGCTGGCAGCAAGGCTTGCAGGAAGGCTGGCAGCAAGGCTTGCAGGCAGACATGCAGGAAGGGCAGGCAAGGCAGCCAATTCGTCCGGCAGCAGGTCTTTCCTCTGAATGGCGACCTGCTTCTGAGCTACTTCCGTTATATCCCCGGGGCTGACGCAATGCATCCTCCCTGCATGCGCAATTAACGCCAGGCATCCATTTGGCTTCTGCTGTGCATCCGCTGTGCATCCGCTTCATCCGTTCGGCGTCCACTGTGCATCCGCTGTATCCGTTCCGCATCCGCTTTGCTAAGGCCCCTCGGAAGCCTAGCGGATGCGCCATCCGCTCTCATCCGCTTCCATCCACTGGGCTTCCGTTCCTCATCTGCTTTGCATCCGCCCTGCGTCCTCCCCGCGTCCCTGTTATCCGCTCCGGTTATGCAAATTTTTGCCCCTTTTGAGAGCGGATAACAATGGAAGGAACATTTTGCTCGTCCGTTGTGTCCTTTTTGCATCCGTTGGGCAGTGTGACATGGGCTTAAAGTTGTGTTAGCTTTTTTGGCGGCTGCTGCACACTGCTGGCTCATATTTAGCTGGTTGTCCACTAAGACTCCAAGATCCCTCTCACAGTTACTGCTATTGAGCCTGGTTTCACCCAGTCCATATGTGTACTTTTGGTTTTTCTTGCCTAAATGTAGGACTTTTCTTTACACTGAATTTCATTTTATTAGATATGGCCCAGAGTTCTAGTCTGTCAAGATCCGTCTGGATCTTGAGCCTATCTTCTTGGGTGTTAGCTATTCCTGCCAGCTTAGTATCATCTGCAAATTTGGCAAGTTCTCCTTCTATTCCCTCATCTAAGTCGTTAATGAATATATTGAAGAGTACTGGGCCTAAGATGGAACCTTGTGGCACCCCACTGCTTACTTCCCTCCATGTAGACTTAGACCCATTAAGGACTACTCGCAAAAAATCATTTTTGCAAAAGCAACATTATTCAGGAAAACTTGAGAAAAGATACATTTTGGGTTTTCTTAATGCTATAATATCATGCCTAGAAATAAACAGTGTAAAGACTTTTATTCTGGAAAAAAAATCCTTTGAAATCAACAGAGAATAGATTCAAGTAGCCTTCTTTGTGAAATTCAAACCTGAATACATGTCAAAATTCAAGTCTAACAAGGCCACCCATTGCTGTTCTCACTTCTGTTCTATTTGGAGTTTTTAAAACATCCAGCATTTATATTCTGCAGTGGTACCGTTCTTTTTTTTATTGTTTCAGTTTTGTGGTCATTCACATTAAATAAAATAGAGCCTACTCTTTTAAATCCTATTTACAAGCATGTAAAAAGTGGGTTTGAACTTTTTACAAGGAAATCCTACCCTCATTTTCTTGGAAGTAAATACTTTTAAATGATAATGAATATGAGTCATCAGGATGAAAAAACTGGTGGGGAAAAATGGAATTTTAGCTGCATCAGCAGAAGTTTAGTTTCAAAAACATAACAAATAATAGCCAAATTATCTTCTGCAATAG
Source organism: Laticauda colubrina (assembly GCA_015471245.1). Classification (NCBI taxonomy): domain Eukaryota; kingdom Metazoa; phylum Chordata; class Lepidosauria; order Squamata; family Elapidae; genus Laticauda; species Laticauda colubrina. The sequence continues at coordinate 44,028,035 of BLBF01000005.1, read as the reverse complement.
CCAGATTTTATCTCAAGTATTAAACCCAGTTCTACTCACCACACTTGAGCATGGATTTGGACAAATAGAAAGGACAACAAAGATGATCAGCAAACTGAAGGGTCTTACCAAGAAGATATTGAACATGTTTAGGTTAATTTCAATTCCTTTGCTAAACCAAGACTTCCATTCAACGGCTTCATTTGCCCTAACAATAATTCTTACGATGCACCCAAGGAAATATGCATGTGACTATATTAAGAATTACATTATCAGATCTGATAATGTCTGCCTTCATATCCCATCCTAGGCAATTGTTTGTTTAAACATGATATATAAACTACAGTAGTTGACATCCATAATGAGCTAAAACTAAATCTATTATTACAGTTGGGTACAATATGTTGACTTAGTAGGTGATTTGACCACACTTAGCTGTAGGACTGGCCTTCCTATTTGGAACAGGTTGCCAACTTCCTCTAGTTCTGTGTCAAGATTTCATACCAGGCAAAGCAATAACTCTTAACTCTCTGGAACCATAACTATTCTTCTGAATTTTTTACACTAAAAAAAGACAATACTGCTCAACAATATGTTTTATTTTCCGAAAATGGGATCCATGTATGAGCAGATTGGCCTAGCTTACAGTGAAACACAGAAATGAAGTTATATATCATATGTGTGCATGCACACCCATAGATGCCCCAGGGTTTAACTTCTAGGTCTGTGTTTTTAGTCAACAGAAATTTGAGCATAATGTTCCCAATTTTAAAACTTACAATATGAAGTGTAAGAGCACTTCATATTGGAAGTGTAATCTCCTTCCCTCTCTCAGGTTATGGGTGACTTAAAGGAGTCATATGCTTCCTTCAATTTCTAATTCTTTACTGATTGGGGCAGATGCAAAAAGCCCTCTTCAGTTTGTTATACCCTTCCTCTATTTGCCTGATTTCCTCAAGAGGGAAGGGAATTTCATTTTTTTCTCTCAGAAAAATCTGGATAGATCTCTCTCCCTTTATGTCTTTCTATCTTACTGTTTCAGACATTAGATAACAATAAGGGGCAAATATCCAACTCTTTCAGTTGGGAACATGTCCATTTCAAAATACCTCCTCAATTCTCTGGGAAGATATGTCTATATGTCTGAATGTCTCTCAATTCAAATATCTCCCTCCTCTTCCAGCACAAGGCCTCTCTCTGAGTCAGAATTGTTAGCAGATGCCAAAGCTTGAATGTGCAGCTAGTCAGGCAGCCTGGGTTTTTAAATATAACGCAGATAAAAGGTCAAAGGAGCTGAGGGGTATATACTTCATGTCTCCCCAGAACATTCAATTTCCAGGTAGCCCTTCCAAGGATTTAATTATCACAGGATATTCCTCCCATGCAGATTCCAATATAAGATTCACATCAAATTCTTTCTTCTCATCATTCCAGGATAGAAATATGGAGAAGCACACTTAGAAAAAAATGGCAGGACATTGGATATATTTTCAAGGTGGTTGGAAGCAGATACAAAGTCACTAGATTGAACAATGTACTTTTTGGGAATTATTTAATAAGCTAGGTATTTTAGATAGCATGTAGAGGAGAGAAATCTGGTAGAAAGTAAAATGTGAAGGCCTTTATATTGATGGCAGCAGAGCACCTATAGGAATTCTTGACATGATCCAGTTGATCCTAGATGAGCTGAATACTTTGCAGTTCCTGGAGTAAACAGGAAGTCTGTGGAAAGAGAGGGAGCCTGGGAAGCATTTAACAGGCATGGCTTGAAACTATAAATCCTATCAACATTTTAGTAGAGGCATGAGCTGAGTTATAAGCAAATTTAGCCATAATAAGAGATCGGGTGAATTATGTTGCTGATAGTTTACATAAGAAAATTATTATACTAACTTGGCATCTGTCCTATTTCTCCATCTGTGAACAATGGACAGTGCTGAAATAAAACTTTCCCAAAATGGGCCATGAATTGTGTATCTCCATAAAAAATAAGGCGATTGGGCAAATCATAGTTTCCGAAAACTTGATGAATAAAAAAGCTATTTCAGGAATAAGGGGGAGGCTGTGGTAGGGAGTGATACGGTTCCTCTTGTAACAAAGCTCACCTTTATAATTGGGGTCTTTAATATTTGGCAGGCTAGTAAAATCCAAGGAAGCTGCATCCCTCTTCTGAAGAGGGAGAGGGCCAGATGCAACAGTCCAGCTAATTTGTTGGTTGAAGGTTTGGAATAACAAATATGGTTTTGGAATTTGCTGCAAAATGAGCTCTTCTGAATACAGATTTAAATAGGTGAAGAAGTGAATCACTTTTCCAATCCCAAGAATCTCAAAGGGCACAGTAGATATTGGAGAGGAGGCTCAGTGTTTTCTGGATGGCAGACTAGAGAAAGCTCACGTGATGCAAAGGATTCTTGCATGTTAAATTAAAAACATGCTTGTTTTGCTTGTAAGAATGTGAGAGGTACAAAAGTTAAAACAAGAAAGAAGTGCATAAGAGGTTCTTCATCTAAATCCAAAGTCAGTGGGATCTCAAAACCCCAGAGGGCCAACACAGGCCAAGCCCACTTGACCTTTAGACAACAGACATGGGTAGTACTCACAGTTTCTTTTCCTACACTTCTCCAGGTCTACTACTACTACCACCACTAATGTACTAGACTACTACAATTTGCAAAAGAACAATATTTTTGTCTGTTAGCCTCAGGCTGGTTCCAGTGGCTTTGTTTCCACAAAGTAACAGAAACTATCTCCCTCTCAGAACAACTCAACATTTCCAACCACAACACCCCACATCCAACTGCTTTTCTGCCCAGCTGCCTGTTGCTGGGCAGCAGAACTGGCGAGGGAGAGGTGTTAAATGGGCAGGGCACCATCAGCCAAAGTGTTAGCCAATTTTCAGACAGCCTGCTCTCTCACACTAATATGACGCTGTGTGCGTGTGTCTGTCAAAATGTTCAAAATGTTCCAAGTGTGTGTGTGTGTAGAAGAAAGTGAATATTGCTGTCAAACTTCATGCCAGGCACAACTACATAGCTCTCCAGAGTCATAAAATCATATTTACAAACTTGCATACAGCAGAAGCTGACTGTTGCAACAAGCTGTTTTATAGCAGATAAAATTAAAATTATATATAAGCAAAAGATCTGCTTTTTGCAGGACACAGGAACCATGTTTTTTACATCTTAAGATCTATTCTAATATTTAAATTCTAGGTCTTTCCTTTAGCTTTTTTTTTTAGTTAATGAAAATTTGGCTGTTCTTTTTCTGGTCTTGCAACTAGTCTTGCAACAATGGTTTCTGGCTGAATGATATGCATCATGGACAATATCTTCAGTCTTGCTATAAACATGATAGAAATGCACCAGTTTCGAGAATTGGTTCAACCTGACAGCTTAAGCCACTGAAAACACATAAGGTGCAACCAAATCCTTTCTTCTTCCTGCTCCTGCAGAAATGATTAAAGCTGGTGTGGTGTGTGGCTTGATCTGTCATAGTTTGGTCAATGACCATGTTGCCAATTTGAAAAGCCTGCAGCTTACTCATTTTAGATTATTGTATAATTTTTCTCAGTACTTTTCTTCAATTTGAGCTAGAAAGGGGGGGAAGCCGCCCCCCCATGCTATCACTTTGCTAAACAATTAATTTCCGCAACACTGTCTTATGCCCTGGGATGTCAAACCACCTAATAGGGCTGTATTACCATACTGTAACTATTATTTTTCCTATTACTTATTTCATTAGCTTCTTATGACATGACTTTGTTGTTTGTATCTCATGATTTATGTTGATTGTTTTTATTTAGTATCCTATTATGGTTTATGTTGATTGATTTTGTATCCTATGTCTATCACTGAATGTTGTACCTTATGATTTATGATTATTATATGTTGTGATTATGATAATGATTTACTACTTGTTGCTTGTATGTACGCTAAGAGTTTATGCACCAGAAACAAATTCCTTGTGGGTCCAATCACACTTGGCCAATAAAGAAGAAAGAAGAAAAAGTCTACATAATTATTTGCCATTTTTTTCTTTCCCTTATCCTTGATGAATTATTAAACATTATCCACAAAACAAAAAGTATTGATTTTAAATATTATTCAGGTGAAGTTACTCAAAGTCTAATGTAGAATCATTTAGCTAAATGTTATAAAACTGAGTTTTATCCATAATTTTTAGTTTTATATTCCCCTGGTCTACAGAGTTCCGTTTATATTTTCTTCCATCCTTGCTTCTCGGGCATCTCTATGTATTCAAAAAACATATATTTTTGTTCTCCCTTTCTCCACAAATTACCCCTTTACTATTAAGAGAAACTAAACTAAATGCTATCTTTCTATAGCCTAAGAGGAAAGGGGGGGGGTGTTATTTCCAGAACTGCACCCACATTATCTCTCAGTCAGCTTTTACACCATGAAAAGCAATTGGTTGATCTGGAAATGATTGAATGGCTCCCATCCAGAAGAGACTCTAAACAAATCATTCTTTCTTTCAAACATCCTACTACTGCCAGCATGCTGTTCAAAATGAAGCCTTTTCTGCACAAGTTTGGAAAGACAAGTTTGAGAACTTCCCATTACATGTATTTCACATGGAGAGAGTGCACCTCATCTTGGAAATAAGAGCTCTTCTACGTTCAATTGCACTAACATAAAAATTGGTTGCTCCAAGGACATTCTACCGACTGCCTCTGAGGGTCCCTGTTTACATGTAGCATTCAATCCCATATAACAATTGTGTGGGAAATAAAGCCACACTATACTTAGCTGTGAAAATTGGATTGAGAAGCTGGATCAAGGAAAAATGTAGGGCCGTACCCACCCAAAAAGTCACAAATTTACAAATTGAAAACTTCCTTTCTCCTGTTGTATGCCTTTCAATAAAGAGCAACTGCGATTGGTTTCTACAGAATTTAATGTGTTTTTAGTGTGGACATCACATTTGAAAGAAAACTCAGACAACTGGTGTTTTGTATAACTTGGAAGATTCCAAGTTGTCTTTTCTGATTGGCCAGAAAGGCCAGTAAAGGATTGGTTCATTAGGAATCAATCCAAGGAGCTGCTCAAAGGAGGCAAAGTTAAACTAATGTCATTGGCTACATGCCGGAAGGCAAGCCTCTATATAAAGGGTTGTCGCGGCTTGAGCCAATGTTCCATTACTGTTTGCTGTTAACTAATAAAGAGTTATCTGTTGGAACCTGGTCTATCGCGGGTGTTTTCCGGACGGAACTCTGGCGACGAAGGTGGGATCGTCCTAAAGCGGAGACCGAGCACGCGGCGAGAAACAACCACGCTAGACGAAATGGCTGGTAGCAACGCGCTGCCCACACCTTTTAACCCCAATGAAGAAGATTGGGAGTCTTATATCGATCGCTTCCTGATGTTTCTGGAGAGCAACAAAATGGAAGAAATTTCAGATCAGCAAAAGAGGACTGTCTTACTAACACATTGTGGGCCAACTGTGTTCAAAATGGCAAAGGCATTGGCAAAGCCCAGAGACGTGAAACAGATGACCTGGTCTGAACTTAACTGAATGCTAAAGGCTCACTATGCGCCGGTTGTCTCAAATCTTATTAAGAGACAGGAGTTTTATAAAAGAGATCAGAGGGAAGACGAGACCATTGCAGATTTTGTGGCAGCTCTCCGCCATCTGGGAGGAGCCTGCGAGTTCCAGAGTATGGATGAGGCCATGGGAGATCATGTCGTGTTAGGTCTAAAGGACTCTACTTTACGAAGCAAACTATTAAACAGACCTAACATAACTGTGGCAGAAGCAATCGCGGAAGCCACCACCGGAGAAGCCACGAAGAAATCAGCGGCCACAATGAAACTGATGAATGCCAATATTGACACGACGACCCTACACAGAAGTAAGAAGCAAGCTGCCACAACACACACCATGAAGACCTAGATGAGTCATCGGAAACGGAAGATGACGATGAGGTCCATTGCTTGTACACGAACCAAAAAAGGCGTGAAAGAAGAAGAAATTGGCGGGAATGCGCTGGCTGCGGAGGAAACCACCCCCGAGCTGAGTGTAGGTTCCTTGATGCCATCTGCCAGGCTTGCAAGAAGAGGGGACACATTGAAAGAGTCTGCCGCAATCGTAAGAACAGCAGTCCTAGCAGACATGGTAATTCCCCAAAAAGAACTGACCCGAGGCAAGCCGATAGAAAATGGGAGCGCAGCAAGGGAACCAGCAACCGAGAAAAAACTCACCAGATTGTCACTATCGGAAGCGCACAGACAGAAAGCAGGAGAAAGGTCAAAATTGTAGTGATCATTGAAGGAAGCCCCTGTGAAATGGAGGTCGATTCAGGATCTTTCCTATCAATGGTGTCTTGGAACACAATCAGGCGGTTGGTTCCAAACATAAAACAAAAAGAACTCAAGAAACAAAAAATAATTCTCAAAGACTACCAGGGAAATAGAATTTCTGTGGTAGGTCTAGGACACTTCAAAGTCACTTACAAACAACACACCGAAGTCCTGCCGCTGACTATAGTCAACCGAGGCCATTCCAGCCTCCTGGGCATCGAATGGTTCACACCATTGGGCATCGGGATGACCGGAGTAAGCTGAATAGCCGCAAGTGATTGGGAAGAGAACCTGCTACACGAATTCCAGGACGTCTTCGACGGCACTCTAGGCAGGTACTGGGGGACCCCAATTTCCTTTAGCTTAGATCCCCAGATAGTACCAAGAAGGTTAAAAGCCAGACAAGTCCCCTTTGCATTAAAGCCCAAAATAGATGAGCAACTAAACAAATTGATTGCACAAGGGGTCATAGAACTAATTGCCCATGCTAGGTGGGAGACTCCAATAGTAACACCTGTAAAACCTGATGGGTCTGTGCGCATCTGCGGAGACTACAAGGCTACCCTGAACCATGCGCTGCAGCAAAGCGCATATCCGGTACCAGTTGTACAGCACTTACTGCACTCACTTGGGGTAGGAAAATTTTTTGCGAAACTCGATTTGGCTCAGGCATATCAGCAGCTTCCAGTAGACCCAATAACGGCTGAAGCACAAACAATAGTAACACATAGAGGGGCATTCAAATGTAACAGGCTTCAATTCGGAGTAAGCATTGCCCCAGGCGTTTTCCAAAGCCTCATGGAACGCCTATTAAACGTGATAAAAGGGGTCGTTCCATACTTTGATGACGTCCTAATTTCAGCAAAAAACACGACCCAATTAGAAGCAAGACTAAGAGAAGTGCTAACCAAATTTAGAGAATGCGGCCTAAAAGTTAAAAAGAAAAAATGCTGCCTGGCTACCGACCACATCGAATTTTTAGGGTATTTAATTGATGAACAGGGTATTCACCCAACAGACAAAAAAGTCAAAGCAATTAAAGATGCACCCAGGCCAAAAAATAAAACGGACTTACAGGCATTCTTGGGTCTGATCAACTTTTATAATGTATTCCTCCCCCACAAAGCAACGATAGCAGAACCATTACACCGTTTGCTGGATAAAAAAACTGTCTGGACTTGGGGTCATAAAGAACAAAAAGCATTCCAAAGCATAAAAGACTTATTAACCTCAGACACTGTTCTTATTCAGTTTAGTAATACACTTCCATTGACGGTCACCTGTGACGCCTCACCTTTTGTAGTCGGCGCCATCCTGAGCCACCAATTACCTGATGGGAGAGAGGCACCCATCGCCTTTTACTCGAAAACGCTCTCCAAAGCGGAACACAACTATAGCCAGCTAGACAGGGAGGCCCTGGCAATCGTCACCGGAGTTAAACAAATACCTCTATGGGAGGACATTTTCCATTGTGACTGACCATAAACCGTTACTGGGGATTTTGGCGGGAAACAAACCCACACCAAACATTCTATCCCCACGGATGACTAGGTGGTCAGAATTCCTGGCCGCCTATTCATATACCTTGCTGCATCGACCCGGGAAACAAATCGCCCATGCAGACGCTTTAAGCTGAGCACCATTACCAACCATAGAGGATGACCCGGCTCCAACAACCGCCGCCCTTCAAGTAGAGACCTGCCCTGAACTTCCATTGTCTGCAAATGATGTCGCCAGAGCCATGGCGAAAGACCCAGTGACTGACTCCATTTTGACTTGGGTAGGTAAAGGCTGGCCGGAAAGCCAAAAGACTGAAGGTTTTAAACCTTTTCAGACCAGACAAAGTGAACTGTCAGTACAAAAGGGGTGTTTATTGTGAGGAGATTGGGTGGTAATTCCATCCAGACTTCAGGAAGAGGTGTTGGATATGCTACATGAGGGCCACCCAAGCATAGTAAAAATGAAAAGCCTGGCCAGGAGCTATGTCTGGTGGCCTGGTATAGACAAGGATATTGAACACTGGGTTGCAACATGCCATAAGTGTCAGAGAGCTATACCCACACTACCACAAGCGCCCATACAGGACTGGGAGACCCCACGAGGCCCTTGGTCTCGAATCCATATTGATTTTGCAGGACCAACCAGGGGCAACATGTTCTTAATAGTCGTAGATGCATATTCAAATTGGTTGGAGGTTATAGTTATGTCATCCACAACAACCGACGCTGTTATAAAACAGCTAAACAAATTGTTTGCAACTCATGGTTTACTTGATGTATTGGTATCCGACAACGGGCCACAACTAACGGCTATACAGTTTGAACAGTACTTAGCATCCCTGGGTATACGCCATGCACTAACCGCGCCGGCCCACCCGGCGGCGAATGGTAGGCCCGAACAAATGGTCAGGTTTACTAAAGAAGGCCTAGAAAAAATGGACCGTGGGGATGTCCAAGACAAGCTGAACCGCTTACTTACACTACAACACATCACTCCCAGTAGTACAACAAACAAGAGCCCGGCAGAATTGTTAATGGGGAGGAAACTCAGATCCCATTTAGATAGACTGCACCCAAATTACACTTGTGAGAACCCCCCCGACTCGTCCAGCCGATACCGCACTTTTGAAATCGGTGACCTAGTCTATGCAAAGAATTTTACCGGGGACCCTCTCTGGTTTCCAGCCACTATCACACAAATAACAGGCCCCCGGTCCTACCGACTAACCATGGACGATGGAAAAGAATGGAAGCAGCAGATAGACCAGATTCGTTCCCGAAACATCGAACGTAAAACGACCGTGCAACCTCATATAATAAAAATCAACGAAAACAAAACCAAGGAGGGGGGGGGGACACAAAAAATACAAAAGGGTGTGAAAATGAACCATTGAAATTAAATCTAGAACATCTAACCAACCAAAAAGAGCACTTACGGTTAGATGAAACCATCGGAGGTAGTCCAAGCGAAAGGGAAGCCATCCTGGAAGGGGCCAGCCAGGACAGCTCAACCAGCCTGGTTGAACCAGGAGGGAGTGACAAAACCACCAGCCTGAGCAACTCAAGCGGTAGTGGCAATGCTGACTCACCCTTCCAGGTGGTTCCATGGAGATGAGCCGGAGATCAAGCGATCCCGACCAAACCGCTTGAAGTCCTAGGCGAGAATGAGCCGTGCAGGTCAACCAGGACCAGAAGAAGCCCCACCTACCTGCGCGACGTCACTCACGTAGGACTGAACTAAAGGGGGAGGGGTGTTCTGTATAACTTGGAAGGTCCCAAGTCGTCTTTTCTGATTGGCCAGAAAGGCCAGCAAAGGATTGGTTCATTAGGAACCAATCCAAGGAGCTGCTCAAAGGCGGCAAAGTTAAAATAATGTCATTGGCTACAAGCCGGCAGGCAAGCCTCTATATAAAGGGCTGCCACGGCTTGAGCCAATGTTCCGTTACTGTTTGCTGCTAACTAATAAGGAGTTATTTGTTGGAACCCGGTCTACCGTGCGTCTTTTCCAGATGGAACAACTGGAATAGGTTCAGACTAAAGGTTTGGCATGGAGGATACTGGTATCCTTCAAACATTTGAACAGATGTTACAATAAAGGATGTGATCATGGCTAAAATGTGGCAATTTCTTGTTCTGGCAGGTCCTTATGTCATCCACAACCCAAAGTGAAATTGCCTTAAATCAACTTCAACTGTACCAATGTTAAAGAAGTGTTTTTTCCCCTATGCTAACACCATCTAGTAGTATCTTTAAAAAATACAAAACTTATTATGCTTTATCACACATTTTCTTGGAGGGAAGATTAGTGATAGGAACGTTTCAGTCTAGTATAGCTTTGGAAGTTTGGCAAGCAGTTTAACACAATATTGGAGAAAAGTGCTAAAAGAAGAAAAAAACCCTGCGAAAATAGCTTTCAATCACCAGGGAAGCATAAACTAAGGAGGATATTCAGGGGCCCTTTATCTTGTTTATAGATAAATTATTTTTATTCAGTTATTTTTCAATAAATAATTTCCACCTGTTATCGTAAGCTTGGTGCACCATGTAAGATTTACTTATTAGATCTATTTATATACGTATATCTACCCAATTGATGTGCTACTCAGGATAGACAGAACCCAGATAGATACAACACATAATGATAACAATTAAAAGCACAATAAAACTTGTAGTAGTATTCAGCAGGTTCTGACCAGTTCTGGAGAACCGATGGTGGAAATTTTGAGTAGTTTGGAGAACTGGCAAATACCACCTCTGACTGGCCTCACCCCATCTATTCTCTGCCTCCCAAGTCCCAGCTGATCGGCTGGGTCTTCTTTTGCTGCCCTGCACAAGAGAATGGAGCTGGAAAGCAGGTTAGTGGGGTGAGGAGGGAATGGAGATTTTACAGTATTCTTCCCCTGCCATGTCCACCAAGCCATGCCCACCATGCCACACCACACCCACAGAACCAGTAGGAAATTTTTTTGAATCCCACCACTGGTCAGGACAAACATGAAAACCTGATCCAATGCCTCAGCCTTTTGAAATAGAATTAAGGCTGAAGCAACTCAGATCTTTAGGAGTGGAATACTGTTCCATGGGGCTGGCATAATGAGGGACGCAGTGGCTCAGTGGCTAAGGTGCTCAGCTTGTCAATCAGAAAGGTCAGCAGTTCAGCAGTTTGAATCCCTAACACCATGTAATGGAGTGAACTCCCATTACTTGTCCCAGCTTCTGCCAACCTAGCAGTTGGAAAGCATGTGAAAATGCAAGTAGAAAAATAGGGACCACTTTGGTGGGAAGGTAACAGCATTCCATGCGCCTTCGGTGTTTAGTCATGCCAGCCACATGACCACTTCAGACAGCGCTGGCTTTTCAGCTTTGTCATAGAGATGAGCACCGCCCCCTAGAGCCAGAAACGGCTAGCATGTGCGAGAGGAACCTTTATCTTTTCCTAAGTGACAAGATCCAAAGCATGTTCACCCTGTCAGGACTTATTGGATGGAGAGAAGTATTTGGAGATAGGCAGCCCTAAAGTGTTTTGCAAGTCATAGCCACCATCTTGAAACTCCTCTGAAAACATATTAGTAGCCAGTGCAGTTCACAGAGTAGCAGAGTTACATGAGCACAGAGGTGTGCCTGCAAGTTGCCACATTTTGAAGCAACTGTAACTTTGGGGGGGGGGGGGGGGCTTCAAGGGCAGCCTTATGTAGTATGCATTGCACCAATCCAGATGAGAGATGACTAAGTCACACATGAGTTACTGCAGATAGGTTATATTCAGGAATGGGCACAATTGGTGCACAAGATGGATTTATGCAAACGGCTTCCAAGCCACTGCTGCTTCAGTCTCTACCACATTCCTGCCCTTTTGCAACTGGAAAATAGCACTATTTCACAGACATGTGAAGCTCATTGAGTTCAGTGAAAAATGCCAACAACTGCAGAAAAAAATGCAAAACAATCTCTTTAATTTGTATTAACTGATAAGGATTTTGGAGTACACGATGCACATAATCCTGAACTGGCTTTTGAAGTAATAACCAACAGTGGATATTGAAGTAGCAATAATTTCTTTTTTTGGTATATCTGTAACCACATGCGGTCTTTTGGACTTACAGGCTTTTGGTCTTTCCATTGTCAGCTTGGTTTACAAGCAGCTGTCCTTACACCTTACTGAGCAATTCATCTTCATATTTAGCAGTTGCAAAGGATCAGTTCTTGGCATCTTCTCTCATATAAACCTTGAAATCAATAGCTATAATTATTTCAGACCGTATATGTTTATTCTGGATGATGTTCAGATTTGTACAAAAGACCTGTATTTTCCACTGCGGTCTGTGAAGATTAAGGTCAGTTTTTCATCCATATCCCTCCCATGATCTGTTATGGAAAAGAAGTGGTGGTTAGACTTGGAAGGACTTGGGATTCTTAACAGAGGTGGTACACCTATATACAAAACACAGTCTTGTCAGAAAAAGTGAATCACGTATTAAAAGGCTCTATGCATGAAAAGGCATAGCTCAGAAAAAGGGGATTATGCTTATGCATTGTAGGGGCCATGCAATAGTGCTGAACATTTTACACTGCTTATTTCAAAAGAAAGAAAGCTCTGGAGGAATAACAGAATTGGAAGGGACCTTGAAGTCTTCTAATCCAATTCCCTGCTGAGGCAGGAAACCCTATACCACTCCAGATAAATGGTTGTCCAATCTTTTCTTTAAAATGTCCAGTGTTGGGGCATCCACAACTTCTGGAAGCAAGTTGTTCCACTGATTAATTGTTCTCATTGCCAGGAAATGTGGAGGTTCCCCCTCCCCCTTCAGTTGTCCATCTCCAATTCCAGTATGATGTGATGTGGAAATCAGTATGATATCAGAGATAGTTCCACTACTACATCTCCTTCTACAAGATGATGTTGCTCTCGCTATGTAATGTGTCAAGAAATAGAGCTGACTTACATAACATGGCATTCCAAACTCTTAAAGTGATTTATTTATTTTCAACAATCCAGTCCTGATTGTTTTTAACAATAACCCATGGTGGCAAACATCTAATGTTCCTTAGCCTTGACAACTTTAAAACCTGTTGAATTCATCTGGTTCTAGAAGTTCACACATCTTGAAATTGCCAAGATTGTGATGCACTGCTCTCAAACACAGATTAGCAACTTTTTCCAGCTGTGGAATCATGGTTACTTTTGTTTCATGTGAGAATTGTAGGGGATGTGTTCAGTGGCGTTTTGCTATTACTGAATGAACAGGGCTGAGTTTTCCTAGTATAATCTTGCATTTCTGAAAGTTAATAAGATTCAGTTAATAAGAGCATGAACTCATATGACTGTTTGCTCAGAAGAATGTCCCACTGTGTTTAATGAGCTCCCTAATGGTTAGGACTGGGGCTTCGGTCAACACTGAAAGCTTGGGAGAGCAAAATGGATACTGAATGATAATGAATAATATGCTAAATTTATACACCTATAACAAGAACAAAAACTGGCAGCATTGTCTATGTCAATGCACCTAACACTAAATTTTCCTCTGGCTTTTCTCAAACCTTCAATATATATTCCATTTCCTGAAAATCTGCCAAGATTCTGTCTACAAAGCTTTTGAGGAAAATTAGTTGAGGCCAAACTACCATGAATTTAACATGAAGCCTCTTCTCAAAATTCTGGAGTTTTATAGTAACTGTTTATCTTTATTAAGAACAAGTTGTGATGTGAAATTAAGAATGCTCCTTTTTTCCATTCATTCTGCATCTTAAGGAAGCTTAGCTGCATTCACGTCGTCATCAGACCTGACTAAGCTCAGCCCCAGCTTATCCTTCCATGCCACCATTGCCTCAGACTAAGACCAGGCTTCCTTCTTGCACCATGAATCGAGGCTCCATTGCACTGGATTTTACTCCTGGAATAGTCTAGAAAGCCGAGCAACATCCTGTCAAGAAAACAAAGTACTGTGAGCAGTCTAGCTCATCCGCAACTTCCCTCTCCCAAAGACATCCAAAACACTCATTCCCAGCATCCGCCACTCAAATTCCATTGGCATCCTCCTATGAATATTCACTAGTTTTCTTTCATTCCACATCTTTGCGATACTTATATTGCCATCAGACCTGACTAAGCAGACCCCTAAGTTTATCCTTCCATGCTGCCACTCAGGGGTGAAATTCAAAATTTTTCTCTACCACCTCTGGGGGCATGGCTATGGATGTGGCTTGTACAATAGTAATAGCAACCGGGGTGATTTTTTAAGCGATTCAGATTGTCCCTAGTACCTCTCCCAAGCTGGGCCAAGGTGGTCAAATTTCACTCCTGCGTGCCACCGCATCAGACTAAGCTGTCACCAAATTTCTGTCTTGCACCACGAACACATTCGACAACTCACACACATACACACAAGCATACTGTAGGCTACATCCACTCCGGGATGGTCCACACCACCCATCTGAATTCTCCAGTCACATTCCATCCATTTACAATTATGCCTGCTTTCCATTAATGGATTTCCACGCAGCTTCCATCGGCTATCTTCACTAGGTCCATCTTCCAGACATCAGCCAGCTTCAGTCCTCGGGATCAGAGAGCTACAAGCTGTACATGAGCTATCCTGCTCAACAAGTCTTCCAGAGAACTTGCCTTTCCAGCCCGTCTCCTCTGGTCCACCTTTGGGGTCCTCTGGGTTGACATTGGTTGCGGGGAAGTTCACTTCTGAAGAAACTGGCGGTGTCCAAATATACTCTCTGGAAAGAAAGGACATGAATGATGGGGATGGAACCAAAACTGTTTGGGCTATTGCTGCTTGTAATGCTGAAGTGGGCCTTTAATTCTGTGAGCTGTCAATGGCCCTGACTGTGGCCTGAAAAAACACAGTCATGTCATGAAAGGGGAACAGGTAACTGTCTGTACCTGGAATTTGGCTCAATGACCAGAGAAGTCAGAGGTCTTCAAACTTTTACAGCTTTAAGACTTGTGGACTTCAACTCCCAGAATTCCTCCTCCAGTCATGTTAGCGAAGGACTTCTGGGAGTTGAAGTTCACAAGTCTTAAACTTGCCAAGTTTGAAGACCCTTGAGATAAATGTATGCATCAGGCTTTGTTTCTCTTTATCAAAGATGTTCCATGACCATGGTCGCTATTTCAAAGCTATACAGGAAAACAACTCAAATGGTCTTCTGCAGCCCTGAACCTTGGAAGGAGGATTAGCCTTAGAGTAAGAGGGTGGACTTACCCTAGTAAAAAAAGTAAAAAATACCCTAGTAGAGGGGAACAAAGGAATCAGACTTAATGAAGGAAAAGGGATGCACTTGGGCAATCCCTTACTGGATGCAATTTGATAGATGAGCCTTGGAAAAACTTCCTCATGAGCCTAATGAGTAGATTCGGAGCAGGGCCAGCTTCCTACGGGGGATTGGCTAAATATTCCCATCAAAGCAGGAATAGCCCTTTTCCCTCCCCCTTCCAAGGAAACCTTTTACATAGGTCCAGTTTCATTTATCCTCACCCTGTAACCAAGAGCAAACTTTAACCTCATCAGATCACCACTGATCACAGACTTTTGGTGGTAGTGGTAGCTGGGGCTGGAGAACACTGGTCAGATGTCACTAAATGGAAGCTAACATCTTCAAACTGCAAGGATGGACTATGTGGGACTTGTAGGCATCTCAGAAGTCAACTATGCAAATGGAAAGAGATGGGAAAGATACCAGCATAACTTGAGCTGATGCTTTCCAAGACTTTTCCCTTAATTGTAGAGAGAAAGCTCCATTGAGAGATGAAGCATCAGCACCACATTAATCAATCAGTCAACGATCTCGCTGCCATCCCAGGGACTGTGGAAGGCCCTTGTCTTTCCATCCAATTGGGTTTCTACTTGCTTCTAGACAGGACTGTATGATTCCTTCCAAAACACAATGGTATATTCTCTAACTCAGTGGGGAATTAGTTCCCTACACTTCTTTGCAACATTTCAAGCCAAGTGAGTACCCTGAGTGGCCCAGCTCATCTGCAACTTGCATTTCTTAAAAACACTCACCAGCCTTGGTCTGGAGCAGGGGTCCCCAACCTTTTGGATCTCAGGGACCACCAAACTCTTACTTTTAAATGCTGAGGACCACTAATACAATTTTTTTAAGCTAATATATTATATAATATATCTATCTATCTATCTCTATCTATCTCTATCTATCTCTATCTATCTCTATCTATCTCTATCTATCTCTATCT
>BLBF01000005.1:43976171-44012018 GCA_015471245.1 Laticauda colubrina | reverse complement strand
TATCTCTATCTCTATCTCTATCTCTATCTCTATCTCTATCTCTATCTATCTATCTATCTATCTATCTATCTATCTATCTATCTATCTATATATCTATATATACACACACACACACATATATATAATATAATATTATGTTTTTTTAAGTTTTTGTGGGTACTTACATGTGTGCTGTTCAGCTTCCTTCGGGTATTATCCCACATCATTGTAGTGCTTTTAAAGTTGTAGCAATGTTTCAGCAGAATCTCATCTGCCATCATCAGGCTTCTGTACTGAGTTTGTATGTGGGTCAGGGTCTTACAGCTGTTGGTTTTAAATTTGAGGCTAGCCTATTATTGTGGCAGGATGTTTTCTGTCCATTTTGTGGCTTTGATTGGCTGGCAACACTCTGCTTCTGCACTGGAGGTTTTCAGTGAGGCCTTCAAAACAGACAAAAAAATAGCAGCCATCCTTAGAAACCCCAAAGACAAAACTGACCTGGAAAACCAAGGCATATACGAAGTTCCCTGTGCATCATGCTCAGCCACATACATTGGACAGACCAATAGAAGAATAAGTACCCGCCTGGATGAACACAAAAATGCAGTACAAAAGCTGGAACACACCTCCTCACTAGTCCAACACATTAAAACCACAGGTCACAACATCAACCTCAATGGCACTAAAACCCTAGCCACTATAGAAAACCCCAGCCACAGAATCATTAGAGAAGCCATAGAGATTGAAAAAAGACCTGAAAGCATGAATAGAAGAGATGATTCCAGCAGACTGTCAATCATTTGGAAGCCTGCACTCTCAAATAGAAAGATCTCCACGCCACAAGCCAGGCAAACACCTGAGCACAAACAGACTCCCTCTGATGCCTCCGGCTCAAACACCCCCCCCACCAGGCACCCAGATGAAACCTGGCTTCCTAATAGATAATAGCCATCCTTTCACGCGAAGCCAAGCTGCACTGAAAGCCTCCAATACAGGAACAGAGTGTTGCCAGCCAATCAAAGCCACAAAACAGACAGAAGAAACCAGAAACACCAATCAAACAGACCAAGACTCCAAACCAATCAGGATGTAGAAAAAAAACATCCTGCCACAATAATAGGCTAGCCTCAAATTTAAAACCAACAGCTGTGAGACCCTGACCCTCATACAAACTCAATACAGAAGCCTGATGATGGCAGATGAGATTCTGCCGAAACGTTGCTACAACTTTAAAAGCACAACTACAATGATGTGGGATAATACCCGAAGGAAGCTGAACAGCACACATGTAAGTACCCGCGAAAACTTAAAAAAACATACACACACACACACACACACACACAAATACACACACACACACACACACACACACATACTTATTTACTGATAACAAAAATGTAAATGCTTAATGATAACAAAATAAAACATTCTGGGCTGGAAGCCTCCTCCGCACCTGGCACCTTCCAAAGACAGAAGAGCGGGTGTGGTCTCCTTGGGGGGCAGTGCCCCTTGGCTGCCACTCCAGGAGCTTCTCAGCAGGCATCTGCCTGCAGAAGGACTGCTGCTCTTGGTGATTAATTGGGGGTGGGGGGGAGAGGGAAAGTATTTCTCACATTACCAGGGAAGGAAAGTAGATGAAACAAAGCTCACTCTTTCACTGAGACCTACAAAATGCCAATCTACCATGTTCTAGGAGTTCTTCAAAATCATCAAACACTCCCACTTGTGGTTCCCGTGCCTTCTGGCTCAATCCTTGAGGTGCACGCTCCCACACACTGTGGCGGCGGCAACAAAAGTACCCTCCCCCAGCGCCCGCTGTCAGCTCTCCTCATTAGTTTTCTAGCTTTGAATTGCTCCTGGCTCTCTCTCTTTCCTCCCCCCACTGCCCACATGCAGGCAGAAAGGAAAGGGAGACGGAGCCATGTACAGCTCTCCCCTTTTCCAGTCCTTGCTGCCTCTCCCAACATTGAAGCTTCAGATACGCAGGCAAAGCCACCACAGTGGTAGCACCCTGAGTTGCTTGCCTCTCCACTACTGCCTCCTCCTCCTCCAGCACCACTTCCTTCTCTGGGTAAGGCGATTCTTAACTAACTGAGCACGCTAAGGCAACTCAGGATGCTACCACTGTGGTGGCTTTGCCTGGGTTTCTGAGACTTCAATGTTGGGAGAGGCAGCAAGGGCTGGAAAAGGGGAGAGCTATGCATGGCTCCATCTCCCTTCCCTTTCTGCCTGCACATGGGCAGTGGGAGGATGAAAGAGAGAGAGCCAGGAGCAATTCAAAGCTAGAGAACTAATGGGGAAGAGCTGACAGCGGGCGCTGAGGGAGGGGACTGCTGTTGCCACTGCCGCTGGGTGTAGAAGTTGGTTGGCGTGTGCATCTCAGGGGCCTGACTCCGGGGTCCCTCGGAGAGCCAGGAGGCATAAGAACTGCACTGCCCAGATTAATTGCTTTTGGGGGTCATTTCTTCTGAGGCCCACCAAAAATTTTCTACAGCCCACCAGTGGGCTGCAGCCCACCGGTTGGTGACCACTGGTCTGGAGCACTCATTCCCAGCATCCACCTGCCAAATTCCACTGGCTTCCTTCCTCCTTTGCATATTTATTGGTTTCCTTTTATTCTGCATCTTTAGCATGCTTAGCTGCATTCATGCTGCCATTAGATGAGAGTAAGTAGAGCCCTGGGTATATCCTCCCATGCTGCCACCATGCCAGGCTAAGCCGACCCAGGTTTCTCTTTTGCACCACGAGCAGATTTGACAATGCACACAGATACAAAATCATTCTGTGGGCTACCTCCACTCTGGGATGGTTCACACTGTCCATCTGCACTATTTGACCTATTCCATCCATTCACAGTCATGGCCTGGCTTCAATTCATGGATTTCTATACTGCATCCATCAGCCAGCTTCCTCTTGGTTTGTTTCCCAGATGTCAGCTGGCTTCAGTCTTGGGATCAGAGAGTTTCAAGCTGCAGAAGGGTCGACCCCCTCAGCAAGTTCTCCAGCAAACTTACCTTTCCAGCAATCCCCTACTGGACCACCTTTGGGCTCCTCTGTGTCAACATTTGGTTGCTTGGGAACCAGGGGTGGGATTCTACCAGTTCACACCTATTCACTAGAACCGGTTGTTAACATTCTAAGCAGTTTGGAGAACCGGCTGTTAGAAGAAATTACTGGCCTAATCCTGTAAGGAAGCCAGGAAGGAAACATTCTGGTGTTGCTTACAGAAACTGCCTCTCCGTTAACCCTTATTATGTTCTTGGCAGGACTAGACTTTCTGTCTCAGGAACTTCTCTGGAGTTTTTTTCCCCTCCTTTGCTGGTACTTTGCTTGTGTGGAGTAACCACTCAAAGTTACAATGGCACTGAAAAAAGTGACTTATGACCATTTTTCACACTTATGACTGTTGCAGCATCCCCACAGTCATGAGAGGCCAGGCAAAGAGATGTGTGCCTTGATGTGAATGATATTGAGTTGGCCACACCCAGCCAATAACATGACCACCCAGCCACGCCCACCAACTAAGCCATGTCCACAGAACCGGTTCTTAAAAAATTTGAATCCCACTCCTGTCGGGAACCCTATGAACAAACTGGCAGTGTCCAAATGCACTCTCTGGAAAGGAAATACATGAAAGATGAAGGTTGGGCTGGTGGCTCATGTGGTGGTGTTTTAGTGGGCCTTTTATGCTGTGAGCAGCCAGTGGTTCTGATTGTAGCTGAAGGAAACACAGTCATGTCACAAAGGGCAGCAGATACTAGCTTGTGCATGGGGTTTGGTTTAATAAGTCTATGTGCTAGCCTTTATTTCTTCTTTTCCAAAGATGTTCCATGGCCACTCAAGACTTTTTCTTTAATTTCAGGGATGAAACCACTTTGGTGTGGAGTGGTTGATTAGTCAAATTGCTTGACTATGGCCTATCAGCTACAGTCTTGCTATCACACTCTGAAAGTTTCTGAGGAAACCTTCTTGACATTGGCCTCTATTCGTTGATGTTCAGTTGCTCTGACCTTCCCACTTGGAAAAGGTGATCACAATCATAAAATACTTGATTATTGTGACCGATGCAGATCAAATTAAATGAAAAAGAAATAAATCAAGAATTCAATAAAGATTTGTTCACTTACAACCTAAGCTGTAGGTATATTGGAGTTGATGTAGGAAAATATTTTTCATCCAACATGAAGATAGCAGCTGTAAAACCTGTTTTGCCTAGATTTCTAATCTGAATAACTAAACCTCATTCCCTGCATTTTTTTGTATTTTCTTCCTTCTTTATACTTCTTTCTTAGGTATCCTTTAAAACAGAAAACATATATAAGGACACCAAATAATATAAACATGTCTCTCCTATGGATTATGTGGTACACACTAAGGGAAATTAGATACATAGAAGGGGAGAATGATGCATTTTAGTACTATCATCATAAAAAAATTCAAATGCTTATATAAATCTCTTAATTTTTAATCTGTCAGATTTTAATAGGATACTTCTCCAATGAATTGTAATAAAGAGTCCCAATATTAACATCTTGCTTAGATTTTTACAGAGTCTGCTTGTCTTTTAAAATCCCAATACATTCTGTTCGGACAGTTAATTCAATCAATTGTCTAATGAAATCCTGAACTTCTCATTCATGCCAATTAAAAACTCTGTTTATTCACCAATATATTCTCCTTTTGTCCAGTATTTTTTTCCTTTTCTTTTTCCCCCCAGTTCCCTATTCTGCCTTTTCCCCCTCTAAACGTCTTAATCATGAAAGAGTTATCAGAATGAAAAAAGAAAATTGTTCTTCATCAGTATCCAGGATATCTCTTGGTGCTTGTATCAGTGGTGGGATTCAAACTTTTTTACTGCTGGTTCTGTGGCCGTGGCTTGGTGAGCATGGCGGGGGAAGGATACTACAAAATCTCCATTCCCTCCCCACTCCCGGGGGAAGGTTACTGCAAAATCCCATTCCCTCTGTTGAGGTAATTCCACATTTGGAGAATGAGTGCATACAGGGAGACGTATTGAAAGTAGCTTTTGAATAATACACACATATCACACAGATACACTGTACAGTAAATGTTGGTTTTTACTTCCAATAAAGATTTTAAGCAAAGTTCAAAATAGGCAGTCCAAATTCATCAGTAAGATGATGTAAGATCAGTCAGTTTTTAGTCCAGGGATAATCCAATAACAAATTCCAGTGTCAAAAACAGTTCAGTATCAGACTTACATCAAATCCAGGAATAGCAGTCTATTAGAAGGAACAGCAATATTCTCCAACAGAAAGAAACAGAGACTTACTGAGACTTCTTCTGAAACTAAGACTAAGACTAAACAACCCAGGTTTCTGGCTCCATCTTATGGCCGTTTGAGAAACCACATCCAATTACACTTTTAGGATTCTCTTAAAGAGACAGTATTAAAATGTCTATTCTGGTTTATATATTGTCCAACCCAAATAACTATTAGGTGACTTATATTCCTAACACCCTCCCCACCCCACTAACCTGCTTTCCAGTTCTGTTCTCCTCTGCAGGGCAATAAAAGATCCAGACAATCAGCTGGGACTTGGGTGGCAGAGAATAGATGGGGGCAGGGCCAGTCAGAGGTGGTATTTGCTGGTTCTTTGAACTACTCAAAATTGCTGCTACCGTTCTCCAGAACTGGTCAGAATCTGCTTCATACCACCTCTGTTTTTGATTCACTCTAGTACAGAGGTCTCCAACCTTGGCAACTTTATCACTTTAAGCTAGCTGAAGAATTCTGGGAGTTGAGGTCCACAAGCCTTAAATTTGCCAAGGTTGGAGACCCCTGCTCTCGTGTCTTGTTGTGGGGAGTTTTACCAAGGATTTTCCCCTTCAGCCCAGATTTAAGAAAAGACAAAGAAATGTTTTGGGGATCTTCCCAATCAGAGCCCAGAAATAATCAACTGAAAAAGCACAAAGATATTCTATGCATCTGTACAATTTTACAAGTGTGGAGGTTTTACTGAGTATTTCCCCTTTTGAACAAACAACACTGTCTTTTATATAAAAAACAGATGATTTTATCAGAAAGAGACATACACTGGAAAAAAAGAATGGAAACAATCCCACACAGAATTCTGAATAAAATCATCATCATCGCTAGAGATAAATAATTATCTATTTCTTCCTCAAATTAGCTCTTGAATTTCAGCACATGTTTTCAATTAATTCCCACTAGCGGAGTTAGAGAGAGGTCATTGAAACTTCCTCATTTTGATGTTGTTAGGCAAGTCCGTTTTGTTCCTGCTTCTTCTTCTTGTCTTTTCCATTGTGCATTGGGGAACTTCAAGAGATCCTGACACATGTTGAAAAATTAAAGCAGTTTGGAGCAGGAGGACCCACATAGTTTTCTTCCAGACAATTTTATTTTTCAGAAGAAAAAGGAAGACAATCATCTAATTTAGAGTTAATCCTGACCACCAACAGAAAGAAATTGATTAAAAGATGAAAAGCCATTTTGGGGGGAAAGCAATTAAATCACATTGGAATTCAAGATAGCTAGGGGAAGAAAAGTAGAAAGAACTTGGACTTGCTCCAAAGATTTCAGTAAGACAGGTTTTAATGCACTCAGGCAAAAGGTGAACAGCATGTCATGGCTTGAATCTTATGGAATAAACAACAAAAATTAGACATTGAAAGCATAGGCACAGATTATCTCCACAGGAAGAAAAATT
The DNA here is from genome assembly GCA_015471245.1 of Laticauda colubrina. Classification (NCBI taxonomy): domain Eukaryota; kingdom Metazoa; phylum Chordata; class Lepidosauria; order Squamata; family Elapidae; genus Laticauda; species Laticauda colubrina. Next base: position 44,005,347 of record BLBF01000005.1, on the reverse strand, counting down.
AGAAAAACATTAAAGATCTGTATGAATGAATAATGATCTCATTAAAAGCTAAAAAGCAAAAGGTTTGATAGGAAATGGAAACAGGAGCTGAAAACTAATGAGAATTACAAAGTGCTGTAGCTAAACCATATAGGGATGGAGACAGGAAGAGTAACTATCAGAGTAAAATTTTGATGGGGAGCACAAAATATAATAAGTTAAGGGGAAACATTTCTGAATTATTTGAGAAAAAGAAGGGAAGCTTAGCTTAAGATGGACAGAGAAAGAAAAAGACAGCCACATTGAACTAACTCGTCTTTCTCCTTGGGACCTAGTCTAACAGAATGCTCCATCTTTGATGTCATGGATCTCATGAGCAAATTAGAAGATTGTCTAGTGCTAAATCCACCTTCCTAATGATCTTTGAATAATAATGACAGTAATTTTCAGCAGTTGTGATTTTGCATAGACAGGATTAAATGGGAGGCTGTGGGGAGCAGGTTGAAAACGAAAGTTCAATTTCACCCATTTAGGTCTCTTAGGCTGCCTCAGCCCATTCTTAACAAAGTGCAATACTTATTACATCTATGAATAAATCTGTGCGGAACGAGAATGAAGAATTTGTATGAAAAGCAAAATTTTCTAGGTAACCAAGAATATACATTATTAAAATTGTGCAAGCCAAAAAAAGAGGCATTGAAGTCTTTGCACAGCAAGGAAATTTTTTACAAGAACCAGAAAAGATCTGAACATGTTCATGTGAAGTAACAGGTTCAGGCTAAAGCAGGTACATATGCTGCTCAGAGAAATATGAGAATTAAACAATATTAAAATAAAGATAACAGAGTGGAAATTTCAGTCTAGAAACCTTTTCTCCCCTCATCAGCGTAACTATAAGCAAGGAAGAAGTGCCAGAGGAAATGAAAATTTAAGAAGACTTAGACAATCTGGTAGAGTCTTGATATGAAGTGCTTTAAATTTGATAATTATTACTTTAATGGGAAAAGATACAAAAGCAGACCAAATATGAATTGGAGAAAAGAGGAACATGGGAACTTCTTCAGAGTGAAAAATTCAAGGTACTTCATAACTTAGCATTGCAAGAAACTGAGAGCATACTACAATTTTCTTATTTAGTTTTGAAAAGGAGGCTGTATTGTTAGAAACAATATTGTTCAACTTGATATAAAACAGGGTTTTCCACCTTTTTGTTATCTGCAGCTCAACATTTTCCTAATTGAAACAAATTGATTTCAATATTCAGTACTCTCACTTCTCGAAACAGCAATGAGATCTTAGGACAGTACTTCTATCGGGCTGAATTCCCATGGGTGAGTAAATGATCAACATTTAAGGTGTTTCTTCACATCTGCTTTATTGATACTCTGACTTCTTTCCTGAACAAGCTCAACTCATTAGCAAGAAGGTTGATGTTTCAAAACATGGCCCACTTCCTGCAGTTAATTGATCATAATAATAATTCAGGACCAAAGGTACAGTCTCATTTGATTGACCTGGTTCAGGAAACAGGAAGGAAGAGGTGATGTATGTGAACTTAAATTTGTGCAGATATGTAAGTTATTGAGGTTTTGATCATGAATAGTCATCATTCTTTTATAAGTAATCTACAGTAGCCTGGCTTAAACCAAAGCAAATTTATTTATGATTTGGCATGGCATAAACACTATGTGATACATGCATATGAAGAAGTGTATGTATCTATATATATAAAACCACCAATCTATCACTGGGAGAGATTGTGGTCAGGCTAGTAAAGAAAAGGAAGAGATAGTGAGCAAATCACTTGGCTGCTTACCTTATGAACAACTAAGGTCAGGTGGGGAAAAAAAATCCCCAAGATATTTCAAAAGACTCTACTTTAAGTTGTTGTTGTTAGTTGCAAAGTCGTGTCCAACCCATCACGACCCCATGGACAATGTTTCTCCAGGCCTGCCTGTCCTCTACCATCTTCTGAAGTCCATTTAAGCTCATTATAAGTGAAATTGGGAAATTCCTATTATAATTTCCAAGATTCTGTGTTTAACCCTAGACCAAGAATACTATCTAGTTCTTGCTTTCTTGGTCTTGCTTTCCTGAATATAGGACTTGAGAATTATCAAGCATTAAATTTTCCATTCCAGATTTAAGCAAAAGCAGAGCATAGCTAATGTAAATCATAGATTGTGATGGGTAAACCATGGTTTTACAGTTTAGTAAAACATGCAGATCCAGCTAATTGCAAACAAGTATTATTGATTAAAATACCTTCAATTTGGCCCAGAGTATTAGATTCAGTAGTATGGAATAGCAATGGCTTCCAAGTTATGTAATTTAACTTAGTATTTTTTTTTTCAAATTTAATTCCTGTGATTTGGAGGTGAAAGTGGCTTACTGCGAGGATAACAACATAAGTTCTGGAAGCAACAGATTGCTCCACTGAAATTTGGCAGGATACTGTGTGTCTGTGTTTTTCAGTGCAATAGTGCCCTACATTTTATTTACTTATTGTTATTTATCAAATTTAGAGATTGCCTATCTTGTTCACAGAGTAACTCTGGGTAGTATACAATCAAAACATAAAAACCATGCAAAAATGTCAGCCTTGATAATAGGAGGCAAATAAAACAAGAATAGAATAATTTAAAGTTAAAAAGGCAAGGGGAGAACCTTAGAGGCACTAACCAACCCCAAGCTTGTGTGTTCTTCTGCGAGTCCCATGTGAGTTGGCAGAGCTAGGTCTTCAAATTCAAAAATTCAAATTCAAAAGAATACTCTACCTGACTCTGTGATTTCTCCCCCAAACCCCAAAAACTTTAACCTTAGACTGTCTACTATTGACCTCACCCCTTTCCTAAGAGGTCTGTAGGGGGCATGCATAAGCGCACCAATATGCCTACCATCCCTGTCCTATTGTTTCTATTTTTCTTATATGTACCAATTTCATGTATTCATAACTATGTATATACTTATACCTATTATCTTGCGAGCGATTGACAAATCAAACAAACAAACAAACAAACAAACAAATAAATAAATAAATAAATAAATAAATTCTCAAACGGCAAGGAGAGTGGGGGCCCACTTCTCCTCTGGAGGAGGAACAGAGAACGCTGTCTTCTTGTTCTCTGCCAGTCAAAATTCTTTAAGGCAAGATCACACTGGCCGACGGATGCAAAACGTATGCAAAAAGGACACAGTGGACGAGCAAAATTTCGGGGGTGGCTCCATCTGTTGTTATCCGCTCTCAAAAGTGCCCCAAATTTGCATAAACAGAGTGGAAAACAACGGAAAGGAACGGACGTGGGGAGGATGTAGCGGGGATGTAAAGCGGATGTTCGTAGGAAGCCTAGCGGATGAAAGCGGATGGAAGCGGATAACACATCCTCAGGGCTTCCGGGGGAGAATAGCAAAGCGGACGCATAACGGAAGGAGCGGATGCGTAGCAGATGATGCGGATGCATCACGGACGCCTATAGGATGCATAGTGGATGCGTAGTGGATGCAAAGCGTTCACTGCGCATGCGGGGAGGATGAATTGCGTCAGCTCCGCGGATATAAAAGGATGCAGCTCGCAAGTAGTCACCATTCAGAGGAAAGACCTGCTGCCAGAGACATCTTAAGAGAACACCATGGGGAAGAAGGAGAAGCCTGTGCCTACTCCTGCCAGCCCTGGCAAGAAGGACAGAACCACCATCCCACCCCCTGGCGCTAACTCTGAAGCTGCTGCTGCTGCTGCTGCTGGTGGTGCTTCTCCTGCTGCTGCTGCTGGTGCTCCTCCTGCTGGTGCTGCTGGTGCTGCTGGTGCTTCTCCTGCTGCTGCTGCTGTGGTGGACCAGCCCCAAGGCCCTCAAAGCCCTGCTGCTGAAGGCCCTGAATGCCCTGCCAGAGGGAGGAAGAGGCAAGGGAAGGAGAAGGGAGAGAGGAAACAGTACTCTATTTTCGAGAACCATGAGGAGGAGGTGCTGGAATGGCTGAGGGAGAACGAGTACCTGTGGAGGAAGGGCTACAGGCTCTATCGCAACACCAAGCGAAAGCAGGCAGCTTGGAGAGAGAAGGCAGAGAGCCTGGGCTACACTTCAGATGTTCTCCTGGGGTGGTGGAAGCACATGCACACCTGGTATGGCAAGCTGCACCTGAAGAAATCCGGGCAGGCCGCTGTCAAGCTCACTGACCAGGAGACCTATGTCATGGCCAAGTGCAGCTTCCTGGAGGGTGAGATCCGCCACCGAGGAGCAGCCCCTCTGTCAACCCTCTCCCTCAGACAGCCCACAGAGAGCCACTCCTCTTCCAGCCAGGAGACAGCTACCATGTCCAGGCAGGTGTCTTTGGAGGGCCCCATGACAGAGACCCCCCTGACATCTGCACTCCCCGTGCCGGAGAACGTGGAGGATCCCCTGTCTCAGATGGAGCAAGAAGAAGCAGCCACCAGAGACCAACCCATCCCCACCCCCAGCTCCACCTCCACAGAAAGCAGGCAGAGAGGCAGACCGGAGGGACAGAGCCACACTGTCCTCTTGGAGATCAGGGACACAATCAAAGCCAGCACAGATCTCCTCTCCCAGCTGGTCCACTTTGACATACCATCCTCCAACCGCAAGCCCTTTATCACCTATGTGGGCCAGACCCTCATGGACATGGCTGAGGCCCAGTACCAGGTGATGAAGGAGAGGATCACAGCTCTTCTGCACCACCCTCCAGGCCCAGCTGAACCTGCTCCGACCCACTCCAGGTCTGCTCCTCCACCCCAGGCAATGTCACAGCCCTTTCATGGATTTCAACAGCCCCTCACCTACCAAGCCTACCACTACTAAGACTTCCCACAGCAGAGGCAGCCCTTCCCAGTCCAGGCCCAGGTTCATCGGATGCCACAGACGCCACAGACACCTCACCTGACCCAGCTGCAGACCAGACAGCCCCACTACACTCCTCCTTCCTCCACCCCACAGCCAAGCCCCTCAACGGACAATCTGTCATCAGTCTTGGGTCTCACATCCCGGGTACTCAATGAAGGGCCTCTCAACCTCACGGGACTGAGTCAGCTCTCTGAGAGCTTCCTGCACACACCATCTCCTGTTGTACTCTCGGGGCTAGGCACCCCAATTGCACCTCAGACCAGCACTCCAGCCACAGCCACTTCCACAGTCCCTAGCCCCTTTACATCTGAGACCATGGGCACGCCTCAGAGTGACTGAAAAGAGTGCCAGAGACTGAGTTGTTACCTGCTCACCTTATCTTTGCTTAAAGACACTTTACTTGGGTCATTTTGCTTTTTAATAAAGTCACACAGTTTGTTATTAATAAAGGTTATCTTTGCTTCACACACTTGGTTCATTTTTTTTACTTCATAAAGTGTTGGTGAAAACTTTGAAAAAAGGGTTAAGCCTTTGCATGCTTGTGGGATGGGTAAGGATAGTTGTGGGATGGGTAAGGATAGCTGTTGGATGGGTAAGGATAGTTGTGGGATGGGTAAGGTTAGTTGTGGGATGGGTAAGGATAGTTGTGGGATGGTAAGGATAGTTGTGGGATGGGTAAGGATAGCTGTGGGATGGGTAAGGATAGCTGTGGGATAAGGATAGTTGTAGGATAGATAAACCTACAGTGCAAGCATAGTGGGACTGTATGGTCCACCCTCCCAGCTGCCACACATATGGCCCTTTTTTATCAATAACAATTTATTCATTGATCAACACATTTCAAAATAAACAAAACTCTTTATTAATGCCCTATTCATTGTAAGGCCACTCAACATACACGGCACAATCTCATCAGTGTGATGAGACAGGCTGAAGGAAGCATCCATTAAGCATCTACCATCCTGTCTTGCCACTCCACTACTCCAGCTGGGGAGTTGCACCAGTGTTTCAGGAGGTTGTGCTGCTTCTTCCCTTCATGTGAAGCTCTGTTGGGGCCTTGCACATCCACAGTGTCTATCAGGTTTTCTCCTTGCCTCCATTCACCAGGCTCCATGTCCCCATTGCCTTGTTGACGGTTCACAAGCCTGTTCTGCAACACTGGGTAGCACTGGGTAACATCATGAGATTGTGCAGGATGCAGCAAGCTTCCACGATCCTCCTCACGGTCTCTGGGTGATGCTGCATGGTGGTGAGAAGTACTTGGAACCTGTTGGCCAGGATGCCAAAGGCGTTCTCCACCACCCGCCTTGCCCTGGACAGCCTGGAGTTGAAGATCCTCTCTTCACGGGTGAGGTATCTTGAAGTGTAGGGCTTCATGAGGTAGGTTCTGAGGGAGAAGGCGTCATCACCCACGATGAAGTAGGGCGCATCTTGTGTGTCGTTGGGTAGGGGTTCTGGATCTGGAAAACCCATGATGAGGTTGCGTTCCAGGCCACCCTTGAGGTCACTGGTGTTGTATATCTGGGCATCTGAAGCTGACCCATTGCCTGAAGCATCGATGTAGATGAACTTGTAGTCAGCATCAACCATGGCAAATTGGATGATGCTGAAGAAGCCCTTGTAGTTGTAATAATTGTACTCTGAGTTGGCTGGAGCTTTGCAGGCCACATGCTTCCCATCTATGGCTCCAATGGTGTGGGGAAAGTTCCACCTCTGATACCACTGCTCTGCAACTTTCCTCCAGCCTTCTTCAGTGGTGGGACACTGGAGGAGCTCCTCCATGTATTCTTCGATGATGGCCTGCACCACTTCTCTGACCACAATGCTGATGGTGTTGTGTGGCACCCTCCAGGCATACTGTATGTTTCTGTATGTGATCCCAGAGGCCAGGTGGCGCAGAGTCAGTGCCACCTTCAGTCCAGGGTACAGGCTGGGATGGAAGTTGGTGTTTGCCTTGGTAAACCTGGGTCTCAGATGCTCCACAACTTCGTCAAACAGGGCTGGTGGCATCCTCATGAAGTGCTGAAATGTATGAGGGTCTTCATTCCTCAGCTCCACCATCAGCTTGTCATAGAGTCCAAACTCCACTCTTCTCCCAATCCATCGTCGGACTCACACAGCTCTTGCACGTCTCCTTCTCCTCCTTGCATAGAAAATGTGAAACAGTCTGAACAGGGCTTGGTTCTGGTGTTGAATGATCACGGCTACCAAAAGGAGTGTGCGATGATCCATGGTGGAGATCAATGGATGATGTGGAAGAGCAAGACCAAGGCTGAAGAGGTCTGCACACCACGGCTGCTGGACTGATAGTGAGATCCAGGTGATTTCCTCCCCCTTTTTATAGGAAATGTCGGTTTTCCACTAGGTGTCCTTCCACATACTCTAGGCATACTCCAGACATCCTAAATATCCGAGATACATCCCATATACAAAAGTTTTGTCCGTTTTAATGCTTTACATCCAAACTGCATCCGCTTTCATCCTTTCTATGTCCGTGCTACTAACGCTGTGTGGACGTTCCGCGTACCTTTTGCTTCCTCCCTCTTTCCACTTTCCACTGGAGTGGATGTGAGTTGTGCGGATGCCCAGAGGATGCCGAGAGGATATAGTGGATGTGTAATGGATGACAACAGACGTAGAACGTTTGTTGCCCGTATGTGTCGCAGATGTAGATTGTACGCGGCGGAAAGTTCATCCACTCAAAAAGTTTTGTGCAGCTCAAAACTTTTTGAGCGGATGAAATAGCAGTCGATGGATGTTTGACGGATAGAGCATATGAAACACGTATGCAGTGAGTACATAACGGATGCATTGCGTTTTCCAATGGATGGCAAGCGTTTTTCTCCATTTTACATCCTCTTTGCATCCATTGGTGCAGTGTGACATGGGCTTTAATTGACAAGGTCTACATACATACCTTCTCTGCTAGACCTGGTGGGATGGACCAATACAGAAGGGAAAAGATGGTTCTGCAGGTAACCTGACCCCTGCCACATATATGCATAGATGCGTTAAGATCCTAGAAAGCTTAACACATCTATTTTGAAGTTTACAGAATTTGACCTCACTGTCTACAATGACATCCCCACAGAATGCAAGCCAAGTTCTTTGTTTCTGGGAGAAAGAAACTAGAGAAAAATATCATATAATCAAAATATGAGCCACTGAGAACATTTCTTCCAGAACCAAGCTGTATATTAGATGATATTGAAATAATTATAAATAAAAGATTAAACTTATTAGCTGCTTCTTGCTGACATATCCAGATATGCTGGACTATAAATACATGATTTCTATAAAAAAAAAAATCCAGAACACCATAATCATTTAGCAAACCTATGGTATGTGCCAATTCAAAGTAAATATTGGTTTTGCAAAACTGGTAAAATATGGTCATGCTGCAAATGGTTGTAAATGCAGTCTGATTGTTGAGTGCCCAAAGTGTAGTCCCATGACCATAATGCGGCCCAGACTAGCAGAAATTTGTAAGTATCCCTAGGGAGATCTGTTGTAATTTCAAACAATTGCTAACTGACTGGCTTTAAATCAAAGACTACCTAGTGGGATATTTTACAATCGTAGTGGGGTATTTTACAATTGTACCATGCAGAATCTCAATTTGCTTTCTCAAAATATATATGTGTCCTGGAAGCTGAATTTTGCATATGAGAGCTGGCATGCATGGCATTATGATTTAATTTATATTTAATTGACCATATTTAATTTGTCAGAAGAATATGGAAAAGATTGGAGTCTGCATTGTTCTCTCCAATCAAAAAGCCTACTGGTTGACTCTGGGCCAGCTGAAATCTGTTAGCCTAATGATCCATTGTTCAGCCTTAGCAGTTCTGAGATGTGTGGACTTCAATTCTCATATTTCTCCAGCCAGCAACGCTGGCTGGAAAAATTCTGGGAGTTGAAGTCCATGCTTCTTAAAGCTGCCAAAGTTAAGAAACACTGGCCTGTTCTTGCTAGAGAAAGCCATGTATGCATGTTTGGATTCTCTGGATGATGGGCAAGAAATGAAAAACTAAAGTAAAATTAAATTAAAGTAATGCTCTACTTTTTGACCCATATGTTAATGGTGCCCTGAAACACAAATCAATAACATTATTCTAAAACTATGTAGAATGATGACAGCATTACAATCAGCTGGTGTAATCGAAAACAGGTTGTTCAGAAGGTTCAGCCAAATGGATATGAAATGGATATAAGAAAAAAGCATTGGGTTCTTCAGGGAGAACTTAGCTAGGGGTGGGGGGAGGTAATTAATGAATTCTTATAATAGTGCGCAATGTTTTCATACTGTTGACTTTTGAAATTATGTTACCAGTCTCAAAGTGGCAAATGAGGATCAGGGATGACCCCAAAAGCTGGCATGGTTAGATAATTGTCAGTAGCACAGAACCAGCAGTGTGTGTGTGTGTGTGTGTATGTGTGTGTGCACAATAGAGAGATATGCCCTAAGAGCAAAAGAACCAAGCATTTAAATGCAACCTATACAAATTCTGACTTCAGTCTTTTGAGGTTTTTATGGGAGGAAGGGGACAAGAATAAGTGTGTTGAAGCAAAGAACCTCTAAAATTTTGTACTCAATACAAATTCCATCATGTTCAACAGGGAATGTAGATGTGGTTTAGCATATTAGTAATTCAATTCACGAAATCACAACTTTCTCTAAAACAAATGGCTGAAGCAACTTTTTCATTTTCCTTGTTATTGTCCAATTCTTACCAACAACTCAATTCCGTAACATTTCCCCCTTTTCTCATGGAGTTTCTTTATAGTTGGCACCCTTTTGTCTCTGATTGCCTTAATCCAATATTTAAACCTTGATTTATACTGTTCAGAATTAAATATGAACTTCCTTTTTTTACTCAAAAAATATGATTTCATCATATACACTAGCAGTTAATGAAGGTATTAATTCAGGGTGTGCACTGGATTTAGTTAAAGCCCGAGTTTCAAGGGAACATGGGATAATTTAAGTAAAGCAAAGCAGATTGGTCTGAGCCTGCTTTCTATATTTATGTGCCAACAAAGCTGTGGTTGCAATCAATTTTTCATGAGTGCAAGCAAGCTCCAAATGGCAACACCATGGCAGTCACAGCTTAAGCTATTTATCCAGAAGGTTGATGGAGGGCTATTTGGATTCAATATTGGATAGTTCTGCTCTTCAGTCAGAGTGGCCTTTATGATTAGACCGTGATGATGATTGAAATTATACTTTGCAGCTTGTTATTTAGTTTGGATGAAAGACTGGGTGCAGCTGAGAAATAGAAAGTTATTGGACTGAGAAGGACATGATTTGAGATTAGGTGGCATGGCTATTTATGGTATCATAAAGTCAAGATTAATATAGATGTTAAAATCATAGATGTGCCATGTTGAGATTATAGAATAGATGTCAATTTAGGCTTGTTCAAAAATACTGTTACAGCTCTCACCACAAGAAGCATATTATTGATGAGAAATGATAACTAATCATTAATAGTTAACTTATGATGGCATGTTGGAACTTTCTCTGAGAGATTTCAAAATAAAAACAAGAGAAGACTTACATATCAATGGTATTCTTATATACAATTATTAGAAAGATTGAAAGTAGATGGAAAGACTTTTGGTTTTGAATAATGCAAGAATGAATTTGAAGCAATATTAGGTGCTGATGATGAGCATGTTATTCCTGAAGTGCATAGACTTTTATTAAAATTTGAAACAAAAGAAGATCAAGTAAAAGAATGTATGAAAAAAATGGGCTAAAATGTTGGTTATAATATACACAACAGAACAATGGAGGAGTAAATAGATGAAAAGACTAAAATTAACACTATGTTATAATCTCAAAGACAACTTTTTAAAAAGAATGTATTACTGGTATGTCACCACAAAAATTGTCTAAAATGTAAAAAGATACTTTGAATTTATGTTGGAAATAAAAACAAGAGGGGAATTTTTTATCACTTTTGGTGGTGTAGAAAGTAAGCTCCCATACACCTTCCTAGAGAATGAAATATTTTAGGGAATATTAAAAAGGCAGGATAGAATATTTTCCCTAAAGGAGAAATGGGGGGTGGGGATCTTAAGGGAGGCAGAAACCAGCCCCAGTCTCCCTGCCCCAAGCAGAAATTGAGGAGGCCAGCTTTTAGAAATGCAGTTTTGGTAATCCATTCAGAAAGACTGGATCAGACAGAAACTTCAGATAAGCAAACAAGCAAAAGTGACAAGATTATCTCAGACATACACCTAGAATTTGCATTTCCCCTTTGCTTATACCGCCAGCCATGACCCCTACATGACCTCACAGGGATCCAAAAGGTATTTTTTTAATATAAAACCCACCTACTCTCAATTCCATTTTTTCAGCTGTCCCAGAACTGCATGCTGTATATGTGTTGGTTCTGTTCACCAAGAAACAGAATTTTTCTTTCCAATCAGCCTCCATTTTATTCTCAGGTTAGAACTGGACCTGGATTTTTCTTCCAAAAGTGGACATGTAACAAAGCTTAAAACATTTGCATTGAAATAAAGATAAAGGGAACGGGAAAGGTTTGCCTCTAGGGGGGTTATCTCCATGTCTTAGCTGAGGGAGCCAGTGCTGTTCCATGTTTCCATGGTCATGTGGCCAACATGCCTATATGCCATGACACATGAAATGCTGTTACCTTCCCACCAAAATTGTATCTATTTATCTACTCACATTTACATCTTTTGAACTGCTAGGTGGGCAGGAGCTGGAGCAAGTAATGGAGACTCACCCCCATTGCGCAGTGTTCAGGTCTTGAACTGAGGCTTTCCACCTAACAGGCTTAGCATCTTCAACCACTGAACCATTGTGCCCCCCTTTTTTGCATTGAAAAACATACATTCATTCAAAGGATTTTAAAGATTAAGATACAATTGAAACCAGAGATGTTTCTTTTGGTACTAATAGACAAAAGCTGGAAAAACTTGTGAAACTTTGTTTTTATATCTGATAATAGCAGCTAAACTTTTACATGTGCCACAGGAGAAAAATTCAACAATACTCACCATAGAAGAGTGATGCAAAATTGATAGCTTTGATTAGAGAAAAGATATTAATTTTAATGCTGATTAGAAACCTCTTTCGGATGTTTTGTGCGAAACAGAAAAAAAATGAAAATATGATATATAGGTCTGATGATTAGAAAATAGAAAACACAATAGAATAGATAATAGAAAACATAAAAATAATATTGTAACTTTAGACTAAGAGATCAACTTAAATTTATAACTGCTGTAAAAGAAAATCAGAAATCATTTCTTTATATTTCTTTTTCTTTCTTTTTTTCTTTCTCTTACCTTAATTAATACTTTCTGTTAGTTTTTTTTATCTTTTTGGGATAAAATGTCTAGTTATCAAAAATGATTAGACCATGGTCAAACACCATTGGTCACCCGAATCATATAATATGTCTTTGCAGACAAGGTCATGGAGGAGGATGCAGGGGAAGCCAAGAAATCTTTAATTGTGACATTTACTTGATGTCATTTCATCTTAAATGTTTTTTTAAAAGTTTCATTGGCTAGCTAACCTAGTTTTGCTACAACCAGATTTATTGTGGAGAACAATAAAGGCCCCAGCTAACAGCCCACTCCTAATCTGTTCCCAAAGTTTTGCTGTGCTTGATTGGTAGTTATGGGTGGCTAAATCTGAACTTACCCTTTTCTGCCAGATCCAAAGCCTTTTTCAAGCCAATAACCCCAGGCCCCAGCATAACAGAGAAGAGCCAAGTCCACCAGGTCTACGTTAAGTAATAAATCCTAGAGAAAAAGGCAAGATTTTTAATAACTGAATATAAAATCAGTTCAAGATCAAACCTTCTTTGTTCAGCACTGGGTCTTCTTCAAAAAGGCATACTTTTCTCTGCAGACTTCAGTCCTTTGCCCTAACACAATTACCCTGTATATGCTCATTTCAGAGTGCAGACACCCAGCTAGACTATTTATGTCAAGGAGCTTCTTCCTGAAGCCTGGCATGTCTATGTCTCTCACTCCTGATTCAATTTGTTATTCTTGGACACTTAGGATACTCAGAAAAGTTCCAGTTGCAATCTGGTCCTGCATGAGAGATAGAAGGGTCAAATTCTTCCACACTGGCTGACGAATGGCCCCCTAAGTCTCCAATTTCCTTTTGTCTGGCTGCTTCTAGCCCCCAGAGAATGAATTTCTGACCAGACCAAGGGCATATCTGTCTCAAATTTGATCAGAGACTTCCCTACAGATGGAGAATTCGCGTTTTAAGAAAAGTACTGTACAACTTCAGCAAGGTTTATGAAAATTGGGACCCATATCTACTTGCCGAAACCCAAGACTCCTCATGACCATAGTTCTTAAATTGTTTGATCCCATTACCCATTTTCCTGCTCTCGAATACTATAATATCATTACCCCCATTAAAAAAACACACCAAAATGTTATTTTACACAAGTTTCTTGGCATTGGCTATTCTAAACTGGATCCCCAACTCTCAAATAAGCTGTTACAAATTATCTCCAGATTCTGTCCAAATTACTCCTAGTTTGAGAACTTCTGCCCTGTGGTGTCAGCCAGAATATTTTTGTAGTGTTATTTTTATTTGTATCCAGGCCAGTAATAGCTTTCAACTTCATTGTTTCTTGTTCATATAAAGCTGCCATACTGTCACACCAAACCATAGAACCAATCACAAGGCTAAAATAAGAGGTTGAGTAATTTAAACTTTACTGTAGGAGATAAATGTTCTTAGAGAGTGATAAGATTGGCAAGTCTCTTGTTACAGCAGTGATAAGAATTGAGTAGCTCTACAAATAGTGATTTCACCAGTATGGCAAGTGATAAGGGACTTATACTTTGAGGATATGAGGACCACATATTCCCTTTCTCTGTAACAGAGAATAAGACAACTGCTTCTAGTTATCTGTTATTACAGTTAAGATCTGCTATTTATTATATGTATGATATGTTGTCTTCTAGAAAAAAAATTACAGTTTTGCTGTTTAATTTGTAAATACATTTTACTACTCTGCAGTAAGATCCTTTCAAGAATCTATGCATAACTGGGAGTCTATGTCTAAAATTACAAACACAGGGAATAACATGTTAAACTAGTCAACAACAGGCAAAAGGATCAGATTCAAATCAAGAATGCACTTTCTTGCATTATATTGTATTCCATTGCATTTCTACCCATCTTTACTTTTGACAACTCAGGGAAATATATAATGCTACTACCTCCTGTTTTCCCCACAACAGTCCTGTGAGGTATCTAGGTGAAGAAAAAATGCCTGGCCCAATATCACCCAAATGGCTTCTGTTTCTAAGGGAGTACTAGAATTCACAATCTCCTGGTTTCTAGTGCAGCACCTTAATCACGATATAAAATGCCAATCCAATAGTTATACTTCAAAGTCTCTTGTACAGAGATTACCAAACCTCTTGAATGGGTCTGGGGAAAATAGAGCACAACATTTATCCTGATTCAAAATAAAAGATAAAAGATAGTCAACCTTTTAAATTCTCCACTAGCAGAATAATGTGTGATGAACTCTGTTAAAACAGATTTTTGTCATCTGGTACTGCCAACCTAATGTCTATGAAAAACTGTTAAGAGAACATAAGCCTCTTACCCGTTCCAGCTATTGGTTCCCAATGACTGGTATTTACAGATCTTCTGCTTTTAATTCTACAAGTAGCATATAGTCAAAAGGATAGTCTCATCCACCATGAATATGTCTAATCATATTTTAGACAGTCCAACTGGCAGCCATTACCACATCTTATATTAATAACTCCAACTATGAGTTGAATGAAAAAAATTGGGTGCTTTTCTGCACTACTTTTTTATTGGCAAAATATTTTATTCTCCTGCTCCTAAGATACGGGTCATCTGTATTGAAAGTAGAAATGTTGTTCTCTTCAAGATGAAAAAGCCATGGGAAAACCAGTGAAACAGACCAGAGAGACAATAAAGTCCTATACCATATGGTAAAGATGCAAGGGAGATAAGGAACTATATCTCATAAACTCAGAGCTAGCTCTGCAATGAAAATTTCCTCTGTCCCCAGTAATCAAGATAAAACTAAATTAAGGCATTTACTGTAGATAAGCAACCTTTCATATGTGCTCTTGCCACTACATGCTGATAAGTGCCATTACAGATGTCTCCAACTTGGTATCTTCATGTGTTGGACTACAGTACAAACTACCTTTAAGGCCATGGGTCATATGAATAGGAAAGATGGAAATTATCATCAACTACATTGGGAAAGGCTGCAATTTAGTGCAGGGGTCTCCAAACTCAGCAACTTTAAGACTTATGGACTTCCCATAATTCTGAGTGTTGAAGTCCATAAGCCTTAAAGTTGCCTCGTTTAGTTAGTGTACTGCTTATCTAAAGCCAGTCTCCTTGAAAGGCATATAGGAGAGAGTTAAAGCAAGTCAAAGACTCTCTTTACAATTATAGTTTTATGCACAATATTGTGCTTTTTCTTATCTCTTTTCTAGATTAGCACTTTAAAATCTCATTTTTCTGCTGATTTTTGTTTAAAAAATAAAATAAATCAATGTGGCTCAGGAAAGAAATAAAGGCACTTGAGAAGAGGATATAGTGGTGAGATTAATTTTCTCCTGGAAAAGAAATTCAAGAGAAGTTCTGAACTTTTACACTGCAAAATGATCTCACCTCTCCACAATCAGATGGGGCCACAATTTTAACCAGTACCCCTTTACTGGCTTGCTGCTTCTGCATAAATGTAACCCCATCAACTGGAGTAAATAAACAGCCAGGCAGTCCCAGACAATAGGCCTTGGCGGTGAATTAATAAACTCTGCCTCTTGCATTAGCAGAGTGTGACTGGAACTGGCAGGGGTTCCTGGCTGGGCTCCAGAAACCATTATTGCAAGACAGAGCCAAAGGAGACTTGGCACAAAGCAGGGCCCACAGCTGGAGATTAGGTAACAGAGTCAGAGTACTCAGAAAGCTGCCAGGGTGTTGGCCATTGTGCCTAAAGAGAGGGTAAAAAGTCTGTTTTTTGAAGCCCAGAGCTGCACACACATATAATCTCCATAAAGTACAGCATACAAACTGCAGCAGAGCCTTCCTTCCTATAAAGTTTCTATATAGGTTTGCTTAGTTTTTGTCACCCTGCTGTAGAATGGGACAATCAGATCCATCTTTTGGAGATCATAAAATATATGTAAGATTACTATTATAAAGTTGCCAAAAAAACCTACCCTATTTGAGCAGTATTCTCAGGATGAGTCACTAGTAACAATTTATAACTCTTTGTGACCGCTGTAGCCAAAGTTCACATCTGAAAAAGTGAATATAATTAATTTATAATGTTTTCTAAAGATAGGTGGTTCTCTCCTGAAGCCACCCTACAGATGTACAGTCCCATCACTGTTACCACATCACAAGTTTCCTCCCTATAGAGATTACAGCGAAGCTGAAGGAGTGTTTGTGTGTGTGACATCTTTAGGGTTAATATTAGGACAATGCATTTTCCCACTCCCATTTCATAATTGTGAAATGCAAAATTTCTCTCCTCTGATGATATCTGTTCTCTCGTAGGAGACAAATTATTGGCTCTGTGTTCATTTTTCTAGTAGTGTAGGACAAGTTACTAAAAGAGTCCACAAATTGCTGGCATCATCATAGAAAAATGGCTTGCCCCAAAGGTGCTTTTTCAAGAGGCAACTGGACTTTCTGTTTTTTTCTTTGAAGACTTTTGTTTCTCATCCAAGAAGCTTCAGCTCTGATTGGATGGTGGGGAATGGAAGGGTTTATACTCTTTGCAGACAGCTGGTCATTTGTATTCTTTTAGCAGTTGTTGAGGTCACCTGGGGGTTTATCTGTGTCATCAGGAGTTGAAAAGATTGTGTTGTAGATTGGAGATAGATGATGTTGTATCCCTCAATCTCTGTTAAAAAAAAGTTGTTCAGTTTTAACATAGATGGCCTCTTTGACCCCTCTTTCAAACCAGTGGTCCTCTCTGTCCAAAATGTGGACTTTGTTGTCTTCAAAAGCCTGTGTCTTTTAAATGCAGGTGGACTGCTGAATCTTGTCCTGATGTGTTTGTTCTCATGTTGTGCCATGTACTTATGAAGTGGTTGTTTTTGTTTCCCCAGTGTACAGATTTGCACATGGCTTGCTGCATTGTACTGCATGTACCACGTCGCTCAGTTTTTGTCTGGGTGTTTTATCTTTGGGATGGGCAAGCTTCTGCCTTAGTGTATTCTTGGATTTGAAGTATGCACATTTGTTATGTTGGCTGAAGACCTTAGCTTTTCTGATATGCCTACAACATATGGAACGACAATGTTGCTTCATTTATTGTTTTTTTTCCCCATTATCTGCTATGGAGTAGCTCCTGTAGGGTCTTCCGCTAAAAGAATGCAAATGACCAACTGTCTGCAAGGAGCTTAAATTCTTCCATTCCCCACCATCCAGTCAGAGCTGAAGAAGCTTCTTGGATGAGAAGCAAAATATCTTCAAAGAAAAACCTGTTTCCCCTATGAACCTACAATTAATATATATGGACTAACATAGACTAATTGTAGGAGTCTATATTAGTCCATATTAGTCCTAATATAGACTAATATAGACTAATTGTAATATTGTGTTTCTCCAACAATACGGCCTCCACCAATAGGAAGCCCCACAATGTTTCATAGGCATTCAATTTATAAAACCGAATTAAGCCCCTCCCCCCAAATTAAGGCCCATATTAAACATGCGAAATGGGGGGGAATGGCGGGGGGGCTTGCATTTAGGAAGTACTTGCATGACTGGATATGGTGCTGCCTGCGTTGGTGGGGCACTTCATACCGGGAGACCTTCCACCACCATTGCTTTTCCTTCTCCCTTGCTGCCGCGGCGTTAAAGAAACGCCGCAGCATTTGGCGTAGCCATGTGCAGCCAGTCAGGGCTCCTCCCTGCAACTGGAGCCCTGAGGAGACACTTGGCTTCAGGCGCTCCCGTCGCCGTGTTCCGAGGGAAGGCACTCGCCTGAGAGGATCTCTCTCTCTCTCTCTCTCTCTCTCCCCACAAGGTCTGTGCTGTGGCTGAGGAGGAGGAGGCTGCAGCCAGTTCCTTCTGCTTGCTGAGAGGTGAGGAAGCCGCGGCTTTCCACAGCAAGCGAAGCGCTGCTCACCCGGGTGAGATTTGGGAACGAGGGACAGGAGGAGGCATGCACGCACCTGTGGCTTGCTTTCCTGGCTCTGTCCAGCCCGCACGGCTCAGGCGCGGCCCTGGCAAGATGAGCGGAGGGTCCAGCAGGGAGGCGCTCGCTGTCTTGGTGATAGCTCTGCCGCTGGGAAGGACAGGCGGGCCCTCCTTCCCAGCGGCAGAGCTCTCACCAAGGCAGCGAGCGCCTCCCCGCTGGACCCTCCGCTCATCCCACCAGGGCTGCGCCAGAGCCGTGTGGGCTGGCCAGAGCTGGGAAAGCTAGCCGCAGGTGCGTGCATGCCTCCTCCTGCCCCTCGTTCCCAAATCTCGCCTGGGCGAGCAGCGCTTCACTTGCTGTGCAAAGCCGCGGGTTCCTCAACTCTCAGCAAGCAGAAGGAACTGGCTGCAGCCTCCTCCTCAGCCGCAGCGCAGACCTTGCGGAGAGAGGGAGAGAGAGAGAGGGAGAGATCATCTCGGGCGAGTGCCTTCCCTCGGAATGCAGCGATGGGAGCGCCTGAAGCCAAGTGTCTCCTCAGGGCTCCAGTTGCAGGGAGGAGCCCTGACTGGCCGCACGTGGCTGCGCCAAACGCTGCGGTGTTCTTCTAATGCCGCAGCAGAAAGGGAGAAGGAAAAGATTTCCCAAACCCCAAGATGTTGCCGCCCACCTACCTGAGGATGCAAGGGGGAGAATTAAGTCACCCCCGAAAAGACGGCTTAGATTCCCTTATGAACCTACAATTAATCTATACGAATCTTTGTGTGTCAAGGTGACAATACTTACCCAACTTTGGCTGATCTTGTAAACTTAAGCAGAAATAGGCCTATTTGATGTTTGGGTGAGAGACCAACAGGAATATCAGTGAAATAAGTGGGCAGTCTGCACTGTTTTGTCCTGTTTTCAATGTTTTTGCCTGTAAAGTTGCTAAGAGTCAAGATTAGTTCTAAGGAACCTTTTCTTAAAAGAATCTTATTTGCTTAAGGCTAGGTCCCACTGGCCGATGGATGAAAAACGTATGCAAGAAGGACACAGCGGACGAGCAAAATTTCGGGGGTGCTCCATCCGTTGTCATCCACTCCAAAAAGTGGCAAAATTTGCATAAACAGAACGGAAAAGAAAGGAAAAGAACGGATAGGGGTAGTATATAGCAGGGATGTTAAAGGGATGTTCATAGGAAGCCTAGAGGATGTATATAGGATGCAAATCGTTCACTGCTCATTCTTTCTATTTCCGTGCTACTAACGCTGTGTAGATGTTCCGTGTACCTTTTGTTTCCTCCCTCTTTCTGTTTTCAGCTGCAGTGGATGTGAGTTGAGGGGATGCCCAGAGGATGCAGAAAGGATACAGCGGACATTTAACGGATGATAAACGGACATAGAACGTTTGTTGCTTGGATGTCACGGATTTACATCGTACACAGCAGAAAGTTCTTCCGCTCACAAAGTTTTGTGCAGCTCAAAACTTCTTGAGCGGATGAAATCTCAGTGGACGGATGCTCAAAGGATAGAGCATATGAAACATGTATGCAATGAGTATACAACGGATGCATAGCGTTTTCCAACGTTTTTTAACGTTTTACATCCTCTTTGCATCCATTGGTGCAGTGGGACAGGGGCTTTAAGGAAGCCAATGGAAGACAAGATAAAGCTACAAAGGAGACATTCTCTGAAAGAATTTGAGGAACCAGGCAGGGTGCTTAATAATATCTTTCCTTGCTCTCTACAAATTTCCTTGCTTCCTCAAGGATGCTTCATAGCAGAGATGAATATCAGTGCCATCACAAACAAAGTCACAGGTTACCAAGGTGTTTGCACCCGTGCCCCTTTTTGTAATTATGTGGAGGTAGAAAATATTCACTTCTGAACGATTAAAAACATAAAAATAAACTGTTTTGTTGCATGCAATTCTTAATGCTCTATATTTCCTCCTCAATTGCTTTTTTTAAAAAATATGATTTTAAAAATTGATCCTCCTTTATCCAGAGTGGGAGGTTCAACAGATGCATCATTATTGTTTGCATTAAACTGAGGTCAGTGACAAAACACTTATCTTTTGTCTCATTTTTTGACTTGGAGTATCTGTGGTTATACAGCTTGTATTCAAAAGATAAAATATTCCTTTTTGTTTTGGAAAGGCAGACAGGCTGGATAGCAAGAAGGGTAAAATTGGATCTTCTCAGGTGTATTGCAAAAACATTAATTTTTGTGTGTGAAACAAAAGTACTGAAGTTCCATATTTACAGTGAAACATTACATGAGAAAGAACCTTTTACTTGCCAATTTGGCTAAACTTTGAGCATTTGGCTTTATACCTTGAGAAAAAATATTGTGTTGATCTTGCCTACCATAGCTAAAAAATTATCATCAGAATGAACAGGGTATTTTTTTTAGAAATGAAGCCATAAATATGGATAAAGTGAGAATGAATTAAATATAATCCACAGAACACATGCATATGAACACAGAAGAAAGAAAGAAAAATCTGAAGACATAATTGATTCTGGTGATAATCCTTTTATAAATAAATAAATATAACAAAAGCCAGCTTCTTATTAACATAATAACAGGATAACAGAGTTGGAAGGGACTTTGGAGATCTTCTAGTCCAACTCCCTGCTCAGGCAAGAAACCTATACCATTTCAGACAAATAGTTGTCGAATTTCTTCTTGAAAACTTCCAGTGTTGGAGCATGCATAACTTCTGGAGGCAAGTTGTTACACTGATTAATTTTTCTAGTTGTCAGGAAAATTTCTCCTTAGTTCTAAGTTGCTTCTCTCCATGATTATTTTCCACCCATTGATTCTTGTCCCTGCCCTCAGGTTTGGAGAATAGCTTGACTCCCTCTTCTTTGTGGCAGCCCCTGAGATATTGGGACACTGCTATCATCTCATCCCTAGTCCTTCTTTTCATTAAACTAGGCATACCCAATTCCAGAATCTGTTCTTCACATGTTTTAGCCTCCACTCCCCCAATCATCTTTGTTGCACTCTTTCTAGAGTCTCAACATCTTTTTACATCATCGGGAATACTGCATAAATGCAGTATTCTAAGATGGTTTACCAAGGCATTATAAAAAGGTATTAATACTTCATGCGAACTTGATTCTATCCCTCTATTAATGCAGCATAGGAATGCATTGGCTTTTTTGGAAACTGTAGCATACTGCTGGCTCATATATAAATGATTGTCCACTAGGACTCCAAGATCCCTCTTGCAGTTACTATTATTGAGCCAGGTACCACCTATACTATACCTGTGTATTTTGTTTTTCTTGCCAAAATGTGGACCCGTACTTTTTTATCATTGAATTTCCTTTAGTAGATAGGGTCCAAATTTTGCCTGTTATCTATTTTACTTCAACACTTATATTTAGCATCCATACAAAAAATTTTTAACAGTACTTAATGATTTCTTTGAGTCTGAATGAATCCCAACTCTGCAACTAATTGTCACAGGGCTTTTTTAAAAAAACATGCCCAATTAAAATGATCTAGATTCAAGAGTCACAAAAATGCTGGACCCTGCTGGACATATGACTTCTTTCTATCACCTTATAAGGATTGAGGAGATGTTTTATTTCCTAATAACAAACATATATAAGTGAAATGTGAGTGCTTCCTATATTCTATTCTATTCTATATTCCTATATTCTCTATGTTATTTCTATGATAATTTCTATTAAAATGTACTCTTGCTCTTTAATTACAGTTACCTATGTCTCTGTTTCAATTTACCTATATACTGTGTTCTATGCCATTTGTATGCATCAATTTTCTTTCTAAAGCCTATTCTGCCTGAAATCCCCTCTTCTTTTTTCTGTTAATGGCCTGCATGGAAGCTCTTGGATGTTTTTTACATTGTGCTTCATCTTGCTGGGCTGCAGAACCATCTCCTTTGCATCATCCATTCCTTCTGAAGGAAAAATGCCTCCATTGGTTTGCCTGAATTCCAAAACACACATCTCCTCCCATACCTGTGTCAAGGTTGTAGCTTTACTGGCAAGTTTGTTGTACTGACACTCAGGAAAAGGTTCAAATGGGTGAGAAGAAGACAGCTCAAGTGCCTGCAATTTTGTTAGGCAGCCTGCTCTTCCACAATACATGTATTTTATTTATGCTGTTTTGCATGTAACAGTAAACAAAGGGATTAACAACAATAACATTCACATGAGAAAATAACTTTCTGATGTTAAACTAACTGGTTAATTTTATTTACCATTTCTCTACATGAACAACAGCTGGCATGTGATCAAAGAATCTGAAATGGCCACTTGCTGTAATATAAAGGAATTAAGTGACTTTGGCATGGAAAAGTGACTGCATTATTTTCCCAATAGGTTATTTTAAGATACCAGGAAGGAAAACATCTTTGGTACAAATTAAAAACACAGTTTTGACAGTAGATTTTTTAATGCTCCTTTTTAAAGGTATATATACTTGTAAAAATTGCACCTTTAGCAATCTGTGCCATTTCATTGTTGATAATTCATCAGGGTCCCAGTCTGTTGCTCACATTTGAGGCAGTAGGTACTGTTGAATGCAACAGTATTTTGGTTAGCATGGAATTATCTTAAACATTTCCATCAAACTCTTATTGATTGATCTCAGGTGCATCAGCCACATCTTGTTTGTTAAGGTGATAAGGCCATCAGAAAATATGGGCCAAGCCACCATTGCCACTGCCAGCTTACCCTATTGTCTCTAGCAATGAAATGGGACAACTTGGTGTGGCCAGCTTGCCATAGCTAACTCGCCCTGAACAACATGTCACAACCAACTCGGTACAGCGAATAGTCATGGCTAACTCACAGTGGGACAACTCGCTATAGGACAATTCAATGATTCAAGTATTTAAGTATTTAATCAAGCAAAGTATTAATTTAAAGCAATTAAATTATTTTAATTTTTGTCATTCACATTTCATTTTGTCCCTCATTTTGCATTCAGTCTTTAATGATCCTATCCCACTATTTCCTCTACATTAGTGTAACTCTTGTCCTATGGTGAATTATCTTTGACAAGTTGACCGTGGTGAATTGTCCCGCAGAATGTTGGCCATGGCGAGTTGGCCGTGCTGAGTTGTACAACCCCTCTAGCTATATGGAAAATATAACATGACATATAATAACATCATAATTTATTTCCTTCCTTCCATTTACTTGACCCCCTTCACATATTGAAATGACTCTGGGCAGATTACAGCATTAAAACATTAAAATCCTAACAGATAAATATTTTTAAAACCATAGAAATGGAAATCACAATCTAAATAAATTTATAGTTAAATTAAGATCGGGATGGAGGGAATGAGATGCATGGAGGGGAATGGGATTGCCTCTCAATTCATTAAACCACCTCCGGTGTGAGGCCCTCTGTTTTAAGACCAAAAATCCCTCTGTAGATAGAAAATTGCATAGAATGTCATTATCTTTTCACCATGCCATAGTTCCTTCTAGTTAAAAAAAAAAAAAAGCTGGTCCACCAAGCCTGAAAATCTACCTCTTTTCTTATTTTAGAAAAGAACAGATTGAATCCAACTGCCACTAGGCATTACCACTGCAATTCCCTTCATTTCACAGGCACCTTCTAGAGCAGGGGACCCCAACTCCCTGTTCCATGGACTGGTACCACTTGTGGCCCATTGGGAACTGGGCCATGCAAATGACAGGTGAACTTGCAAACCTTCATTTGTGTACGTGCAGAATTAGGTTATGCATGTGAAACCATCCCCTGCTCTTCTCCTCCCTGCTGCTATTGCTGCCACTGCAAAGAATATGAAGGGGAAAACTAAGTTGCATTCTGCAAGGAAAGATCTATTTGCATAACAACATGATGTTTTAAAAAGTGCTGGAGAAAAACAAAAATGGAAAAAGAATAAACAAAAGGCTTGTGGTGAGCTTTGCATTTTAGTATTTATTTGATCTGTCAATCGCTTACAAGATACAGGTATAAGAATAAATATAGTTTTGAATAAATGAGATAGATACTTATAAGAAAAATAAAAACAATAGACAGGGACAGTAAGCATGTTGGTGCGCTGATGCATGCCCCTACAAGCCTCTTAGGAAGGGGGTGAGGTCAATAGCAGAAAGTCTAAGGTTAAAGTTTTTGGGTTTGGGGGAAGAAACCACAGAATCAGACATCAACCACTCTGTTGCTGAGGTTGTATTTCCTGCAATCAAGTTTGGTGCGATTAACCATGAGTTTGTATCTATTGTGTGCTCTTATATTGTTATGACTGAAGCTGAAGTATTCATTTGCAGTTAAGACATTGCAATGTATGATTTTATATTCTATATTTAGATCGGACAGGAGGCAGCTTAGTTCTAGATTTTCTAGGTCTAGAGTTTCAAGTCTGTTGGCATAAGGTATTCAGCAATGAGTAGAGGAGTGGAGAACTCTTCTTGTGAAATATTTCTGGACTTTTAAAATTGTGTTAATATCAGCTACATGATATGGGTTCCAGACTGATAAGCTGTATTCAAGTATAGGTCTAGCAAATGTTTTGTATGCTCCAGCTAGTAGTGTGATATTACCAGAGAAGAAACTACGCAGGATTAGATTAACTAATGCCTTTTTGGCTATGCAGTTTCAGTGAGCTCTAGCACTTAGATCATTTGAGATGAGTACTCCAAGGTCCTTGACAAAGTTTGGATCCTCAACAAGGTCTTGACTATTTAGCTTGTATTTTATTTTCTGATTTTTTTGCCAATATGTAAGACAGAGCATCTATTTGTTGAGATTTGAAGTTGCCATTTGATTGACCATTCTGATACATAGTCATGGTCTTCTTGAAGGGTAGTAGTATTGTCTGTGGTGTTAAACAGCTATCATGATTCCAATAAAGAATGGACTCAAGCTGGGACAGCCAGTATGTGATACAACCATATTCTTTCCTTTGCCTAGTGTTAACCATATGGATGCTAAAATGAATATTCGTTGAATAACTAACATCAGCTTCCTGACAAGGAATGGTGTAATAATAATGATTCATGGCTGGATGTCAAGGGGGTGATACTGTAGTCATAATAAGAAATAAATGGGCTCATCGAGCAGGAGAAAGGTGCAGTTACCATGTTTCTTTAATTTAAGGATGCCGAATGTTAAGGCCCGGTCCCACTGCACTTACAAATGCAAAGAGGATGTAAAATGTTAAAAAAAAGCTTGCCATCCATTGGAAAACACAATGTATCCGTTGTGTACTCACTGTATACGAGTTTCATATGCTCTATCCGTCGAGCATCTGTCCACTGCAATTTCATCCACGCAAAAAGTTTTGATCTGCACAAAACTTTGTGAACGGATGAACTTTCCGCCACGTACGATGTACATCCATGACATATATGGGCAACAAACGTTCTATGTCCATTTATCATCTGTTAAACATCTGCTGTATCCTCTCTGCATCCTCTGGCCATCCCCTCAACTCACATCCGCTGCAGCTGAAAACGGAAAGAGGGAGGAAACAAAAGGTGCACGGAACTTCTACACAGCGTTAGAAGCACAGAAATAGAAAGGATGTAAGTGTATGTATCTCATATATAAAGTATTAAAAACAGACAAAACATTTGTATCTGGGATGTATCTCATTTATTTAGGATGTGTGCAGTATGTCTAGAGTATGTAGAAGGCCCCATAGTGGACAACTGATATTTTCTATAAAAAGGGGGAGAAAATCATCTGGATCGCTGGGATGGTGGATCATACAGTCCCACTATGCTTGCACTGGAGGTTTATCTATCCCACAACTATACTTATCTATCCCACAAGCATGCAAAGGCTTAACCATTTTTTCAAAGTTTGCACCAACACTTTATTAAGGAAAAAAAAAAGAACCAAGTAAACTAAGTGTGTTAAGCAAAGATAACCTTTATTAACTTTCTTAGGTAAATTTTATGACTTCATTAAATAAGCAAAATGAACCAAGTAAACTGTATTAAGTGTCTTAAGCAAAGATAAACCTTTTTAGGTAAACTTTAGGACTGTATTAAATAAGCAAAATGAACCAAGTAAAGTGTCTTAAGCAAAGATAAACTTAACAAGTAAACAACTCAGTCTCTGACACTGTTCTCAGTCACTCTGAGTCATGTCCATGGTCTCAGCTGTTAAGCGGGTAGGGACTGTGCAGGTGGCTGTGGCTTGAGTGCTGGTCTGAGGCACCATTGGGGTGCTTGGCCCTGAGGGTACAAGAGGTGGTCGTGTGTTCAGGGAGCTATCCGAGAGCTGACTCAGTCCCGTGAGGTTGAGAGGCCCTTCATTGAGTACCTGGGATGTGAGGCCCAAGACTGATGACAGATTGTCCGTTGAGGGGCTTGGCTGTGGGGTGGAGGAAGGAGGAGTGTCATGGGGCTGTCTGGTCTGCAGCTGGGTGAGGGTGGCGTCTGTGGCATGTGATGAACCTGGGCCTGGACTGGGAAGGTCTGTTTTTGCTGTGGGAAGTCCTGGTAGTGGTAGGCTTGGTAGGTGAGGGGCTGTTGAAATCCGTGGAAGAGCTGTGACATTGCCTGGGGTGGAGGAGCAGACCTGGATTGGATAGGAGCAGCTTCAGCTGGGCCTTGAGGGTTGTGCAGAAGTGCTGTGATCTTCTGCTTCATCACCTGGCACTGGGCCTCGGGCAGGTCCCTCAGGGTCTGGCTCACGTAGGTGATGAAGGTGTTCCGGCCCGAGGATGCTCTGTCCAAGTGGACCAGCTGAGAGAGAAGTTCTGTGCTGGTCTTCATTGTGTCCCTGATCTCCAACAGCACACTGTGGTCCTGGCCCTTCAGTCTGCCTCTCTGCCTGCATCCTCTGGAGCTGGGGATGGGGGTGGGAATGGGTTGGCCTCTGGTGGCTTCTGCTTCTTCCTCCATTTGTGACAGCAGGGTGTCATCCTCCACAGGATCCTCCAAGTCTGCCGGCATGGGGAGAACAGCTGTTGGGGGGGTCTCTGCTGTGGGGCCCTCTGAAGACACCTGCCTGGACAGGGTAGCTGGCTCCTGGCTTGAAGAGGACTGGCTGTCTGTGGGCTGTCTGAAGGAGAGGGGTCTCAGAGGGGCTGCTTCTCAGTGGTGGATCTCACCCTACAGGAAACTGCACTTGGCCATGATGTACATCTCCCAGTCAGTGAGTTTGACAGCAGCCTGCCCGGATTTCTTGAGGTGTAGCTTGCCATACCAGGTGTGCATGTGCTTCCACCATCCCAGGAGTACTTCTGCAGTGTACCCCAGGCTCTCTGCCTTGTCTCTCCAAGCTGCCTACTTCTTCTTGGTGTCGCGATAGAGTCTGTGGTCCTTTCTCCAGAGGTACTCGTTCTCCCTCAGCCATTCCAGCACCTCATCCTCATGCTCCTTGGAAATGGTGTACTGTTTCCTCTCTCCCTTCTCCTTCCCTTGCCTCTTCCTCCCTCTGGCAGGGGTTTCAGCAGGGCCTTCAGGGGCTTGAGCAGCAGGGCCTTCAGGGGCTTGAGCAGCAGGGCTTTCAGGGGCTTGAGCAGCAGGGCCTTCAGCAGCAGGGCTTTGAGGGCCTTGGGGCTGGTCCACCACAGCAGCAGCAGCAGCTTCAGAGTCAGTGCCAGGGGGTGGGATGCTGGTTCTGGCCTTCTTCACCTTGCCAGGGCTTGAATGAGTAGGCATGGCCTTCCTCTTCTTGCCTGACTGACGAACCATGGTGTTCCTGCAAGATGTATCTAGGAGCATGTCTTTCCCCTGTATGCTGACTGCATGCGTGCTGCGTCCTTTTATATCCACGGAGCTGACGCAATTCATACTCCACGCATGCGCAGTGAACACCTTGCATCTGATATACATCCGTGTGGCATCCCCGTTCTTTCCTATAGGTGTCCGTGATGCATCCGCTTCATCCGCTATGCATCCGCCCCTTTCACTATGCGTCTGCTTTGAAATTCTCCCCCGGAACCCCTTTGGAGGTGTCATCTGCTTCCATCTGCTTCCATCCGCTAGGCTTCTGATGAACATCCATTTAACATCCCCACTACATACTACCCACGTCCGTTCTTTTCCGTTCTTTTCCATTCTGTTTATGCAAATTTTCACCACTTTTTGGAGTGGATGACAATGGATGATCCACCCCCGAAATTTGGCTCGTCCGCTGTGTCCTTTATGCATACGTTCTGCGTCCGTCGGCCAGTGGGACCGTGCTTTTAGGCAGTGAAGCTAGACGGAAGGTGGTTACAGTAACTTTATTGTTATCTAAAGTATAACATGTATAAATACAGCTCTGGGTTTCGCTGCAACCCAGAACTGACTTTAAACATAATTTGATTGCTGTTACCTGTTGTTGTGGTGTGGAAGTTAAATAAAAAAACCTCATTAAAGCTACAGGAGTGAGTTGATATTTTATCATTCACCCCCTCAATCTCGGATGAACAGCTGAAATAGCTTTACATCATCAGCGAAGAGAATGCAGTTTCTCTTAATATGATCATATTTTGAATATATCTTTCTTTTTTTTCTGGGATCACAGTGACGTTGCAAAGGGCAGCAAAAGATCCAGCTTTTCAACCACTCTGGTATTCTGTGTGCCCTAAAGCACCTTTTTGCTTTCAAAAACAAAAAGCTACAAAGACCTTTTTTCATGTATGTGTGAAAATTATCCTTGCATAGGAAGTCCTTTGAGTCAGGCATATCATATCTGAACTAAAGTAATCTGGGCAACACTGGATGGTAGCAAAGAGAATTTTCTCCAACACTTTGCTGCCCATGTCCTGGTCATTCAGAATTTTTGCAGCCTAGACCTGCTAATTCCTATTTGCGTAATAGTATGGCCATGTTCGGACCCAGCTCCCCAAACACAACAAACCCTCTGTGGTTGAAGCAATGATGTCTTTATTATGAGTGCCAACAGCACTGGCAAAAAGTTTTTCTTTCACTAAAGCCTAACAAGTCTGTCTGGCAGAGAATTGTTGGCCATACCTATTCATCTCTGCTCCCTGCCTTTTATCCTCAGAGCTAGAATGGGGCTTCACTACCAGTGGTGACTCTTCCTTCCCAAGGATCGGCCCATGGATTTCTACTCTTCTCTTGTCCTCTGCCTTCTGCATATCCGTGCATCAGGCACTGGACCAGCTATTTCTCCTCTTCCTCATCAGACCTGGGGACTCTCCATCTGAAGGCTGGCAGATGGCCCAGGTTCCATCTCTCTCTCTCTCTCTCTCTCTCTCTCTCTCTCTCTCTCTCTC
>BLBF01000005.1:43950174-43976071 GCA_015471245.1 Laticauda colubrina | reverse complement strand
CTCCCTCCCTCCCTCCCTCCCTCCCTCCCTCCCCCCCCTCTCTCTCCCAGCTCCATTCCCTTTTTTCTTTCAGAGCTCTAAGGTTGCCTTGATGCTGATCCTGATTCCCATATCACCTCCTCATCTGATTCCGTGACTGGAGAGGACAGCAAAAAACAGGCCACGACAGGCCACTTCACTCGGATTCTACTGTATATCTGTACTGTATTCCTATAGTTTCAAAGATACTATTCATCCTAAACAGATGTTTAAACAACCTTGATTTTAATTGAGGGAATTACAGAGAGGAAATCTTACAAATCTCATGTTGTCATGAAATTTCTACCACTTGGGGAACTGACCAGGCTTCTAAAGTTTCACCAGCAATGAGCCATTCCTCATGCACAGGATAGCTGTCAAAGAACAGCTATTTTTCCATCCAGCCATTTCTCACTTATTTCTACTTAAACAGCCTAAGATCCAGCTTTGTTCTTCATTTGTGGCCCCTGATCCAATGTATTTGGTTTTGTTTTGTTTTGTTTTCATATTTCGTTTCTTCCCATGATTTATCTTCATTCATCTTCTTTATAATTTAGAAGCTTCTTTCTATTTTTATTATTGCTCATTCTTTCCAACGAGCTTTAATGATGCGCTATAAATTTTTCACTTACATTTTCATAAGAATCTGGTTCAATGTTTAGGCTGTTACCTATATTTACTATTGCTCTATATTTCTGATTGTACAGGGTAGGCTTTCTGAAACCACCAAACTACTACTATACCTTCAGGAACATACATTTTGATTTATAGTATATATAAATACTGCTGAATGTTGTATCTTTTAAATTGAGTTTTATTAACCATTAGAGCTTTTCAAGTAGTTTGTTAGTATAGCTTAAACATACTGAGTCAACTTTGAATCCAGGATTAAAAAAAAAAGTTTTGTTGCTGTTACCTATAAAGTAACAAATGTTGGTATAGTAGAGGTCCAATACAAATATTTTAAAATTGGCAAGGATTGATTCCTGCTTCACACACACAAAATATTTAGCAATCTATGTATTTTTTATATAAATAATTACATATTTAAATATCTATAAGTCTTCCTCATTCAGACTTCATCTGAGCTGTTGATCTATTTGACTCCTCAAGAATCGTAATGACAGCAATTTACTCCTGACTAGGATTACATGGAAGTAAGCCCTACTAATTTAAATAGGATTTGTTTCCAAGCAAAGTTTAGATTTGCAGAATGGTGCTACAATTTCAGTAGGTGTACTCAACTCAATAGGTCTTTCTTCTGAGTAAATGCACACCAGATCAACCCTTGAAATTATCCCTAATGTGTAAGTAAGAGAAGAGATTATTTTATTATACTCAGCAGAGTATCTTTTCCAGCTCTCCCCCCACCTATTGTGAAATGGGGCATGTGTAGGTTAACAGTGCAAAAAGAAGAAGGAGAAACATTTTGAGGAATATGAAAACGGGAAGAGTAGATGAAACATTTTGAAGGGTTTTGGTCCAGAATTCCAAAATAAACAAAGAGGTCAAACAACCTTTCAGCTTGACTTCTTTTTTTCCCTGAGACATTAAGAAAAACATTTCAGAAAACAATGCGTGCTGATGCTAATGTAACCTCCCTCGTGGGCCAGTTCCTGCCAAGAGCAACATTTCAGTGGATAAACGGTGGGGGTTGAAGAGGGTGAGGGAGAATAAGACTCAGGCTAGTAGATCAGGGTTGCAAAAATCCCACAAGACCAATTGAGGATTGTAAAGAGCTTTGTTTTCTCTCTTTGCTTCCATCTGATGGTTGACTGTATTCTTCCATCCAGATCTGGAAGCCCTAAGAGAATGACTGAGGGCACTTTTCCATAGATGGATTTTATTCCAAAATTATTATGGTTTCTGAATTCTCTACCTCGCTATTAACAGCACAAATGTATATCCCCCCCACAAAAAAAAAAAAACCCATAAGCACATCCCAAAGCAGTTTTCAGGATCATTGTGAACATGCCCAAAGCAAAGTCTTGTTTTAATTCATCAATGGCTACCTATGAATTGAAAGGTCAAAGGTCAGGGAACTATAAGCACAGATGAGGGAGTATAAATAAGTTGAATTCACAGTGAATTCAAGATAATCAGACAAGAGGATAAGGAAAAACATACCCTATGAAGTTCCAAGAAATACAAAACATATTTGTATCAGACTGGCCCAATTTAGTTTTTCAACAGTAATTGTACTAGACATGGATATTGGAAAGGCTCCTTCTTTGGCGAAGAGAAGCAAAAAAAAAATGTATATTCTCCAAAGAGATGTTTTTAAAGAGTAGAGAGGCAGCAAAAGCTCCAAAGGTATGTTTTTCTGCCAACGGAGAGTGAAAATGATGGGGGTGGGAATCCCGATTGGCTTAATAATGCTTTTTGTGGAAACTCTTATGGGACAGATTTCCTTCCTTGGATTAAAAACCATAAATCCTGGATCTAAGCAGATCTAGCCATAAAATGTTACCTAGGATGATATAGCAGAATCTAAAATTAATCACACATTGGAAAGCGCCAATTTTTAATTGGAGGAGGAGGAGGAAGGAGCTTTTGAATCTATTTAGCAGCACCGGTTTCTCCACACCAGCAGCTTGTGTGTCATTTCCAGCTGCTAAAGAAATCAAGAGATTTGATCGTTGGGTCTGTTCTGGAAATCTTTTAAATAAATCTGAAACATTTTTGGAACATATAGTTTCCTTGTAATACATACATTTAAGCAAAACATCTAAAACGTGTGGGGTGTTGCCTTTTCTCTGTACCTGATCCTTCTACTGTACATCAGGTCTGTTATTCCCAGGGTTATCTCATTGGTCTTCCTCTATAAGATAAATATGGAATTGCAATTACCATCCCAGTCTTCTTGGTATATCACTAAGTGCATATTCTTTTTCTGTCCTTACAGATTAAAGGGATCAATGTCTATTAGTCTTGATGGAAGTAAGTTTGCTGCTGAATGTCAACTTTAGTCTGCTGGCAGACTGATGAGTTAATAAGACAGACTGCTTGACTAGATGGGCCAGGGATATAATCCAACATGGCATTGACTCAGGGGTGGGATTCTACCAGTTCGTACCTATTCGCTAGAACCGGTTGTTAACATTCTAAGCAGTTCAGAGAACCTGCTGTTAGAAGAAATTACTGGCCTAATCCTGTAAGGAAGGCAGGAAGGAAACATTCTGGTGTTGCTTACAGAAACTGCCTCTCCGTTAACCCTTATTACATTCTTGGCAGGACTTGACTTCCTGTCTCTGGAACGTCTCTGTATTTTTTTCCCCCACCTTTGCTGGTATTTTGCTTATGTGGAGTGACCATTCAAAGTTACAATGGCATTGAAAAAAGTGACATATGACCATTTTTCATACTTACAACTGTTGAAGGATCCCCACAGTCATGAGAGGCCAGGTGAGGAAATGCGTGCCTCGATGTGAGTGATATTGAGTTGGCCGTGCCCAGCCAATAACATGACAACCAAGCCACGTCCACCCAGTCACATGACCACCAAGCCACGCCCACCAACTAAGCCATGCCCACAGAACCAGTTGTTAAAAAATTTGAATCCCACTCCTGCACTGACTGCTTATATTCAGAATGTTCTTAAAGGTGTGCGTTTGTGTGATGCACACCTGTGATGAAGAAGAGAAGAAATTACCCACTTAAGCATATTGTTTTTACTTCCATTTGTATGGATGTTTAAAATTTGGAATGAAATTGCTTGTTAGTAGACTTGCAACATACATATATATTTACAGTCCTTGCAGTATGTATAAGTCTGTAGAGTTTCTCAGTCATCCAGGTCATGGTTGTCCCAAAGGTGCTTTTTTCAGGAGGCAACTAGACTTTCTTGTTTTTTTTAATTTTGAAGATGTTTCTCTTCTCGTCCAAGAAGTTTGTTCAGCTCTGACTGGGTGGTAGGGAATGGAAGGATTTATATTCTTTGCAGACAGCTGGTCATTTGCATCCTTTTAGGGTCATTGAAGCACTTGTAGGTTTATCTGTGTCCTCAGGGCCACCTGAATAGTGCTCCTGGTTCCTATAGTCTGCATTCTCCCCCCCTTTGGAAGTCCAGAAGCAAATTCCCCACTATTGTTTCAGAGCTGATGAAGCTTCTTGGATGAGAAGTGAAAAGTCTTCAAAAAAGAAAAAGAAAAAAAGAAAAAACAAGAAAGTCCAGTTGCCTCCTGAAATAAGCACCTTTGGGATTTTAAGTGTGTATGCTCAGCAGAGGAATTCAAGTTGCAGGCAGAAGAGAAGACAATGATAAGATAGTTTCAATGCAGCTAGCTTTTTAGTTGCTATGCTGAAAATGTTTCATTTACAGTATTTTTTTAAAGGCCAAAACTTATGGAATATGAATTGGAAAGCTTGATATTTTAAAACAAGACGCTGGCAAAATTCTTTTGAAATAATGGGAAAGTTCTATTGAGGAAATTGTTCTGTGATAGTCTTGCCTGACCAATGTATTTCAACATATGGCATCTGGTTTATTATATACCAGCAGCACCTCTATTTATGTGCTTTTTGGCCATACCCCCTTTCCTTTATCCTAATCAAAAAGTAGCAGGGGTACATAATTTTCCAGAGACTCAAGTTGGGAAGCATTGTCCTGTATTTTCTTGAATAGATATGTACCTGCCTTTGCTCTTTTGCAGAATATCTGGATTTAGAGGCTGCATCTTTCCCTGATTGACAACAACATGGCTGGGGTAAAAAATACAGAGAAATCAATCAGTATATAAATAAAGCCATCATTCTATTCATGACCACATTTGCCAAAATAAAAGGTTTACTTTGGATTCCTGGAGTGATGATGATGATGATGACGACGATGATGATATCTTAAATCTGGGATCTCCAAACTTGCCAACTTTAAGACTTGTGGACCAACTCTCAGAATTCTGGAGCTATGCTGGAGCTATGCTGGCTGGAGAATTCTGGGAGCTGAAGTCCACAAGACTAAAGTTGTCAAGTTTGGGGACCTCTGTCTTAAATAAAGGGCCTCCAATTGATACCACAGGCTTATATCGTTCTGAAGTAGCTTCATAAATATGGTGTCTGTTAGGAATGTAAGTCACCTAACAGTTGGGTTGGAAATATATAAACCAGGATAGACATTTTAATACTGTTTCTTTAAGGGAATGCTAAAATTGTAATTGGGTGTGGTTCCTCAAATGGCCATAAGATGGAGCCAGAAACCTGGGTTGTTCTGTCCTGAGTGTTGCTAGTTGCTAGCTGGTCAATGTTCTGATGTTCACTATTTTTGGTTCCTGCATTTTTCCCTATTGACTGTTGCTGATCGTAGTTCTTCTTGGATTGTAGTAAGTCTGTTACTGAACTATATATGATACTGGACTTTGTTATTTGGATTATCCCTGGACTGAAAATTGACTGCTTTAACCGTGTATGACTTGGACTGCTTGTTGGACTTTGCTTTACCATTTACTGGAAGTAAAACCTACATTTTACACTTAGTGTATCTGTGTGCTGGTTGTGTGTTATTGTTCACCACTCTCACAACATCTCCCTATGTGCGCTCATTCTCCTAATGGGGAATTACCTCAACAGTGTCCTTCAAAACAAAAATTTGGAACAAGAGATCTCAAGGATGCCAAGTTAAGATGCTTTAAATAAAGTTGTGTTATCTGGCAAAGGCATGGAAATAAATATATAGTCTTTCCTGCCTTTCAGAGATTACAGTAGTGATAGGTGTCTTATGGACATGGCAGGATATCAGAGTTGTTTTAAAACAACAGTTGGTGAACACCAAGACAACGGTTGTAGGGAGATGAGTATTGCAGTTTTATCTGTCATATGGATGACAGAAAAAAAGTGGGCTGAGTGAACCAAGCAAGGGGAAAATAAATACATTATAATTTAAAATTAATTTATAAATTAAAATAAATTAATGATGTGAGTAAAATATAAACATCTACTTCCAAAAAGGCTAAAATAAGTTTATGAATGCTTCATATTTAAATGCAATTCCCTTTTATTGAACATAACATTAAGTTCTTCTGAATCACACACACACATTTTATAGGTATGTATTTACAAAAAACCAAACTTAATAAAACACTTTACAACAAAACATACATATAACCTTATAAACAACTTTACAAAAAAACCTCCAGTTATTTACAAAGCAACATACTCCTACCACTTTTGAAAGGATGCAAAAAGTGCATTTAAAATGTAGATGAATCAATTTCAAAAGAATTCTTAAGTTTTATTTTGAATAACGTCCATCTGTTACATCTAAAGCCCATGTCACACTGAACCAACGGATGCAAAGAGGATGTAAAATGGACAAAAAACCTTGCCATCCATTGGTTAACGCGATGTATCCGTTCTGTACTCACTGCCTCCGTTTTTTATCCTCTCTATCCGTCCAGCATCTGTTTATGGACGTTTCATCCGCTCCAAAAGTTTTGGGCTGTCTAAAACATTTGCGTGGAAAATGTATCCAGTTCGTCCATTCTGCATCCGCTACGCATCCACTAAGCATCCGTTCTGCATCCGTTACACATCCGCTATATCCGCTTGGCGTCCACTGCGCATCCGCGCAACTCACATCCGCCCGGACGCAGGGAGGAAGCGGAACGGACGCAGAACAGATGCAGAATGGATGCAGAACGGATGCCTAGCGGAAACAAAGCGTTTAAAATGGAAAAAACGTTCGCAGAGGGGACCTATCTCGGATATTAAGGATGCCGAGAGGATGCCTAGAGGATGCAAAGGGACACATAGTGAAAAACCTATACTGCCTATAAAAAGGGGGAGCAACTCGTCTGCATCTCACTTTCAGACCAGCAGCCCACCTGTGCAGACCTCTGCAGCCTTCATCTGACTCTTGCTCTTCCACAGCATCCAGTCATGTCCACCGTGGATCGTACCACAGTCCTTTTGGCAGGCACCATCCTTCTGCAACAGTACGAAGCCATCTACAGGCCCTGTGAACTCTACTATGGGAAGAAAGAGAGGCGGCCAAGAAGCGTCTGGGTCCGAAAATGGATCGGGAGAAGAGCAGAGAACGGACTGTACAACAAGCTGATGGTGGAGCTCAGGAACGAAGACACTCGGGCGTTCCAGAACTTCATGAGGATGCCTCCAGCCATGTTTGACGAAGTTGTGCAGCGGCTGACACCCAGGTTGATCAAGGCAAACACCAACGTCCGGCCCAGCCTGGAACCTGGGCTCAAGGTGGCACTCACTCTGCGCCACCTGGCCTCAGGGACCACCTACAAAAGCATGCAGTATGGCTGGAGGATGCCACACAACACCATCAGCATTGTGGTCAGAGAAGTGGTGCAGGCCATCATCGAAGAATACAAGGAGTAGCTCCTCCAGTGCCCCTCCACTGAAGAAGGATGGAAGAAAGTTGCAGAGCAGTGGTATCAGAGGTGGAACTTCCCACACACCGTTGGAGCCATAGATGGCAAGCGCGTGGCCTGCAAAGCTCCAGCCAAGTCGGGGTCCACTTATTTCAACTACAAGGGCTTCTTCAGCATCATCCTCTTCGCCATGGTCGATGCTGATTACAAGTTCATGTACATCGATGCTTCAGGCTACGGCTCATCTTCAGATGCCCAGGTATACAACGCCAGTCACCTCAAGGAGGGGCTGGAATGCAACCTCATCATGGGCTTCCCAGATCCAGACCCCCTGCCCAACGACACGCAAGAAGTGCCCTACTTCATCGTGGGGGATGACGCCTTCTCCCTCAGAACCTACCTCATGAAGCCATACACTTCCAGACTCCTGACCCGTGAAGAGAGGATCTTCAACTACAGGCTGTCCAGGGCAAGGCGGGTGGTGGAGAATGCCTTTGGCATCCTGGCCAACAGGTTCCAGGTACTTCTCACCACCATGCAGCATTGCCCAGAGACCGTGAGGAGGATCGTGGAAGCTTGCTGCATCCTGCACAATCTCATGAGCACCCGCTACCCAGTCTTGCAGAACAGGCTCGTGGACCGTCAACAAGGCAATGGGGACATGGAGCCTGGGGAATGGAGGCAAGGGCGAAACCTGATCGACACTCAGGATGTGCAAGGCCACAACAGAGCCTCACGGGAAGGGAAGAAGCAGCTCAACCTCCTGAAACACTGGTGCAACTCCCCAGCTGGAGCGGTGGAGTGGCAAGACAGGATGGTAGATGCTTAATGGATGCTTCCTTCAGCCTGTCTCATCACACCCCTGTCTCAGGGGTGAAGGGTCGAAGTGCTGTGGTGGTGGGTGGTGCTGGAGTGCCTGGCCTCGAGAGGACAATAGGGGACGGTGTGTTTAGAAAGGTCTTGGACAGCTGGCTCAGCCCCGTGATGCTAAGAGGTCCTTCCTCCATGCCATGGGGTGTCAGCCCCAGTACTGATGACAGATGTACTGAGGCCGGGCTTGGCTGTGGGATGGAGGAAGGAGTAGTGTAGTGGGGCTGTCTGCTCTGCAGCTGGGTGAGGACTGGCGTGGGTGGCATCACTGTCGTTGGTGGCATCATTGGCGTGGGTGGCTTCGCTGTCATTGGTGGCATCATTGGCGTGGGTGGCATCGGTGGCATCAGTGAAACAGGTGGCAACGGTGTCGCCCGATCACTCTGTGCCTGGACTGGGAAGGGCTGTTGCCTGTGCTGCTGAACCTCCTGGTAGCCGTAGCCCTGGTAGGTGAGGGCCTGTGGGAAGCCTTGGAATGGGAGGGACATCACCTGGGGTGGAGGAGCAGGCCTGGACTGGGTGGGAGCAGGTTCCTCTGGGTCTGGAGGGTTGTGAAGCAGCTTGGTGATCCGGTCCTTCACCAGCTGGTACTGTGGATCTGCCATTTCCTTGACGGTCTGGTTGACATAGGTGAGGAAGGGCTTGCAGTTGGAGGAGGAGGAGTCGGTGTGGACCAGCTGAGAGAGGAGATCTATGCTGGTGCAGATGTTGTCCCTGATCTCCAGCAGGACATTGTGGCTCTGCCCCTCCAGCTGTCCGGCTCTCTGCCTTTCTGCGGAGGCAGAGCTGGGGGGGGTGGATGCGGCTAGGACTGTGGTGGACTCAATGTCTCCTTTCTCCCACCGCACCAGGGAGTCCTCTACGCACTCCACCAAGCTTACCACACCTGTCCGCGGGTTCTCCGCCGTGGCACACTCCACAGAAACCTGCCTGGAGACAGGGATTGACTCTCGGCCGGAAGAGGACTGGATGGCAGCAGGCTGCCGGAGAGAGAGGGTAGTGAGAGGGGCTGCTGGTGCTCCTCGGTGACGGATCTCACCCTCCAGGAAGCTGCACCTGGCCATGACATAGGTGTCTCTGTCTGTCAGCTTCACAGTGGCCTGGCCAGATTTCTTCAGGTGCAGCTTCCCGTACCAGGTGTGCATATGTTTTCACCAGCCGAGGAGCACCTCCGAAGTGTAACCCATACTCTCTGCCCTCTCTCTCCAAGCAGCCTGCTTCCGCTTGGTGTCCCTGTACAGCTGGTGTCCCTTCCACCACAGATAGTCATTCTCTCTCAGCCACTCCAGCACCTCATCCTTGTGCATCTCCGCAATGGAGTATTGCCTCCTCTCCCGTTGTCGCATACGCCTCTTCCTCCCTTTGGCAGGACCAGATGGGCCCTCATCAGAGGAGCTCCCAGGTAGTAGGGGCTGCTCCTCCACACCACCAGCAGCAGCAGCAGCAGCACCAGCAGGATCATCATCATCATCATCATCATCATCATCATCATCATCATCCTCACCAGCAGGATCATAATCAGCATCATCATCCTCACCAGCAGGATCATAATCATCATCATCATCATCATCATCATCATCAGCAGCAGCAGCAGCAGGAACACCAGGACCAGGATCAGCAGCAGTAGAGTAAGCACCAGCAGGGCTAGCAAGTCCAGGAGCACGAGCAGGACCAGAAGCACGAGCAGGACCAGGAGCACGAGCAGGATGAGCAAGACCAGGAGCACGAGCAGGATGAGCAAGTCCAGGAGCACGAGCAGGTCGAGCAGGACCAGGAGCAGCTTCAACAGAGTAAGCAACAGCAGAAGCCCCAGCACCAGCAGAAGCACCACCGCCTGGAGCAGCTTCAGCTTCAGCAGAAGCCCCAGCACCAGCAGAGTCAGGGGCAGGGGGCGGGAGGTTGGCCCCGTCCCTCTTGCCAGGGATGGTGGCAGGTTGCTGAGGCTTTCTCTTCCTCCCCATGGTTGTGGGGTTGCTGGCTGGCAGGGAGGCTGGCAGGCACCAAGGCTGGCAGGAAGCCTGGCAGGAAGCCTGGCAGGAAGGCTGGCAGAAAGCCTGGCAGGAAGGCAGGCAGGCAGGCAGGCAGGCACCAAGCCTGGCTGGAAGGCAGGCTGGCAGGGCAGGCAAGGAACTCGAAGTGTCCAACAGCAGGTCTTTCCTCGGAATGCTGGCCACGTGCGAGCTGCTTCCCTTTATATCCGGGGGGCTTACGTAATACTTCCCCCCCGCATGCGCAATTAACGCGCGACATCCGCTAGGCTTCTGCTGTGCATCCATTTTATTCGCTGTGCATCCGCTGTGCATCCGCTTCATCCGTTCGGCGTCCGTTCTGCATCCGCTGTATCTGTTCCGCATCCGCTTCGCTGAGGCCCCCCGGAAGCCCTGCGGTTGCGCCATCTACTCCCATCTACTTCCATCCACTGGGCTTCCATTCCGCATCTGCTTTCCATCCGCCCTGCGTCCTCCCCGCGTCCGTGTTATCCGCTCCGGTTATGTAAATTTTTGCCCCTTTTGAGAGCGGATAACAACGGATGGAACATTTTTCTCGTCTGTTGTGTCCGTTTTGCATCCGTTGGCCAGTGTGACATGGGCTTTAAGCACATACCATCTTGAATATTTTTCATCTTCTTGCTAATTCTTTCGGATAAGAAAGGAGTTTGCCTGGAACAAATGTGGTGGGATAAGGGTTGTATTTCTATAAATATCATGCTTGAATAACACATACATATTTATTTTTGTTAATCCGGGCCATGCAGAAATAGATGCATGATAAATCATCCTATAATAAAATACATTCTTTTGCGTAGTCAATGAAAAACCAGTTCAATTCTCTGGTTACATAAAGGCAGCTGAATTTCATTATATTGACTTTCCTATTATCATTTTAAGTACTACTAATCTACAGCTACAACTTTGTGTGTTTATGTCGTCCAGAGCCTCCCATTATTGTCCTAATGTAGTTTAGCAGTTTTGGAGAGTATACCTTTGATTTGATTTGAAGTTACCATCTTTAGTCTATTTTCTCTGTACTCTGTGTTGTGTTTTTATATCTTGTACAGGATGTATTGTATAAAATATGTTGTTTCTTTTATAACATAGTTTTTCTATATAAACTCCAAGTGGCATAGAACTAGAAATAGTGGCAGTAGCTTAGAAATATGTCTAAAATACAAGCATTAAAAAATAAGCATTTTTGATTGGAAACACATAAAACCAGTAATACCTAAAAGGTTTGGCAGATCCCTCACATCTATTTTAAAGATAGTCTTCAACTTATGACCACAGTTGGGACCAGAATTTCTGTTGCTAAGCAAGGTGGTTGTTAGATGAGTTGTGACCAATTTTATGATCCTTTTTTGTCGTGATTGTTAAGTGAATCACCATCATTGTTAAATGAGCCATGTAGTTGTTAAGTGAAACTGACTGCCACCATTGATACTGCTTATCAGAAGCAGTCATGGAAAATCAAAAATGGCAATCACATGATCACAGGATGGTGCAATCATCATAAATACATCACAGTTGCCAAGCAATCAAATTTTGATCATATGACCGTGGGAACTGTCCATGGAGATTCTCAGTCATCCAGGTCATGGTTGGCCCATAGATGCTCTTTTCAAGAGGCAACTAGATTTTCTGATTTTTCTTTGAAGATGTTTTGCTTGTCATCCAAGAAACTTCTTCAGCACTGTTTTCTTTCATTGAGAAGTCTAGAATTGAAGAAGCTTCCTGGGTGAGAAGCAAAATATCTGCAAAGAAAAACCAGTCCAATTTCCTCTTGAAAAAGCACCTTTGGGACAACCAAGATAATTGTGCAATGATCATGACTCATTATAAGTGTTGTTAATGTAAGGCATCCGGAAAGTATCCATGATATCAATCACTCCAAGGCATTTTCTCTCCAATTGATTTATTTAGAAACAGTTCTGGCATGTCAAAGGCAATTTCCCAAAGTGATTTTTTTTCATGCATTCCACAGAATCCACCTTCTCTCCTCCCACTTCTACACTTCATAAATCACAAGAACCAATTAACTGCCACTGGAGTTTCTTAATACGATATACAGAATAACCTTGAACTTTTCAACTCCTCCAACTCTCTTAAAAAAAATGTGGCAGCTGAATTTCAAAGCTGAGAGTTATAACCTTGAATAGTCATTAAATGAATGGTTTTAAGTCAAAGATACCTGTAAATTATCTGAAAACTTAATCCCTAAACCTATTCTTAAGAAATGATATAATGCATGTAAAACGGTCCCACTGTTCATGGATTATTGCCTAGTTCATTGTGGTCAACAGCCTCCAAGGATGCCTGGACCATTTGTATGGCTCTGATATAGAATTCTTTGGTCTGAGAAAAAAGGCTGGAAGGAACAACTACTGTTTCCTGTTCCAGATGTGACCATACATATCAGTTGGGATCTCATCTACAAAATCACTTAGTTATTCTTAGCAGAACCAGCACACTTTATTGAAGAAAACAACAAATACTTTCATTTCTTAAAGTCAGCATGTATATTCTTATGTAAATTGAAAGAGGATGATTATAGGGAATTCTTTCTTCTACTCAGCCTTCCTCAAATCTAATTCATCTGAATACCGTACTACAGACATTTAGTCTGATCACAGACACATTCTTGTTCTTTAGCTTGTCCAGATATATGTGGCTGTTCCATGAGCAATATTAAGCTGTCACAAAATAATGAATTAGATCAGAACCAGAACTGTTGCAGTGATCTATTGAACAAGGTCTGTTTCCTATTTTCAGGAGAATCTCCCATCTTTCAATTTTTGAGCAATGGAAAGCTACAAATCTTACATCTATTACCAGTTGCTTTTTAAGTATTCTGACAGTTCACCTACTTATATGTAAGTCTCAGCTAATCTGATCCAGATTTAGCAACATTTGAAAAAGCCAAACTACACATTACATCCAGTGAAGGGCTGCCACTAAAACCATTGCATCTGTGTCAAATTCTCACATTGTTGGATTATCACCAACCTTATAACTGCATCAGAGCCTAGTCAA
This sequence comes from Laticauda colubrina, assembly GCA_015471245.1. NCBI lineage: Eukaryota > Metazoa > Chordata > Lepidosauria > Squamata > Elapidae > Laticauda > Laticauda colubrina. The sequence goes on along the minus strand of BLBF01000005.1, from coordinate 43,962,825 downwards.
AAGCAATATGAGCTAGCGTGTGGGATAAGAAATTGGAGCAATATTGTCTCCCACACCATTTGGAGTGAGTGTGATGATATTTAATGTTGAAGAATCATCATTTGGAGTCTTATCCTGCTTCGCTTAATGTGCACCGAAGCATAAGATGACCTTAAGTGATCATTAAAGCATTTAAAAATGTAGGTATGATTTTAGCTTGACAAGATATAATCCATAGACCATCCAATGTGGGCTGAAAGTTGGATCTTAGCCAGTGCAAAATGCACATCCCCAAACCAATTGTCTACAATGAAGCACTTAATGAATGCATTCAATTAAACATTCAACTAGTATGCCTTTCAAATAATGTTTTGACTTAATGGAACCACATATGGAAAATGAATACACAATATGGATCCCCTTCATTGGCATAAAGCTCTGAGAATATTCAACAGGCTCAATTGCTTTTTGAAGAGACTATGCTCACAAAACGGCAACTGCTATCATAAGTGCACCAATGAAAATGTAAGGTTGTTGGACATTTTATCAGCAAGCCCAGCATTTAGCACAAAGTAAACTTAGTCAGGAATGACATTGTAACTTGAAAAATGTCAGACAAAAGCATTTGGCAAAACTCAGGGATGACCTTGGACCTCTTTGCTGCTCTTGCTAAGACTCTGCCCCTTCTTTGAGGAGGTTCATGGCCCTGAGCTTCTTAATAAGGGAATTCCTATTTTAGTGTATTTCTGCTCCATTAAGCAACCTATTATATACCAGACAAGCCACATAGAGGATAGCTGGTTAAAGGTTTAATGAGTAAACAGTTTTTCCCCTTCAGCTTTATCTACAGGCATTCAGCCTTAAAGGAGACTCCAGTAGGCTGCTAAAGAGGCTCCTGTTCTTGTTTCTAACATACAAGAGACTCTGATGAATCTTGCTCTTTGAACTGGAATGGCCTCAAGGAGGAGGCTGATTTTATGCATGTGACAATCAGTCAGCCAAAGTCAAATGGACTTGTTACAACAAATGAATTGAGAGTGTGTTATATATCCATGTGAGTTCATCATATGAAAATGGCATCTGCCATAACATCATTGTGATGAGAATCAGTACCCTTTCCTCCACAAAGTATTTCCCCTATTACCACTATTTTTTTTAAGAATAGTACTACTCCTATAGGACACTCTTTGCTTTTGTGCAGTCCCTTCATAGAAGAAGCTCCTCTTTTGGAAACTCACTGTCCTCATACAATTATTCCAAAAAACAAGCCATCAAAGTAATATCTGAGTCCTATTAATTGGGATCTTAAGGAAAACTCTATTCATCTCTAAGATCTTGTCTTTTCTTTCCTCAATTCACAGTCTCATCCTTGTGATGAATCCCATTACACATAAATTTGATTAATAAGTAATACATAAATATTACTTTTTTATTAATTTATGCATATAAATATTATTTATAGGGACACGGTGACTCAGTTGTTAAGACGCTGAGCTTGTTGATCAGAAAGGTCGGCAGTTTGGTGGTTCCAGTCTCTAGTGCTTTGTAATGGGGTGAGCTCCCGTAACTTGTCCCAGCTTCTGCCAACCTAGCAGTTTGAAAGCATGTAAAAATGCAAGTAGAAAAATAGGGACCACTTTGGTGGGAAGGTAACAGCATTCTGTGCGCCTTTGGTGTTTAGCTATGTTGGCCACATGACCACAGAGATGTCTTCAGACAATGCTGGCTCTTCAACTTTGTAAGGGAGATGAGCATCGCCTCTGGAGCCGGAAACGACTAGCATGTATTTGCAAGGGGAACCTTTACCTTTAAATATTACTTTACAAGAATGTAAAAATCCCAGAAATATTTTCATTTCCACATTATGTTTTCTGAATATTGGATTTTGATTGTCTGGCTACTAATTATCTATAGATTTCTAGGTGTAATCCAAGATACTGGTTATCATTTATAAGGTGATAGCCTCTGTTTTGGAATTTCTAATTCTGGATATTGTTTTTTCCCGAACTGGTAACGGTCTTTTCAAATGCTCTCCTCTTGTTGGATTTGTTTTAATAACAAAGCATTATTTCACTGTTTTCAAACTTTATACATTTATAATGTGTAAGCAACTTTTCTTCCAGTATCCTGCAGTTATTGGCCCTGGTTATTCAGTCAACAGTAGCATATCTGTCACCAGAGAACCAAGAACTCCCAACACCAAGAGTGGCCTTGTTGAACTGGGTAATAAATGATCCAGTATGTATCTCCTTATTGTTTATGGGAGAGACATTCTTTGTCTGACTCCTCTGATGATACCTCTCCAGTATGGTTGAACTCTGGCGTAGCTTTCATCTTCCTTAGAACACTCAAGCTCAACAACTACATCAAGATAGGGCCTCCCTGGAGGTTTTATTATTTTGGTTCCATTGCACATTCAGCCAGATATTTAGACTGGATTTGACATTTTTATCTACATATTGAGTCTCTCTCAAGTACCTGGAATTTGCAGAGGGTGATATTTGATGGTGTTAAAAATATTATTGCAGGATGTGAACTATTTCAGGTAAAACTGCATTTTGTAATTGGCTGGTGGATGCCAATGGTGTTCAAATACTGTTTCAATTGTTTTGGGATTGCACCCAAGGCACCTATTAAAGCCCCTGTCACACTGCACCAACGGATGGAAAGAGGATGTAAAATGGAGAAAAACACTTGTCATCCATTGATTAACGCGATGTATCCATTCTGTACTCACTGCCTCCGTTTTTCATCCTCTCTATCCGTCCAGCATCCGTCTATTGACATTTCATCCACTCAGAAAGTTTTGAACTGCTCAAAACTTTTGAGCGGAAAATCTATCCAATGCATCCGTTCTGCATCCGCTAGGCATCTGCTAGGCATCCGTTCTGCATCCGTTACGCATCCGCAATAACTGCTAGGCATCCGCTGCGCATCCGCGCAACTCCATCCGCTCCAGCAGTAAACGGACGCAGGGAGGAAGCGGAACGGATGCAGAATGGATGCAGAACGGATGCCTAGCGGATGCAGAATGGAAACAAAGCATTTAAAACGGAAAAAACGTTCGCAGAGGGGACCTATCTCGGATATTAAGGATGTCTAGAGGATGCCTAGAGGATGCAAAGGAACACATAATGGAAAACCTATACTGCCTATAAAAAAGGGGAGCAACTCACCGGGATCTCACTTTCAGACCAGCAGCCCTGCGGTGCAGACCTCTGCAGCCTTCATCTGACTCTTGCTCTTCCACAGCATCCAGTCATGTCCACCGTGGAGCGTAACAAAGTCCTTTTGGCAGCCACCATCGTTCTGCAACATCTACAGGCTCTGTGAACTCTACTATGGGAAGAAAAAGAGGCAGCCAAAAAGCGTCTGGGTCCAAAGATGGATCGCCAGAAGAGCAGAGGACGGACTGTACAACAAGCTGATGGTGGAGCTCAGGAACGAAGACACTCGTGCATTCCAAAACTTCATGAGGATGCCTCCAGCCATGTTTGACGAAGTTGTGCAGCGGCTGACACCCAGGTTGACCAAGGCAAACACCAACTTCCGGCCCAGCCTGGAACCTGGGCTCAAGGTGGCACTCACTCTGCGCCACCTGGCCTCAGGGACCACCTACAAAAGCATGCAGTATGGCTGGAGGGTGCCACACAATACCATCAGCATTGTGGTCAGAGAAGTGGTGCAGGCCATCATCGAAGAATACAAGGAGGAGCTCCTCCAGTGCCCCTCCACTGAAGAAGGATGGAAGAAAGTTGCAGAGCAGTGGTATCAGAGGTAGAACTTACCACACATCATCGGAGCCATCGATGGCAAGCACATGGCCTGCAAAGCGCCAGCCAAGTCGGGGTCCACTTATTTCAACTACAAGGGCTTCTTCAGCATCATCCTCTTCGCCATGGTCGATGCTGACTACAAGTTCATGTACATCGATGCTTCAGGCAACGGCTCATCTTCAGATGCCCAGGTATACAACGCCAGTGACCTCAAGGAGGAGCTGGAAGGCAACCTCATCATGGGCTTCCCAGATCCAGACCCCCTGCCCAACGACACACAAAATGTGCCCTACTTCATTGTGGGGGATGACGCCTTCTCCCTCACAACCTACCTCATGAAGCCCTACACCTCCAAATGCCTCACCCGTGAAAAGAGGATCTTCAACTACAGGCTGTCCAGGGCAAGACGGGTGGTGGAGAATGCCTTTGGCATCCTGGCCAACAGGTTCCAGGTACTTCTCACCACCATGCAGCATCACCCAGAGACCGTGAGGAACATCGTGGAAGCTTGCTGCATCCTGCACAATCTCATGCGCACCCGCTACCCAGTCTTGCAGAACAGGCTCGTGGACCTCCAACAAGGCAATGGGGACATGGAGCCTGGGGAATGGAGGCAAGGGCGAAACCTGATAGACACTGAGGATGTGCAAGGCCCCAACAGAGCCTCACGTGAAGGGGAGAAGCAGTGCAACCTCCTGAGACACTGGTGCAACTCCCCAGCTGGAGCAGTAGAGTGGCAAGATAGGATGATAGATGCTTAATGGATGCTTCCTTCGGCCTGTCTCATCACACGGATGAGATTGTGCCATGTATGTTGGGTGAGCCTACAATGAACAGGGCATTTAATAAAGAGTTGTGTTTGTGTTGACATGTGTGGATCAATGCTTACATTGTTATTGATAATAAAGGGCCATAGGTGTGGCACCTGGGAGGGTGGACCATACAGTCCCACTATGCTTGCACTGGAGGTTTATCTATCCCACAGCTATTACCCATCCCACAGGTATCCCCGCCCATCCCACTGCTATCTTAACCCATCCCTCAAGCATGTAAAGGCTTAAACCATTTCTAAAAGTTTCCACCAAGACTTTATTAAAAAAAAGAAATGAAGCAAGTGTGTGAATCAAAGATAGACTTTATTAACAACAATCTATAAAACAAAAATGAGTCTCTGACACTCCTCTTGGTCGCTCAGTCTCAGGGGTGAAGGGTCCAGGTGCTGTGGAGGTGGCTGGTGCTGGAGTGCTTGTCTGAAGCGCCATTGGGGTGCAGCATCAGCATAGTCACCAGCAGAAGCACCACCGCCATAAGCAGCATCATCAGCTCCTCCAGAAGCAGAAGCAGCAGAAGCCCCAGCCCCAGAAGAGCGAGCCCGTGCTGGAGAAGCCCCAGCAGAACCAGAGTGAGGGCCAGGGGGCGGGATGGTAGCCCTGTCCCTCTTGCAAGGGCTGGCAGCAGATGGCTGAGGCTTGCTGTGCTTCAGCATGGTTGTGGGGTTGCTGGCTGTCAGGGAGGCTGGCAGGAACCAAGGCTGGCAGGAAGGCTGGCAGGGAGGCAGGCACCAAGGCTGGCAGGCAGGCATGAACCAAGGCTGGCAGGAAGGCTGGCACCAAGGCTGGCACCAAGGCTGGCAGGAAGGCTTGCAGGCAGGCAGGAACCAAGGCTGGCAGGAAGGCAGGCAGCAAGGCTGGCAGGCAGGCATGAACCAAGGGTGGCAGGTAGGCAGGCACCAAGGCTGGCAAGCAGACTGGCTGGCAGCAAGGCTGGCAGCAAGGCTGGCAGCAAGGCTTGCAGGCAGGCATGCAGGCAGGGCAGGCAAGGATGTCAATCCGTCTGTCAGCAGGTCTTTCCTCTGAATGGTGACCTGCTTCCGAGCTGCTTCCCTTTATATCCGTGGGGCTTACGCAATGCATCCTCCCCGCATACGCAATTAATGCTAGGCATCCGTTAGGCTTCCGCTCTGCATCCGCTAGGCTTCCGCTCTGCATCCGCTTCATCCGCTGTGCATCCGCTCTATCCGTTCCGCGTCCACTTTGCTGAGTCCCCCCGGAAGCCCTGCGGATGTGCCATCCACTCTCATCCGCTTCCATCCGCTAGGCTTCCGTTCTGCATCCGCTTTCCATCCGCTCTGCGTCCTCCCCCCATCCGCTCCTTTCTGTGTTATCCGCTCTGGTTATGCAAATTTTTGCCCCTTTTGAGAGCGGATAACAATGGATGGAACATTTTTCTTGTCCGCTGTGTCCTTTTTACAAACCTTTTGCATCCGTTGGGCAGTGTGACAGGGCGTTAATATTGTTACTATTTCTACTTTCTTTTGCAACTGTCATTCTATTTCTACTTGTAGGTCTTTGTATTTTGTGATTTTCTCCTTCATTTCTCTTCTGCTGTCTTCAGGTGTTGCCATGTCTACTATCTAAACTTTTTAATATTTCTTATTGACAATTGTTATTATTATCATTATTTTTGTGTATCCCTTTATTTAATACAATGCAGGGCAGACAGTGTAATTAACATTCCCATTTGTTCCACACCACCATCTTATAATGTGAGAGAGAATGGCTATGGAGAGAATGTTTAGTTCCCAGTCACCCAGATGATTTCTGTCCCTATGACAACTGGAATTCATGGTTTTCCAGTTTCTGGTCCAGCACTTTAATTATTGTTCTAAATATTAACTGAATTGGGGATTGTGTTTTAAGCAAAGACTTTCAAAAAAAAGCCACAAATCTAGTTACAAAATTTGCTTCTGAATCAAACATAAACTTGATCCTCAAAATCATTATTTTTCACAGCATAGTCTAACTATTATTTCAGTCTCCAGAAACCTAGCTTAAAATTCTATTTAAAATAAAAAGGCAAAAAAAATAGAGGGAAGCTTTAGAAAAGGTGCATATTAAGATAGGCTTGCAAAAAAGCAGGCATCCATCTCAAAGTTTTACACCATTCCTGAGACTAAGTACTTCCATTCCAAACATCACTCTATTGACCACTCAGACAGGTGTCGTTAATCTCCTTTCCTCCTTAAACTATTCACATAATCTCATTTTAAAGAGGAATGTCTAATCTAATGAAGAGGAGGACTGAAGTGACATGATAGCAGTCTTCCAATATTTAAAGGGTTGCTACAAAGGCTCCATAGTACCTGAAGGCAAGATAAGAAGTAATGGATGGAAGCCTAACAAAGAGAAATCTAACCCAGAATTAATGAGATAATTCCTGTCAGACAGAACAATTAATCAATGGAACAGCTTGCCTCCAGAAGTTACTGGTGCTCCAACACTGGAAGTTTTTCAGAAGAGATTGGACAATCATTTTTCTGGAATGATATAGGGTCTTCTGCTTGAGTAGGAGTTTGGAGTAGAAAACCTCCAAGGTGCCTTCCAATGCTGTTATTCCAATTATGTAAACAGATGTTGTAAAATGAATGCTTGAGAAAATAATGATTTCAATGTTTCAAAAGCTTGTTGATATTCTTCCAACCATTTAACTGGTTGGCTTGGCTTTGGTTTTTCTATTTGTTTTTCGCAACTCGGTTAATGGCAGTGCAATGTGGGCAAATTTAAGTATAAATTGTTGATAAAAATTTGCAAAGCCCAAAAAACTTTGTACCTGTTTTCTTGTTTGGGGGATTTTCCATTCCATTACAGTTTTTACCTTCATGGGATCCATCTCCAATCCTGCATTACAGATTTGGTATCCCAAGTAGTCTAGTTTCGTACAATGGAACTCACATTTAGATAATTTGATATATAATTTGGCATTTAATAATTTAGTTAATACACTCCTCACCAATTGGATGTGTTTTTCCATAGTTTTTGTATAAATAAGTATATCACCCAAATATACTAGCACCCCACGGTGTAAATGTTTTTGTAGTACACCATTAATAAGTTTCATGAACATCACGGGGGTCCCTTGTAATCCAAAAGGCATTACTTGGAATTGATAGTTTACGAGGGGACAATTGAATGTTGTTTTCCATTCATCCTCAGGTCTTACTCTCACCCGATAATATGCCTCGCGCAAGTCTAATTTAGTAAAGAAATGTCCAGTTGATAAGGTAACCAACAACTCACTGATTAATGGTAACGGGTATAAATTATTGATGTAGACTGCATTAAAATCAACACACAAAAATAAGCCTCCATCTTTTTTTTCTTGGAACAGTACAGGGGAAGCTATGTGCGATCGTCTGGCTTTAATGAATCTCCGAGCTAAATTCTTGTTAGAAAGTTCCGCATTTCTGTCATTTCTTTCGGTGTCATTGCATACATCCGGAGTTCTGGCAATTTTGCCTCTGGAATCAGTTCGATAGCACAGTCCATTGGGCGGTGCGGTGGTAGAAGCTCACACTTCATCTCACTAAACATTTCCGCCAAATCCTGATATACTGATGGAAAAGAGGAACTACTATGTTCATCTAGCAAACTAATGGGCTCTACCCTTAAACTCTGCTATTGTACTTCTGGTTCTTGCTGTGGCAGTTCTGGTCCTATAGTAAGCCTCAACAGTCGAAAATCACCTTCCCACCAAATGGTGGGTTTCCAATGATCCAACCATACTAAACCTAAAATAACTGCCTCTCGCATTTCTGATAATCGTTCCCAAGGGGTTCCAATTTCTAATCGAATAGGAACGGTCATCATCAGAGCCGGTACTCCCCCTAACAGTTACCCATCAACCTGCTCGAACTTCATGGGGGTAGGAAGGAGTTCTAATGGCACATGCAGTTCATCCACCACACGTTGACTAATCAGACAGCTGGTACATCTGGTATCTATCAATGCTCCATATCAGCCTCTAAGCCTTACATTATCTAATACTATGGGTATTGTAAATGGCCGAACAGGAGAGCTTACCATGGTGTCTTCTTGGCTGTCACTACCACTGTCTTATAGTCCTGACACAACTCTCGGCTGCTGTTCACTGTATTGCTTCATCTCTCATGTGGCCGGAACTATGGATGGATCTTGTTGTGTGACACCCTGTGATTTTTCACAACTACTAACTCCCCTGCCACTATATCCAATTTGTGAAACATTTCTGGAAGGACCCCTTGCTGTTTGCTTCATACCTTCTGTATCTATCCTAGGACATTCAAATGTCCTATGTCCCAATATATTACAATATATATTGTAATATATTGCTATGTCCCAATATATTACAATGAAAACACCTTAGATTTAGTTGGCCACAATTCCTTGCACACCTGTTCCTATTCCCACATTAGTCCCAACCGGACCAGTCCTCCATGGACCTTCAGATTTCTCTCTAAATTCCTTCAACCTTACATCTACCATGTTTCTCACAAAATAAGGCCAGACCTTTTTTTTTTTTTTGACCCCTTAAAAAATGTCTAGGCAGTCTTTTCGGGGGTGACTTAATTCCCCCCCCCTTGAACCTCAGGTGGGCAGGTGGCGACGGCTTGGATGTTGACTTTAGAGTTGGTGGGGAACTTCATATCGGAAGACCTTCTGCCACCATTGCTTTCCCTTCTCCCTTGTTGCCACGGCGTTTAGAGTAACGCCGTGGCATTTGGCACAGCCACGTGCAGCCAGCCAGGACTCCTCCCTGAAACTGAGCCTGGCAGAGACACTCGGCTTCAGGCGCTCCTGTTGCTGCCTTCCCTTTGCTTTCAAAGGTAAAGCCAATTATTTTAAAAATGACGCCCTACTACAACAAGGCCTCCCCTGCCCGAGAGGGCAGGCCAACCCTATGTGGGGAGGTGAATCTCCCGGGGCCGCAGCGCAGGATCGTCCCACCCTGGGAGAAGTGCCCAGCTGCCATCCCTGCCTGGTGCCGGGCAGAGCATGAAGAGCTTTGCCTGGGGCACCCAGTACAGCTGACAGGCAGGCCCTCTGAATCCCCCACCAATTCTGCAAGCGAGGAATCAAACCCGGCTGAAAAGTCATGTGTTGTTCTTCTATGGGTATGGTCTCTTTCATTCTGGGGCAGAGAACTAAAGAAAGAAGTGTTCTCCATGCTGCTTCCCCAATGAAGTTTGGTATCACTGCTGCTGATACTCAATTCCCCATATTTTACACGAAGTTCAAGAGTACTAGCTCCAAGGCTGGGTGGGGATGTGCTCCATTCATCTCCTTCGCCCATCATTCTTTCTCTCCACTTCTCAAAGGTGTCAGAGTGTGCAGGGACATGGGTAGGAGGTTTACTCCAAAGAAACCCCATGTCCTCCATTAAGTCAAACCCACTCCTCCATTCTGGCCACATCTTTGGTCGCACCACCTTTTGCAAACTGTCATCGGTTCCTCTGTCCAAACCTCCTGTTTCTTCATCGGGCGGGATACTACTCGCAAGAACACTGGCGCTGTTGGCTCCCAGCTGGCTCTCCTCTTCCTCCTTCCCAGTCTCCAACTGTAATTCATCCTCTTTACCTTCAGCCATGGTTCATTGTGCCCAGGATTCCAAAGGAACAGAAGCCTCCGGAGGAATTACATGGTGTGAAGGGGGAGAGCTGACTTTCTCTATCAGCTGTTCGTCTGATATTGAGGGGGTGAATGATAAGATATCAACTCACTCGTGTAGCTTCAGTGAAGTTTTTTATTCATGTCCCACACCACAACAACAGGTAACAGCAATCAAATTATGTTTAAAGTCAGGTCTGGGTTTCATTGCAACCCAGAGCTGTATTTATACATGTTATACTTTGGATAATAACGTATTTACTATAACCACCTTCCAGCCGCCTTCGCAGCCTAACATCCGGCATCCTTAAATTAAAGAAACATGGTAAACGCATCTTTCCCCTGCTCGATGTACCCCCATTTGTCTCATATCATTATTACAACACCACCCCCTTGACATCCAGCCATGAATCATTATTATTGAATTGCTCCTTGTCAGGAAGCCGATGTCAGTTATTTGAAGAATATTCATCATAACGTCCACACAGTAACACAATCAATGTAAGGCAAGGAAAAGACTATGGTTGCATCACATCCTGGCTGTCTGGGCTCCAGTCCATTCTTTATTGGAGTCGTGAGAGTTTGGCCATCCCAATCTCATTTGCTGAAGCCTAGAGCTGGGTTAAGGGGAACAGTTTGTTGCCCAAGAACAAGGGAGCCGCACCTCACAAAGCACCCCATCCCTAGTGAGAAGCATTGGTAGATTACAAGGAAACAGGCTTGCAAATTTAATACCTTTCAACACAGCCTCAATTTTCCTTTATAAATGATACTAAAAATCTACAGTCTCAACAATATAATAATCCTTTATCATTTACAGTGAAAAAAAACATGAGTTAAGCATCTGGACAACTTTGGAAGTAACGTGGTAAGATTTATTATAGTATGAGATTTATTACAGTCACAGATAGATGGGGTGGGTGAAAGGTGTGATAATCACATGGTGGCATGCCTGCCTAGTCCAAAAATGTGAACATTGCACACTATTTAAATAGCCTAATAGATAATCTTAGGGAACAAATCATGCTTGTGGTCCGAATTGGCACCAACAATTTGAAGAAAAAATGAAAGTTTCTGAAAACAAAATTTAAATTACAGAGAGGGCTCCTGATACTTAGGGTTGACAAACCTAAGAAACTCAGGCAAACAAAGCTGAGTAGTCATGCCAGAAGGAGATAGAGGTGCCAGATGAAAGGGTTTAGATTTGTGAGGTTTAGGTAAATGTATGTAGCCAATTAAGAAAGCCACAAGGATTTAAGCACATGCCAGAGAAAATCCAAAAATTAAACTGTGCAAAGGTGTTTATATGTAAACGTCAGGAATCTTTCAGCCAAAATGAACAATTTGGTGTTCTCATTATTAGAAGAAATCATAGATATAGCAAGCTTTGTAGAAACCTAGCGGAATGGAAATAACCAATGAGATTCAGTTGATTCTGGAAGGAAAGTTGCCATTTATAGTAAAAAGAACATAGGGCCCCATGAAGTAGAATTTAAAAATGAAACCAAATCTTTTACAAAATCGGAGTAAGTTACATGTCAGCTCTAGAAATCAAGTTAAGACTAGAGCTGTGCTATTGAGAAACTAAAACCAATGTACATACGGAAACATTTATGCATTTATTTAACAGGCATCTAAAAAAGAAACAATAATTCTTATAAAAATAATAAAATAAAATAATAAAAAAGAAACAATAAATAATGGTATTGGTCATCTTCATTTAGAATGGAAAAATGCATATTCTACATATGACAAATTCGCTAGTCCTAGTTTAGCAACTGCTTTGTTTTATGACCATTTGCACTTAATGAAGGTGATGAAAATGTAACTTTATGACCAATCCTTACAATTATGACTTTCAGAGATCTGTAAAGCATAGGAAAGCTGAAGTAAGATGATGAGCACCATTGTGGCTTTGCTTAGTGACTGCTTCACTTAATGACTGAGTTGTCAGTGCCAATTGTTGCTAAACAGAGATTACCTATATAGCTTGACTCCCTAATGATTATGCTATAGAACTGTTGTTCAGGAAGCTAAGGAGACAACGTAACACTGAATTTATTGTTAAATAATGCCTAGAATCTGGTCCAAAATCCAAAAGCTATTGAGCCAATTGAGAACTATAATATGTCCTCAATGTGCCGTAATTAAATATCTCAGAAGTTCAATAATGTAATACTTTGCTCCAGAACAGCAAGTTTTAGATGAGGTAAATAAGTAGCAATGGTGGGATTCAATTTTTTTACCACCGGTTCTGTGAGTGTGGCTTGGTGGGTGTGGCAGGATACTGTAAACTCTCCAGCCAGAGATGGTATTTGCCAGTTATCTGAACTTCTCAAAATTTCCGCTACCGGTTCTCCAGAACTGGTCAGAACCTGCTGAATACCACCTCTGGTAGATAGATAGGGAGGGAGAAGGAGAGATGACAGAAAGAAAGAAAGAAAGAAAGAAAGAAAGAAAGAAAGAAAGAAAGA
>BLBF01000005.1:43910084-43927268 GCA_015471245.1 Laticauda colubrina | reverse complement strand
TCATCAGGCTTCTGTATGGATGTGTGTCTCACAGCTTTTGGTTTCAAATTCGAGGCTGGTCCATTTTGATTGGCTAGGAGCCTGGGCCTGTGTTCACTGGACTTGGAGTTTGATTGATTGGTGTTTCTGGTTTCTTCTGTCTGTTTTGTGGCTTTGATTGGCTGGCAACACTCTGTTCTTGTGTTGGAGGCTTTCAGTGCAGCTTGGCTTCGTGTGAAAGGACAGCTGTTATTCATCAGCAAGCTAGGTTTCACCTGGGTGCCTGGTAGGGGGGTGTTTGAGTTGGAGGCATCAGAGGGAGTCTGTCTGTGCTCAGGTGTTTGTCTGTTTTGTGGTGTGGAGATCTTTCTATTTGAGAGTGCAGGCTTCCAAATGATTGATAGTCTGGTGGAATCATCTCTTCTATTCATGCTGTCAGGTCTTTTTTCAATCTCTATGGCTTCTCTGATGATTCTGTGGCTGGGGTTTTCTATAGTGGCCAGGGTTTTAGTGCCATTGAAGTTGATGTTGTGACCTGTGGTTTTCATGTGTTGGACTAGTGAGGAGGTGTGTTCCAGCTTTTTTACTGCATTTTTGTGTTCATCTAGGCGGGTACTTATTCTTCTATGGTGATGATGAAAAATCTTCACATTTGTGATTTTCACAGGTTTGTAAAGCAAAAGAAAGCTGAAGCAAGAGTATAAACATGGTTGTGGTTTCACTTAGCAATCTTTTCGCTTAACTACTGAGTTGCCCATCCCAATTGTGGTCTCTAAATAAGGAGTAGTGTAAATAACTGAAAGGTGGTCAAGCTATTGATCAAAGAACTAATCCAATAATTAACTCTAAAAATGAATAAATAAAATTTTACTTTAAAAAATGCATGTTGTCCATTTCCTGGTATACCACATTTGCCTCTTAGTTTGTAGGATGCCAGCAATTGTGGTGATTTGCAAGATAGTCTCTATTTTAGAGATCTTAACTTGCATAATTTAGTGTGAGCATGTAAGATAAAATTGGGTTTATCTCAAAAGGGATTAGTATGATGGCTATGAATATTTGTAAACGATTCTGGTGTCATCTTTTCAATTCAGGCCTGCAGGGTGATTGAGAGGAAAAATATTCTATTCTTAAAATGAAATGTTTTCTTTGTGGCCAGTAGTTTGATAAGATCTGAGAAGAGCATTTTAGTCAAAATGCTTAGCTTACAAAACTTTGTTTCTGTGATGACAGAGAAACCTTTTTTTTTCACTATAAGAATTAGCCTTTAGGCATTTTAGCACTAGAGTGTCATGTCATAAACTTCTATTTAGAGTTCTGCTCCTTGTCTGTCACCTGCAGAATCACAGATGCATTTGGCAAAAGAAACCACACACAACAAATGTGCAGGTATGTCTGGGCCCTGTGGGGAAGAATATTCCCATTAAACTGAACACAGATACACAATTCCAATACAAGGACAAAATTTGCAGGAAACTCTACTTTAGAGTGGCCTTTTATGTCCCAGCATCCTGTAATGTGTTTGAACTACTTTATGACCTAAAATTTTGGGAATTATAGTCCAAACACATCTGGTGAGGGTACCAATCGGAGGAGGTGTTGTAAAGCTATGAGGCCATTTTCAAACTTTTAGGGAGGGAATGATTCCAAAAATTCGGAAGTGCCAACAAAGATATTACATGCTGAGTTGTGACTTAAACACATTCTGAATTTAAAAATACTCTATGAGCATGCATTGTTGCACATGGTAATCTTACTCAAATTGGAGAATAAACATGACTACAGAAATAAAATGAAGTTTGCTTCTGCTGCCTTGATGCTAAATGTATTCATTTCAGAAAAAGAAGTATTTAAAGAAAATTGTACACTATAAAGTGAAAAATGATAAGTGTGTTGTATCTGTATTTTGTTTTTGGACTGCTTGTCCTGAGCATGCAGCCATAGAGCTGAAGCCTGTGCCTTTTTAATTTTAATTATTATATTGCTTTTAATTGTTTTATTATATTTATATCTGACTGTTATGTTTATGTCTATATGTGTACCACTCAGAATTGCTCTGTGAGGGAGGGAGGTGGTTTCTAAATATGATTAAAAGTAAATAAAACATATTACTGTGAGGAGGGAATCTGTGATGACCATTGTTAATTTTGATGATCCTAGCACACATGTCAATTTATAAGTGGCTATTCCTCTTTTTTTTATTTCTGAAGATTTATTTGAAGGGCTGTTTAAAGACTATGACTTATGTCACCCTGGACTTTGACACAAACATCAACTTCTAATAACACTGCTGGTTTCAAAGTGAGGTTAAAAAAAAAAGCAGGTAGGATGAGGTGGCCCAACTTGCTTGAAAAGAAATGGAATAATTACAGGTTCTGTCTGTAAAAACCATGAAATGACCACTCTGTTCCACCTGGAGCATTACAAGTAAATAAGAATGAGCTAAAGGTTCACAGGAATATTTTGCCTGGAACACTGTATGTGTTTGACAACTGTATATAAACCTTACTGACCTTCTCTAATTTGTTTGTTCAGCATAATATCTTGCTGGAATTGGAAGCCATGGCTGTTTCTCTTGGTTTGTTTAACTGACAAGTGGGAGAGGTAGAAATATAGCAGGTGAAGCTTTTCCTGGCAAAAAGACAAAAAATTAACACTAAATGTTTCACCTGCTGAATTTCTTCTTGTTAGGCTGAGACAACTATAAAAGGGCAGAAGCTGGCCAGAAAGTAGTTGGCAGCCTTAGATTGGGCAAATGCTGATGTCATGATGGCACTGATAAAATGGCTCATTTGATAAATAATATAGGACCACATTGTCAGTAAATGGCTTGTGTTTACATTTTGCTGACAAACTATTTTGTTAACTGAGACTACCCAGCATTCTGGTCTTAGCTCACAGGCTTGGCAAATGGTATGTGTGACATAAACAGATAAAATGTTTGCCTTCTGGGGATTATTTCTTGGCTATGGACAGGATCTAAAGAGGATTTGAGATGAGGCTTATATCATGCAATCTCTCTGCTTTCTTCATAGAATGTTATGGGTGGCCCAGACAATGTTATTTTTCACTAGCAGTCCTATGATCCTCCATTGCTTCAGTTATCTTTCCATGCAAAAAAAAAAAAGAACATATATGTCATTTTGACTGAAAGTACAAAGGACTGCATCTGGACACACCCTCAATCAGCAGCTGCAGAAGGCAGAGGAGGCTTCTAAGCATCTTCTGTCATTCAAAAGGCCCAATGCAGCTGTTGTATCTTCAATAGATGTGATCCTTTTTTTTAAAGAGAGAACTAATGGGAAACCACAGGCAGATTAGGTATAAAATACAGCAACATCTGGGTCTCATAAGATTCTCATATGATTCTGTGCATCAGGCAGAAAACTCGTACAAATACAAATTTTGTTTACAACAATCTAATAAAGTAAGATACATATTCAATATGAACTCTGACAATATAGTAAACTGTTAAAACAGCAATAGATTCAGGATTAGCATGACGTGAACTTCCATTAGTACCACATTCTGAAGATCAAGCATCACTTTTCTTAACTAAGGTCCACAGGAAAGATGGTAATTCCTGGAGAAAATTTCCTTCATCTTTCTCTGCGTTGGGCAATGCTTTAAAACTAAGCAGCATATCTATATGTTTTGGAATAATTCAACAATAATTCAGCAAGATGAAGGCATTGATACTATGGACTGGCCCACCCGTTCCCCAGACCTGAATCCAACTGAGCACATCTGGGACATATCTCGCTCCATCCACCAACACCACATTCCACCACAGACTGTCCAGAAGTTGGGGGATGCTTTAGTCCAGGTGTGGGAGGAGATCCCTCAGGAGATCATCAGCCACCTCATCAGGAGTATGCCCAGGTGTTGTAAGGAGGTCATACAGGCACATGGAGGCCACACACACTACTGAGCCTCATTTTGACTTGTTTTAAGGACAATACATCAAAGTTGGATCAGCTTGTAGTGTTTTTTTCCACTTTAATTTTGAATGCAACTCCAAATCCAGACCTCTCTAGGTTGCTAAGTTTAATTTCCATTGATAATTTTTGTGTGATTTTGTTGTCAGCACATTCAACTATGTAATGGAGAAAGTATTTAATAAGAATATTTTATTCATTCAGATCTAGGATGACTTATTTTTGTGTTCCCTTTATTTTTTTGAGCAGTGTATTTCCAAGTACACATTTTAAAACTATAAAATTAAACTCTTAGAAATACCCCACCCCTATTCTTTGAGGGGGGGGAAGGAATATGTGTCGATGAAATGAAGCATTTGGTGAAGAGCATCTTTCCCATGAGAAAAAGATGTGGGACAGAAAAGATAACTCTTTCCACCCAGATGAATAATAGCATCTTACAGGCCATGATCATGTCAACATTACAGCATGTGTCATGACAACATCATGCAAATAATGCATTAAAGTAATGATGTAATGACATCTGATGCAAGTACAGAAGTTACATCAGTTGCATCGCAATGTCATGACACAGGTCATTCTTTTTCTCCTCCTTCCCTCTCTGCAAACATCTATCCCAGGGGAGCTCCAAGCACCTATTCCTGACCAGTGGTAGGTTTCAATTTTTTTTTACCACCGGTTCTGTAGGCGTGGCTTGGTGGGTGTGCTTTGCTTGTGCGCGCACAGAGGGTTTGCTACTAACCTTCTCCTGCAATCCTGCATTCTCCCTGTGTCTTCAACTACTGATGTGCGGCAATCTGCTGTGCCACGCAAAGCAGCTGAGCTTCAAACCCAGGAAATAAAGGTCAGTATAGAGCCTAGGCAGGCAGGAAGGCCCAGCAGCTGATTGTCGGAGTGAACCGGACTGCTCACAAATGATCCTTGGAGCTACCGGTTTGGCCAAACGTAGCCGAACCAATAGAATATTCCTGACCTTAAAAAATAGGAACTGGCAGATGGGAAAGGGCAAGGTTCCTACCCCTAAAATATAACCTACCCATTAGCTTTGCAGAACTGTAGTGATCTAAGCAAATAGAATTTCTTTGCAGTGATTTCAAATGTGGTGCCTTGGGGACAGAAATGAATGGATGAGATCAGTTCTCGAACACATCTGACATCATAAGATCTTTTGCACCTAGTCCAGAATGAGCTCTATGTCTTGCACAAGAAATCCCAGAGAAACCTGCTGGCTGCCATGGGGAGGCAGCCATTTAATATAAATAGGAGTGGGGGATCTTTGGTCCTCTAGATATTGTTGGACTAAATTCCCATGATCCCTTGCCATTGTTAAAATGGTTCGGGCTGATGGGAATTGATGTCCACCACATCACAGAGGACAAAACTTCCAGGAAATCTCCTTTAAATAGGATAGAAGAAGAAAAAAAAGTAATAGGTTATAAACACAGTCATAAAACCCTTTTCAAAGAACAGTTGTCCTGGATCTCTCAGCTGTACGCTCTGCTCTTTCACCTTTCTGTAACAGTAAACTGACAAAGTTTAGAGAGCTTTCTCTTTAAGAAGGGATATACTCTGTGCCTAGCTGTTGACTTGCCTGAAGGTGAGACCTCTGCTTAAATTCATGGCTTCAGCTGTCAAAAGCAAAGAAAAGCAGCTTTTCCTTGGCGGCTCATTGCTTTGGGTAAAGTTTGACATCTTCCTCTGTCAGCAGAATTTAATCAGCAGTGAGTACCCACAGCCTCTGAGCACCACAGTTCATTTGAGAGGGGGTGGAGGTTGGGGACAAATGCTCGGTAACAGAAGGGGAAGGGAACTCGAGGCACATATGCCTGAAGGCACATGATCTCACCAGGGCCTGGAGGAAATCTAAAGCTTTGTCAGTCTCATTATACTGTTTGACTCAGGGATTTCTGCTTTTATTAACCACAAAGCTGAACTCTGTCTCTTTTAAAGATACCTGTCTCTTGCAAAGAACTTGTGGGGTTTTGATCTCCACTTTAAGTGGTTCACATAATAGTATTTTAGTTTGCAATTCTGATGAAAATAATCCAGCTATTATAAAAGTCTTCTTAGAACAAAGGGCTGTAGAATAAGAACAAGGCATATATCTGATTTCTAAAAGCTGGATGAATTCCTGAAGGAGTCTTCCTTATAATCAACTATGTTAAGAAGAGGACTTTCTCTTACTACTTTCCCTCACTAGGTGTGAATGATCTCATCTTTCACCCTTTTTTTCTTTCTTATCAACACATACAAGTAGAGGAAGTATATTACCTGAGTTTAAATAATTCACAGTAAGCACTTGTTCATTTATAGAATTTCTTGCCGTTCTAATTTGATAAGTAAGGAATCCTCCAATACAGCTTAATTGACTAACAACCAAAGGATTTGCTCTTTTGTCTGTAGCACATCTGGTGGCTTATGGTTTCAGTTGTACAATGATGTTGCTCTGTGAACAATATCCCTAGTTAGTTAGTTCAGTTTATGGCTATGTGCTCAGCATGCATCCACATTATGTGTTTGGTGTAAAACTGTTTTATTTCATTCATTCTCTACAGGGGCTTCTTGAAATCTAGTCATAGTCTCTCTGTTTTTGTTTTTTCATGTGATTCTTTTATTTATTTTTTCTCAAACAGCAGAAACCCTTGATTTTTTTTTTAACTTAGGAACAAATCGAAAAATAAGATAAATGTTACTATATTTTTGTAATTTTCTGATATTTTTACAGCTACATTTTTGCTTTGGGCATTGTGCATTGTTGTACATTATATATTTATTATGAGCCTTACGGGAGGTTGAATTACCCCCCAATTCACTTTTTTCTTACACCAAATATTAATGAAGGAAAGAGGGAAGATATATTCAAAAACAGCATTGCATGGATATCCTGTTAAAAGCTAATGAATAAAATAATGGCAATTTCAGAATAAATTTCTAAAGTGGAAGCACTCTTCGAAATCCAAGTTTTTCTAAATACAAAAAAGTAAAGAATAGAAAGTTCAACATTTTAATGGGCATCCCATATTGGTGTTATTTTAAAATACTGTTTTAACTTTACCTAAATAAAAAATGATTTTGAAAAAAATTGCTTGGTAAAGTAAGAATTGGTTCACTCTCTGAATGGATTGTTAAGTCTTATACCTGTAATGATTGGCTGCAAACAAGCTACTTTTCTGTTAGTCTCTTATATAAGGATACTAATGATTTTATGAGGAAATTATAAACCCTATATTTTGTGTAAAATGTTTTCCATCAAACATGGAAAGTGCTATATGGTACTATGGAAAGTTAGTACCCACCCCTCTCCTAGAAGAATGAAATATTTTGAGAAATATTAAAAAGGCAGAATATTATATTTCACTGGATGAGAAGTGCAGAAACATATTTTTCTTAAAAGACAAAAAGAAGACTCAATCTTCCTCCCCGCAGCAGATTTTTGTGCCCATTGATTTTTGTTAGCCCAGAGGTAGGATTCAGCCACTTTGGACCGATTCACATGAACCGGTTGTTAAATTTTTGCACAGTTCGAAGAACCGGCTAATCGCACCACTGGCTGCCCCCCTCGTCCCTCCCAATCAGCCCTTATCTTACCTCGTCTGCCTTGGCCATGGCATAGCAGCTGTTGCTACCTGGCTCCCTTGCTTGCTTGTCTTGACCATGTGCCTCCCCCATGGCCCAGTCCACTTGCCTGCCTTTGCCCTGGCCTCCCATATGGCCCAGCTCCCTACTGAGCTTTCTTCACCATTCTCTTCAGCCTCTCATGGGGCTCAGCTACCTGGTGAGCCTCTTTGCTGGCGTGAGTGGCCTCCAGCCACTGCCTCTTTTCTGGTACGAGGGGCCTCCAGCTGATGTCATTTTGCCAGTGCGACCAGCCTCCAGCCACTGTCTCTTTCCTGGCCTGAACCGGGGTGGTGGCTGGAGACCATTCATGCCAGCAAAGAGGATGTGGCTGCAGGCCAGTGTCTCAGGGTGGATTCATGCCCAGCGGCACCAACAAAGGCCGGAAGTAGCTGCCTGCCATTTCCTGCTGCAAAAAATCTTTTTAAAAACCTTGACTGTCAGACAGTGAGAGCCAGCAAGAGATGAGGCATTGAAGAATCACTATTGCTGTTGCTACACAAAGGTAAGTCAAAGGCTCTGGCCATCCCCACTTCTGCTTCAGCCCACCTGTGCCACCTCACCTTGCCATGAGTGACATCGAGTTGGCCGTGATCACTCAGACACATGACACCCCCCCAGTCATGCCCACCTGGTCAGTAGGAAGAACCGGTTATTAAATTAGGTGAATCCCCCCACTGGTCTACCTAGCTACAAAATTAAAGATCTCCAGCTCCAGGATGATGGGATTCAGGACATAATAGAATTAACTCTCTACCATCTAGCAGCAGAGCTTACCACATTGCACAATTTCCAGGCTTTAACCAAACTTAACTCAGACAACCTAAGAATCAGCTAAGACCCCTACAACAGCCAATAGAATACATGTTCTTGCACAGGAACAGGAAGTTCAAGTGCAAAGCTCAATAGAAGGTATAAATACCCCTCACTCTCTTTTTTAAAAAAATTAAAGAACAATTTTATTTACAAATTTAAAAATGTACAAATTCAAAAATACAGAAACAATACTATGTGAATAACACATAATTCTTTACATTTGTTATCGAATAAGTCCTAAAAATCATTATTGGCTAGTACTAGTAACATCTTCATTCATTATCACATACTAAGCACTAAATAATTCACAATATACTCTATTTATTGTCACGTTGGTTTATAATTACTCTTCAGTTACAAATACATTTATGTTATTTAACTAGTAAACAAGGAAATATTATAAATGACTAATAATAATAACAGTAGTAATAACAGAGAAAAACAAAGGTAAGTCTGAGGCTCTGGCCATCCCCACTGCTGCTTCAATTGTTTTTATACATTTAATCTGAACAGCTGAATATAAATTGTATCTTAGGTTCATTTATGTCTTTCCCCTTTTATTATCTACCTACTTATACCATTTAGCCCATATCCAATAGTGATCTGTATCCTCCTTCCCACTGATTTTAAGCGTAAGCCTCTCCAATTGGGCACGCTCATATGTTTTATGAATGTATCGGTGGTACATTTTGATTCTTCCAATATTGTGCTAGTGCCGTAGTTAATAAATGGATATAAATGTGCCGTAGTTAATAAATGGATGGTCAGATATTTTACTTTAGTGGGGTAATCCCCTTTGATCATACCCAACAAAAATAATTCCAGTTTCCACTCCAGCCCACACTCTATGATTTCTTCTATTCATGCTTTTATTTTTAACCAATATTTTTTTATCTCAGGACAAGTCCACCATAAATGAAAATAGGTACCAAATTTCCCTTTACATTTCCAACAGCAGAGTTGCTGTCGGAAATATTTTGGCCAATCTAGAGGGTGCCAGATGCCATTCATACATCATTTTGTATAGATTCTCTTTATATGCTACTAATTTGGTTAATGTCAGGTTTTTCTGCCAGATTTCTTCCCAGGCATCCAGATCGATACTATAACCAAAATTTTTTTCCCTTTCACAATTTTCTCAGCCATTTCATGTTCTAGTAAATAATTATATAATTTAGAAATCAAATTTTTCTCACATTATCTAAATGTGTGTCTTTTACCTCAATTCCCTATCCCTTTACATCTTTGTTATACCTCAATTTTACTTGAAAATATGATCAGTTATCAGTAATTCTCTCTTGTGTTTCTAGTTCCTGTTTTATTTTAATTCTTCCCTCACTGTCTAATATTTGGTAACATTTAAACTTTTTACTAATATCCATCGTATTTAAATGAAACATCGCCTCCATCATTGAAAACCACCACGGAATTTTGATATAATGGTTCCTCCTTATATTAGTCCAAATTTTAATTAAAGACTTTTGGAATACATGTCTAGTGAAATATATATTATTTTTACTATTCGGGTTCCATAAAAATGCGTGCCAACCTAGCTGTAAGTCACGTCCCTCCAATTGTTTCAGTAATTTAGTATAGTTATCCTCTCGCAGATTTAATGTTCTAGCTCTTAACCAAATTTCTAAATATTTAATTTTATTTACAATTTGTAATCCCATCTTTTCTTCCAATTTTTTTTGTTATGTTTTTAACCAGCATTTTGGTTTTATCCTGATTGATTTTTAATCCTGATAATCTACCAAATTTATCTATTTCATTTAGGAAAGCTGGTCCTGAGTCTATTGGATTTTCTATTACAAAAACCATATCATCTGCGAAGGCTTGTAATTTATATTCTTGACTTTTAATTTTAATTCCTTTAATTTCTTTATTTGATCTAATTCTATCCAGCAAATTTTCCAAAATTGTCATAAAAAGCAGAGGTGAAAGCAGGCATTCCTGTCTGACCCTCTTCCTTATCTTTAATGATTTGGTAATTTCTCCATTTAATAATACATTAGCCTTTTGTGTGGCATAAATTGCATTCAACATTTTTACAAAATTATCTCCATAATCCATCAGATTCATCTGCTTTTCATAAAGTCCCAGTTTAAGTTATCAAAAGCCTTTTGTGCATCCAGGAAGACCAAGGCCACTTGGCTTCCTGGATGCTTTTCATAATATTCCAATATGTCTATTATTGTTCTTGTGTTGTATCTGATCTGACTCGTGGGAAGAAATCCATTTTGATCTGGGTGAATTTTATTACTGAGTATTTTCTTTAATCTATTCGCCATTACCGCCATAAAAAATTTGTAATCTGAATTTAAAAGGGATTTTGGTCTGTAATTCTTTGACTGGCATCTGCACCTTCTTTCAGAATCAATGTTATGTATGCTTCCTTCCAAGATTCTGGAATTTTGGCTTCCAGTAATACCCCAATGCAAACCTCTAATAGCATTATCTCTAGTATATCACCTATCTCTTTATATAGCTCATTTGGTAGCCTATCTGGGCCTGGCATTTTGTTTCTTTTTTGTTTTTGAATTGCTGCCTTTAGCTCATCTAAAGTTATTTCTTTATTCAGCATCTCTTTTTTATCTTCTGATATTGGATAGAGAGTTCCTTCTTTCAAATATTTTTCTATTTTATTTAAATCAACTACTTGTTGATAAAGATCTTTGAAGTACTCTCTTACAATTTCCTTTTTTTTTTCTCCTGATCTGTCTCTATTATTCCATTGTTATCCTGTAATTGATATATCGTTCTTTTCTGATTTTCTTTTCTTAATTTATGTGTCAGCCACATAAAATTAAATTAAGCCACATAAATTCTGGGTTTATTTGCATGTTCGAAATAATTTTGTTTTGTGTATAATAATTTCTTAATTAGTTCCTCTTGATCTAAGATATTCATCTCATATTTAACTAATGGTAGTTCATTTCTAATATGCTCATCTCCCGGGGTTTCCATTTGCTTATTTTCCAATTTCTCTATTCTTTTTGTTAGGGCTTTCTGCTTCCCCTCTCTTTCTTTATTTCTATTTGGTATATAAGCTATCAATATTCCCCTTAAGTATGCCTTCATTGTATCCCATAAGATCTGCAATGAGGTATCCTGTTTTTTATTAAATTTAAAAAAACTAATCAATTCTTCCCTAACTTTCTGAATATATTCTTCCTCTTTCAGTCATTGGGAATTAAGTGTCCATCTACCTTTTTTATAATAACTATTTTTCCAGACTATCTGTATCAGGTTGTGATCTGCCTACGTGTTAGCCAAAATTTTTATGTCCTGAATCTCTTTGCATAGTTCACTATTTACCCAGGCCATACCTATCCTGGACCATGATTTGTGTGGGCTGGAGTAGAAAGTAAACTGTGATATTCCTGGGTTCCTTTTTCTCCATGCATCCACTAATTCTAATTTTTCGACCATCTCTATAAATTTCTTAGGCAATGTATTCCGTTTCTTACATTGTCTTTGTTCACAAGTATGATCTTGTCCATTGTCTGTTATTGCATTATAGTCTCCTATAATACAAATTCTTGGGTTTCCAAATTCTATTAGTTTTTCATATAAGTTTTTGTAAAATTCATCTGGTTTTTATTAGGGGCATATATCTCCACTAATAATGTCTTTTTATTTTGCATTACCACCTCTACCATTACTATTCTTCCCAATTCATCTTTATAAATAAATTATGAGGCTATATCTTCTTTTATATATAATACTACCCCTCTTTTTTTCTCTTCCGCCAATATTGAATACATTTTCCCCAACTTTTTATTTCATAAGTACCCTTTATCTCTCTTTTTTATATGAACCTCTTGAATACATATTATATCCGCTTTTTGTTTTTCTAACTTAAAAAATATTTTTTTTCTCTTAACTGGATCATTTAACCCATTGGTATGTATAGATATCAAATTCACTCCTTTATCCATTCTTTTCTTACTTCCTCAATATTTTTACTCATCATTTCACTTCTCGTCCTCATTTCTATTTCTTCTCTTCCCAATGTCTCCTTATCTCTTTCCCATTCCTTATCCTTATCCTTCCCCCTGCTTCTAGATTATAGTTCTTCTTGACTCAAAATTTCATGGTCATCTCTGCTGCTCAGTTCTTCCTCTATTCCTCCTATTTGGTCAAAGAATTCTTGAGCTTTGGTTAGGTTTTCTATTCTCACCCTTTTTTCCTTCCATATTACCAGTATACCCTCTGGGGTAATCCATCTAAAAGATATATTTTTTTTTGTTCAAGTAATTCATAAGAAATCAATAGTCTTTCCTTTGTTCGCAAATTCTCCTCAGCACCTGTTTTAGAACAATCACTTCGCTATCTTTATATTTTATTCCTTCATCTCTCATATCTCTATAATTTATATCTTTTACTCGCCTCCTTGCAAATCTAATATGCACTTATCAGGTGAGTCTATGACGTCTTGCGTAACTTGTATACACTCTGTATACATTGTCCAGCTCATTCACCATCTCATCCCTATCTTTGTTCAGAAACTCCGCCTACATCTCCGCTATCACCAACAATAAGTTCTCTCCTCTCTCTTCCTCCACGTTCTGGAATCTAAGATAATAGGAGGCATTGTCCATCTCAAGATGAGTCAGGGTCTCATTGGTCTCTTTATTCTGCTCTTTAATTGTTTGTTCCATGCCTTCCAACTTTTTTTTCCATTTGATTAACTTGTTTTCCAACCGCTTTAATCTTATCTTCATTTATTTTAATCAATTCTTGGATCTGGCCTATCTTTCCATCCAAATTTTTGACTTCGCTTCTCATTTCTCCTAACTCATTTTTAAATTCTTCTTTCATTGTTTCTATTTCTACTTTACTTTCCATATGATTTTTGGACATCAATTCCTGCAGTGTCAACATCATGCTTTGGATAGTTAATAATGTGGTTTGAACTGATTGTGTGCTGGTTTGGGCTATGGATTTTTCTGGTGCCAACATCCCTTCAATCGTTTTTTGGGTCGATGTTGCTGTAGAGGTGGATGGTGTTACTGCTGATGCTGGTTTTCTTCCTACTTTAGTAATGGTGGTAGATATGCTGGTCATATCTTTGATAATTCTTTGTTGTTTCTCCACTATCCTAGCTATATTCTCCCCAATCGTATTGCCTACTATGATCAACCTTATCTATATTTTACAATTCAATTTTCTCAGTTCTCTAAGCTTTTATATTACTGTTTATCTGCTTGGTCTAATTTCTTAGCACCATTAGGCAAGGAGATTCTTATCAGTTACTTAACTATATTTTCAAACTTTCCAGCCCACTTTGCTCATTATTACTCTAATTGTTCACCTCACATTCTGTTAGTATTGTATCTAGTCTTAATGAATTCAATAAATCATCAATTCTTTAATCATCTAACAGGTCAAAAAATCATTCAACTATGTTTAAGTATATCACAATATTATAACCCAAATTACTTATTTAAATTAATTATTATATTTCAGTTAATATTTCCTTAAATTTATAATGAAAATTTAAATTTCTAATTAATATTTTTAATATATTTCAATAGTTCACAATATTTAATGTAAGGAGGGTAGGAGAAAGAGAGGGAAGAAACAATTAATTATCTTATTATATTAATCAATATATTAAAATCATTAATCTATAGTCAATCAGATATATGTAAAGAGTAGAAGAAAAAAAATATATAAAATATACTCCAAAGAGATTAAATATCATTTATTCAAATTAAATCCTATTTCAAAATAACCAATCAATCTTATTTTCTTATTAATTAAATATATACCATAAATAAATAGAAAATGAAATTATGCCATTCCAATCAGTTTAAGGAAGAAAGAAAAACAAAACAAACACCAAAGGAGAAGAGGATTTACAATCTCCTTTTTTCCTAGTGTTTCCTTGGTAATCCCGTAATATCCAGTAATAAATTCAATTCTCAATTCTCAATTCTCCATTCAGTCTTGTATCTCTGCTGCTTTGCTCCGCTCTCCCAATCACAATGTCTGCCTCCATGAATTGTGCTGTCACTCCTTTAATCACTTTCAAAGATTTCAAAGTTTCACAGTTCTTCTCTTCTGTAAAATACTCTCCGTGGTATGTTCACATGGCTGGAAAAAAAAAAAATTCCTTGTCAATAATCACTCTTCTTTCCTTTCCACTTTCCTTTTTAAGAGCAATTTTCCGCTTTGTCTGGAGCTATGGGTAAACAGCTCAGTCTTGCTGCCACTTTTCACTTTCCCCCTTCCGCTCCGGAGTTTCAAACACCTACCAATTACCTTTCAAATTTATCCATTAGTTATAATCCAACATCAATTTCCTTTTGGTATGTTTCCCGGACTCCAAATTCAATCTTGTCTCTCTGCTTCTCAAAGTTGTTCCATCACATCTTCGGGCCAGCCAAACTGGCTGACTTCTTTTGCCCTGTGCTTCAGGTTCCCTTCTTTACCTCTGGGATTGCAATTCCTGTTTCAGCTCCAAGAGTTCTTCCTCACTTGAGTGATCCCACCAGGATCTAACTTCACTTCAAATGGCTGCCCATGAGCAAAAACCCCGATATAGGAGAGCAGATCAAGGTTCTCCTACCTCGCTATGCTGCGACGTCACCGGAAGTGCCCTCTCACTCTCACCACTATGTGGTCTGCTGCCCAGGACTTCAAACCATGTGGTTCTGCTTCATCATTAAACCATCTCTCCAATCAGCCTCCATGTTTCCAGTGTCTTTCTCCCAGCTTGCAACTGAACCAGATGGATATTTCTCCCATTCTACCCGCTAGAAATTACAGGTAGTCCTCCACTTACAACCATTTGTTTCGTGATTGTTCAAAGTTACAATGGCATTGAAAAAAGTGGCTTATGACCATTTTTTACATTTATGACTGTTGCAGCATTCCTGTGGTCATGTGATCAAAATCAAAAGTTGTGGCCTGCCAGCTGCCAGCAGAGTTGGTGGCAGACTTGGATGATGAGGAAGTTGGGGAGGAACCTGGGCCAGTGCTGGAGTCTGGGGAAGGCTCTGATGGATGCTCTGCATCAGACACAGTGATAAAGCCAGGGCCATCCAACATTCCCCAGCCACTGGAGAGGCAGCTGCCTTTGGAGGCTGATATGAGTGAGGAGAAAGAACAGCTGAGGCCTGTTCCAGATGCATGTATGTGCAGAGCAGTTAGAAGAGGTGAGCAATGGAGGACAAGGAGTCAACTTGGGAAGTAAATCACATGTGGACGCTGAATGGCCCCTCCCTGGCTGAGGGAGTAGTCTTTTCTATCCATTACTACTGTGGCATTCCCTTTGTCTGCTGGAAGTATGATTATGCTGTTATTTTTAGGGCTTGTACCGCTTTGAGTTCTTCATTGTGCGAAATTGCTTTTGGGTGGTTTGCTTGTGCATAGGATGTTAGTAACTTGGTGTCTTATTCTGTCAGCTTCATCTGTATTTAATTTAGTTAGGCTGGATTCTACTGCACGTATGATGGATTCTGTGGGGATTTTTTTGGGTGCTATAGCGTAATTGAATCCTTTGGTTAGGACATCTGTTTCTGTTTTGATGAGTTCTCTGTTGGAAATATTATATACTAATTGTTTCAGGTGTTGTTGTGGGTTGTTGGGAGCTTTCTTGTCATGTTCTAATTTCTTTAGTTTCTTCAAGAGTTTTTCATTTTTGTAAGTGGTTTCAGTTTCAGCTCTCCAAGTTCTAAGTTGTTTTATCTTGTCCCAAAGTAGAGGGTGGATTTTGCTGCTCAGTTCCAGGTGTAGTGCAAGCAAATCTTTGTTTAATTGATCCAATTGGAATCTCTGACTGTGGAGCTCATTCACACTTCCTCACTAGTCCAACACATGAAACCACAGGTCATAGCATCAACTTCAATGGCACCAAAACCCTAGCCACTGTAGAAAACCCCAGCCACAGAATTATTAGAGAAGCCATAGAGACTGAAAAAAGACCTGAAATCATGAATAGAAGAGATGATTCCACCAGACTGTCAATCATTTGGAAGCCTGCACTCTCAAATAGAAAGATTTCCACACCACAAGCCAGGCAAACACCTGGGCACAAACAGATCCCCCTTGATACCTCCAGCTCAAACACACCTCAACCAGGCACCCAGACAGCTTCCTAACAAATGACATCCATTCATTTACTCGGAGCAAAGCTTCACTAAAAGCCTCCAATACAGGAACACAATATTGCCAGCCAATCAAGACACAAAAAAAGCCACAAAACAGACAAAAGATATCAGAAACACCAATCAAGCAGAATACACCAAACTCCAAGACCAGTAAACACAGACCAAGACTCCCAACCAATCAGGATGAAGAAAAAAACATTCTGGCACAGCAAAAGGCCAGCCCCAAATGTAAAACTGAAACAATTGTAAGATTCTGACTCACAGACGAACTCAATACAGAAGCCTGATGATGGCAGATGAGATTCTGCTGAAACGTTAACTTTAAAAGCACAGCTACAATGATGTGGGATAATACCCGAAGAAAGCTGAATAGCGCACACACACACACACACACACACACACACACACACACACACACATATACATACATACATACATACATACATATATACGTATATACGTGTATAGGTTTTCGCGGGTACTTACATGTGTGCTGTTTAGCTTCCTTCGGGTATTATCCCACGTCATTGTAGTTCTGTTAAAGTTGTAGCAACGTTTCAGCAGAATCTCATCTGCCATCTTCAGGCTTCTGTATGGATATGGGTCTTACAGCTCCTGGTTTTAAATTTGAGGCTGGTCTATTCTGATTGGTTGGGAGCCTGGACCTGTTTCATTGGACTTGGAGTTTGATTGATTGGTGTTCCTGGTTTCTT
>BLBF01000005.1:43818681-43882168 GCA_015471245.1 Laticauda colubrina | reverse complement strand
ATGAGTCATACCTGAAAAAAGGCCGAAGGCAACAAACAACTCCATATTAGGCAAAAGAACTGGCAAGAACAAATAAGCTCCATAAGCTCCCTTATCTCTAAGTTAGGTGACTACTCAATAAAAGAGAACGTGACCAGTCCTCTGGGCGCTCTCATCAAGAAGATTCATTGTGTCCGTGTGGTTCTTCTTAATCGATGCGAGGTCCAGTCACCTAGGCGGGTGGTCGAAACTCTGTCAGTTCCCGCCGGGTGATCTCTTCCACTGCGGTGTCAAACAAACTTCACATTTAAGCATCGATATGTGGACAGGATAACATCCTTAACAATAGAACTTTGCTTAGCTATTCTTCCCACTACACCCTTATCCAGGGGATGTCTTTATTCTAATGCGTCCCCACAAGTGGTCAACATTCATTAATGGATTAATTTGTCAGCTACTCCACCTAGAAACATTTATCCTTATCAATCAGCATTAGAGGATTTGATTATTAAAGGTCATAAACGAGTCTTACATCTTACAGGTCAGGATCTCATTAGCATAGCTTTCACTCGTACAAAAGTTGAACATGAGCATTTGATGATGATTTCAGAATCATATCAGATAGCCTTTTCTCAATATGTGAGAAACTTCTTGTATTCTTTACCCAAAAATCCTAGAATAGTGGTTACTACTACTTTAAATCCGGCCTTTTCTTCCATTTTTGTGTGAAATCCTATTTCTAAAGCTCTTACATTCTTTACTGATGGATCACCTGGGATCATAGTTACGCTGCCGTGGAAGATCCTTCTACTCGACAAGCAGTGTGGGTTCCAGTGCACTGTGTTCATCCATATCATTGCATGGCATTAGGGCCTTCACAACTTGATTCCAGATTTCAATCTTCATCTGAACATGGAAGTCCGTCTTCCAAGGTCGACGCGCCCGCAACCCATCACTTGGGGCCAGGTTAAATCTACTACATATCAAGCTCAACAACAACTGTAGCAGGCCTCATTACCTCAGACTCCTGAAAATCTTGTTGCTACTGTTTTTGCTATTATTACTGCTAACTCTGTTACCATTTTACTTTGTATTTTCTTGTTTATGGTTAATGGTGTTTCTGCTCAAAATGACACTTCTGTGTCTGCTCAAAATTAGGCACTTCTAATTTGTGGGTTCGTCATGCCCAATACATGTTTATGACCCATGGCACAAATATTACTTTATACTATGAGCCCCCAATGGTATTTAGTCAAATTTCTTTTACCCCTAACTTGATAATGTCTTCTACATTTATTGTCTCACAACTACAATCTATTTCACACTCCTGGCTATTTTCTACACCCCCTCTCTTAATCCTTTACAATTGTGATACATTCATAAATCTTTGAATCCTCCATTTAAAATAAAAAACGAGGATATGTAGAGTTGTAATTGCAGGAATGTTCCAATCTTGGATGGCAAACCTCAGATCAAGAATGTTTCCAAGCAAATACAACTCAGGCAAACAAAGTCACTAATCTATGGATAAAGGAGGATTAGAGAGGGGAAGTAAATATATGTTAGACTTTAACTATAGATAATTAATTGTATGGATTACTGTGCTGAACAGTAACAAAAGTTAAGCAGTACCCAAAGTTAACCAATGATGGCGGATAACTAAAAATGTGTATAAATGCAAGACTATACTCCAATAAAGATCATCATGATTCTGTTGTTCATGATCAAACAACTCGACTGCTTTGTCATTACAACACAGTGATATATTCAAGTGGAGGCAAATCAGTTTGTCACCTCTGTTTTAAAGTTGTACTGTGAGAAATTCAAGCCTTAGTGAAAATACAATATATATCTATAAATTTATACTTTCTATAATTTATATGCATTTAATAAATAAATAAAATGTCATTTCTTGAATCTTCTACAGATTTTTCTCTTAAGCTGCCCATGACAAAAATAAAGAGAATGTCCAAGCAAGTCAACTAAATTTGTTTCATTTCTGGTGATAGAATATCAACTTCTGTTACAGCAGAAGGCAGGCTAATTCAGGGGACACTGAGCATGTTGTATGGTGCAGAGAGTTCTGCCTTCTCAAACCTCACATCTGTTCCCTTCCCTGTATCTACACACTGAGAGGCTGATTCACAGTCACTCTCATTGATGGGGCCAGACTTGTTTATTTTCTTTTCAGCAGCAAAGACTACAACTATTTGGATTTGCCCAGTGTTATATTGGATGCAGTTCCTGCAATCTTTTATTTTCTCAGGAGCTTGTGAGAACAACGGTCTCCAAATAGTTGTCTCTCACGAACCAAAGAATTCTGGCTTTTTTAGGATCTGTTACAAAGAGTGACCTAGAAATACTCTTTGCTGCTTTGTATTATGCAATTCCCCAGAGTAAACTTCTAATTCAGTCTTGCCAGTTGACCTACAAAACTTTTGATTTGTTTGCCAACTGTTTTTCTTTTAGTCTTGCATAATTTTTTTAACACTTTTGTAGCAAGGAGAAGTTAACTAGCTGAAGTAAGAAAAACACTATATTTGTGAAATCTATAGCTCTAACATAATTGTTAAAGGCTCAACAGCCTTATTATTTTTAAAAGCCTTTCTTATTTTAATGCAAACTTGTAGTTTATAGTCTCCACTTGGATTCATAATATTGAACAGCTTTGAAAAGAAATGAACTGTAAAGCTAATTTGGAATGTGATGTACTTTTCTTGATTCTAGACACTATATGAGAGGCAAATAAAATAAATAAAATGGACAATTAAATGATAAAAAACTTGTTCCTGTAGAACTGATTATTGTTTAAATACTTCTCACTAAAAAGAACATATCCTTAACAACCATAGGAACTAGCTCTATTCTATAAAATAATTCAATTACATATAATTCCAGAAATATGAATAGTGCCCTTGGAAAAGAAAGTTAATAGAATTTGCTTTTAAATAACAATATTTTTCTAGTTCTAATGGTTCTTCTTAAACAATTAAAAAATAATAATAACGGTCATTTGTTATTTTGAGCTTCCTATGATAGCACTAACTTACTTTGAAATGGATCTGCATTGCAATAAAGAACTAATTCTGTTCTTCTTTTCATCATTTCCCCCCCTCCTCAACAAAGTACAGCAGTAACTCTCATTTTGCTGTGAAGTCACAGCGCCTCCCCAAGTTACAATGGCAAAATGCATTTCTACCCAAAGTTGATTTTCTGGAAGGTGATACCACCTGCTTTATTTCACACTATGGTTTAAGACAGGGCTCCCAAATTTAGCAACTTTCAGACTTGTGGACTTCAACTCCCAGAATTCTTCAGCCACAAGTCTTAAAGTTGCCAAGTTTGGAAACCTCTGGTTTAAATAAAAAGATGAACTTATTCCAATAAAGGAACTATTTTTCAAAATTGTTTCTTATATGTTATGAACCTGAGATAGCTGATATTAAATAATAACCCACTAAAATATTAATATCAATGGTAATGTATTATTTCAAGAAAATAACTGAAAGGTCTGCTAAGTGATAAAGTGCCAGAAGCTAACCTAGGTTAAGGTGTGCCTTGAAAATCTTGAAAAATATTAATAACCACATCTCTTCTGTAACATACCTGGAGTCACCCCGAGTGAGTTCAATGGCCATAAAAAAATTCTTCATAAGTAAATACTAATAATGTCATCTAAATATGGCTTCTAGGGCTCGAGACCATTTTGAATATGATCTTAGCATCTGGGTAAATTCATACAAAACAGTGATTCCTAACTTTCAAGCTGGCTCTGAATCAGAGGTGGTATTCAGCAGGTTCTGACCAGTTCTGCAGACTCGATGATGGAAATTTTGAGTATTTCGGAGAACTGGCAAATACCACCTCCGACTGAGATTTTGATACTCTGACAGTATCCTTCCCCTGCCACACCCCTAAGCTACACCCACCGAACTAGTAGTAAAAAAATTGAATCCCACCACTGCTTTGAATGATAAAGTGCCATCCTACCCCATTCAGAACCAAGAATGAAAAAAATCTCCAGAACTGGATCCCCTCCCCCAATTGGCAAAATCATAGCTACTCATTCTTCTTAAGTTGTAACCTGCTTTTCTCCATCCAGATCCTCAGAGCCTCCAAAAGCTGGACAGACCTAAGACAGCTTCACTGGGGCAGTCCAGAGGTGATATTACAGCAGGTTTTGACCAGTTCTGGAGAACCAGTAGTGGAAATTTTGAGTAGTTGGGAGAACCAGCAAATATCACCTCTGACTGGTCCTGCCCCCATCTATTCTCTGCCTCCTGAGTCCCAGCTGATTGGCTGGGTCTTCTTTTGTTGGCCTGCACAGGAGAATGGAGCTGGAAAGCAGGTTAGTGGAATGGGAGAGGAATGGAGATTTTACAGTATCCTTCCCCTGCCATGCCTACCAAGCCATGCCCAACAAGCTACACCCACAGAATTGGTAATAAAAAAATGTAAATCCCACCACTGGGGCAGTCACAGGAAGATGTATATCATTCAATATTGGAAGGCCTTACCATTAACTTCAAGTGGATGTTAAACAAAATCAGGGAAAGAATATGACCAGATCCCTCCCCCCACAACACCAACAATCCCTGAGGAAGGACTAGGACTACTCTAACACTATGCTTCCCAGTCCCCCTGAGGCAATCCAGAAAGGAACTGTTGTTAATTACACCAGAGGCTGCTGAGAGATTAAAAAGGGCTAAGTGGGGTTCACTTCCCCACCCTGGGCTTGCCGTACATCATCAGAAAGTATGGCCAACACAGTCTCAGTATTAACTCCTGACTTGAAATCCAATGGAGTCCAGATAATTCATTTCTTCCAAGGTTCTTTAAAGCTACAGATTTGATGAGAGCAGCACAACAAGTTTTTGTGAACTGAGACTCAGTTAAAACCAAACAGAA
Organism: Laticauda colubrina; assembly: GCA_015471245.1. Lineage (NCBI taxonomy): Eukaryota > Metazoa > Chordata > Lepidosauria > Squamata > Elapidae > Laticauda > Laticauda colubrina. The sequence goes on along the minus strand of BLBF01000005.1, from coordinate 43,877,281 downwards.
GTCTCAGATGATGGTAGCTGCTGTGCAAACGGCAGCCAAGAATGAAGTTAGGAAAAACAGGGAGACCCAGATGTCAGATCCAAGGCCAAGGTGGAGAGATGAAAGATCTCCCAGCAGGGAGTGGAGACCCCCGGTTAGGCAAGGAGGTCCAGGGGGCAATCGAGGAGGTCGATTCCAACAGCCGTCCCAGAGTAGAACTTGCTTCAGATGCGGTAAAGAGGGACATTTTCCGCGTGAATGTCCCAAAACCCCGGAGGAACAAAGCTATGCCCTATACGATTAGGGAGGTTCCGGCTCCCCAAGAGGGACCTGCGGGGAGCCATTGGTAAATGTGTTAGTGGGTCCTGACCATCAGGAACGGCTGTTCCTGATCGACACCGGCACAAGCCGGACATCTGTATGCGATCCGGTAGAGGGAGCATGCAGGTCAAATCAGACTTTAAAGGTGGTTGGGGTGAGTGGGAAATCCCAAGAGGTCAAGATTTTGGAAGAGGTGAGATTGGAATTGAATGATGTGGTTACTGAAACCGAAATATTGTATATTCCGGATTCAGGGGTGAACTTGCTAGGAAGAGACTTGTTGGATGTTTTTGGAATAGAATTGTGGGATAGAAGGAAGGAAGTTCGCATGTGTATGCTAACAACGGAAGATGAGGAGAAGATATCATCAGATGTGTGGGCAGGAGGTGAAGGGGTTAGTAGGAAAAAAAAAAGGTGAAATATCGGGACATTACATTCAGCAGGGGGTGAGGTCCTTGGACCCTGAAAGGGTGAAGGGGATCATGAGTTTGGCTCCTCCCAGGAACAAGACAGAGGTGCGGAAAGCGTTGGGATTATTGGGGTATTGTAGAATCTGGGTAGACCAATTCACAGTGTTGGCACAGTTTTTGCATAGAAAGATGTCTGGAAAGGGAGAGCACATAGAATAGGAGGAGGGAGATAGTGAAAGGTGGGAAGAGCTGAAGAAGGCTTTGTCAACCGCTCCGGTTTTAGCCTTGCCAAACCTGAAATTACCGTTTCATTTGCATGTGGCAGTGTCTCAGGGAACAGCAGTTGGAGTCCTTGCCCAAAAGAGGGGGGGGCAGTACCAGCCGGTAGCCTTCCTAAGCAAGGTTTTGGAGCCGGTTGTGAAAGGATGGCCAGTTTGTGTTCAGACTGTGGCAGCAACAGCGATGTTGGTGGTGGAGAGCAAAAAGTTAAGCTTTGGGGGAGCTTTGGTGGTGCATTCGCCTCATCAGGTCAACTCACTGTTGAGCCAGCTGGCTACCACTTGGATGACTGAAGGGAGGATATTGAAGTATGAAACCATTTTGAGAACCAGTCCTGATGTGGTAATAGGGACAGACAAGAATCTAAATCCATCAGAATTCTTGGAGGGGAGAAGGCAGGCGTGGGAACCGGAAGACCAGATTGTCTATTGCAAGTGGATCCCATGACGAAGGTTAGAGAGGACTTGGAAGAGACTCCATTGGAGAAGGGAGAGAGGTGGTTTATAGATGGATCTAGCAGGGTGGAAAATGGAAAGCGAAAATCTGGGTTTGCAATAGTAACCGGGAAAGGTGAGGTAATAGAGAAAAGGTCACTTCCAGCTGCTTGGTCAGCCCAGAAATGTGAATTGTTTGCCCTGACCAGAGCCTTGGAATTGGCTGAGGGGATGGAAGTAATGATTTGGACTGATTCCAAGTATGCATAGGGGGTGGTGCACACGTTTTGGAAAATCTGGGAAGAAAGAGGGTATATCAAGGCGGATGGGAAGCAAATAGAGCAAGTGCAGTTAGTAAAGCAAGCCTTCGAGGCATTGCAACTCCCCAGCCGAGTATCAATTGTCCATGTGAGCGCACATCAGAAGGGGAACACACCGGAGGTTGTGGGAAACCGATGGGCGGAAAAATGGGCGAAGGAAGCTGCAGGGGAGATCGAGTTGGTAATGGTATCTATACCAATACTGGAAAAGGAGGACGAGAGGGAGGAATGGGAGCCAGAGAAAAAGGAAAAGTTGGAGTTGGAAAAAGAGAGATGTGTCAAAACCCCAGAGGGATGGCAGACGTTGGAGGGAGTCAAGATGGTGTCACCCATTGTCATGAGGGGAATATTGGAGAAAGTTCATGAAGGAGGACATTGGGGAACGGAGGCCTTGGTCATGTCCGTTAAACCTCACTATTGGAGTCTGAGGATGTGGACAGTAGCTCAGAGCATCTGCTGGAAATGTTTGATTTGTTTGAAAGTAAATAAGAAAGCGGCATGCAAGAAAGATATAGGAGGGTGACCCCTAGTGGGTTGGCCTTTTCAGAGAGCACAAATTGATTTCACTGAGTTGCCAGAAAAGGGGGGTTGGAAAGAATCTTCCCTTAGCTCTGCTCAGGATCAGAACTTGTCCAAGGAAAGACACAGGGGTTTCTCCCTTTGAAATGCTGATGGGGAGACCCTATTTGGCCAAACTAGGCAATCCCATACTAGAGTTCAGGGGACTTGTTCCTTCGGAAATATTTGCTGGCACTGTCTCAGTCTTTGCTTTCTCTTCACAAACAGGGACTTTTGGTACAACGACCACCTTTGGCTGGTAGCCATAACCCACACGAGGCTGGAGACTGGGTCCTGATAAAGACTTGGAGAAGTGAAAAACTGCAACCTAGCTGGGAAGGTCCGTAGCAGGTGCTACTGACGACTGAATCTGCAATCCGTACTCGGGAAGGAGGCTGGACGTATTACAGCAGAGTCAAGAAAGCACCAGAACCTGAGAAACCTTGGAAGGCAATCCCAGTGGACGGTCAGCCGTTAAAGGTAACCTTGAAGAAATAGCCAGCAGAAACCACCACGGAGATGTCGGCTGAACTCTGGAGAGGACTATTTGTTGCAACTATATTTATATTAATACATCAAAGAAGTTCAAAATATGTTGGACCTGCAGGTGACTTGGGAACAGACTTGTGGGATGACAATGTGTTCATAAAGGATCTCAAGAAGGTCTCACATTCCTTGAACATCACCAATTGCTGGTTATGCATGCACATGTCAGGAAGAACAGGTGAACTGGAGTGGCACATGTACAATCGGGTATGTGATATAAACTTGATGGCCTTCTCCAAGGCCGGATAAATAATAAAAGAGACCCAGAATCTGGCCTTACCCAGAGACTCTGGACCCAAATCTCCTGTGGTATAATAACACCATTGGGAGTAGCCATGAACTACCGAGATATACATATTCTAAATAAGTTCACGGTAACAATGTTCAATGATACAATAAAGAATATTAAAATTATTAACACCGAGCTTTCTGAAGTAAGACAGGTTGCTCTACAAAATAGGTATGCTTTAGACATTGTATTAGCTACAAAAGGGGGTGTGTGTGCTCTGATTCATTCACATTGCTGTGTATACATCCATGATTCACAACCCAATATTACAAAGACAGTAAAAGTAATGGAAGAACATATTCGCTCTAATCCATTATCACAAAGGAGTGGGGAGCACTATGGTCTTGGCTTCCCAGTTCCACTTGGTTTAGATCTACCATAATGGGAATTATATTGATTATTATATGCTGTGTATTGTTGTGTTGTTGTGTTCAGTGTCTCCCTGGTGCAATAACAACGTGTGGGAAGATAGGGAAATCCTTGGGTTCAAGAATTGAGAAGAAGCAGGAAGCAGAACTTCTAATGATGTATCAGAGAAATCACTCTGAAAGAAGCAGAGGATCTGCTCTTTGAGTTTGAGACAAGAGTGGAAAAAGAAAAAGGGGGGATTGTGAGCAGAACCGAAGTCATGTTGGATGGCTCATTGAATTAAATAAGGAAGTGTGTCTCAAACTCAGTAGCTCTGCTAAATAAGAAAGTGTTCCAGTTTGTGCACAAGAGAAAAAAACAAGATAAAGCTAGAACAATGGGGAATTGTAATAAAGTGCTGCTATGTCAGAAACCGTGTAACTGCTTTTGCTAGATAGGGAGCTAGTATGAACCTTCGAAATATATGTGTCAATTTGAAAACAGAAAGAATGTGAGCCAAGCCCTCATACGAGGAGGCGGACAGTTAGGGTATAAAAATGCTGCCTGAATTTTGCTCTGGGTTCCTTCAATGCCTGAGGGAACCCGTCTCTGCAGACACGTGAATAAAACCTTGTTTTCCTTGGATCAACGAATCTTTTGGTGGTTTTTTTATCTGCTTCCACCTCACAGAACTAACTTAGGTTAGTTCTTAACCTGCTAGAAGACGCATGGCTCTGTAACACAGGTGGAGAAGACTCTGGAATTCTATTCAGTTCCTCAGTACTAACAGGCTCAAATTCCTCCCAATCAAATTAAGAGTTTTTCTGAATCAATTCCACCATACCTACATAACAAGTGTCCAACTCAGGCTCGATCTGAATGACTTTATCTAACATATAGCATCCTTGTAGTTAATCCACTGGTTTCTAGTTATGCAGGAGGGACTAGATCATCCTAAAGTAATGGATGACAGGATGCAGACATTGTTTGAACAGAAAAAAAAACACTTTGCTACTCTTATGGCTGAGATAATTCCTAATAAAAAGAGTGTCTTTGTTTTATTTATTTTACTAATTTATTTATTTTATTTTTTATTTGTCAATTGTTTACAAGATAATAGATATAAGTAAAAACATAGTTATGGATACATGGTTCCATATAAGAAAAATAAAAAAATATAAAAGAAACAATTGGACATGGTAGGCACATTGGCGTGCTTATGCATGCCCCCTACAGATCTCTTAGGAAAGGTGTGAGGTCAGTAGTAGAAAGTCTAAGGTTAAAGTTTTTGGGGTTTGGGGAAAAGGTAGAGTATCCAGACATTGACCATTCTTTTGCTGAAGTCGTATTTCCTGCAAACAAGTTTGGTGTGATTAACCTTGAATTTGTATCTGTTTGTGTTGTTATGGTTGAAGCTGAAGTATTCATTGACTGGTAGGACATTGTAATTTATGATTTTATATACTATACTTAGATTGGAACGCAGGTGGCATAGTTCTAGGTTGTCTAGGTCTAGAATTTTGAGTCTGGTGGAATAAGGTATTCTGCAACTAGTAGAGGAATGGAGAACTATTCTTATGAAATATTTCTGGACTTTCTCAACTGTGTTAATATCAGATACGTAATGTGGGTTCCAGACTGATGAGCTGTATTTGAATATTGGTCTAGCAAATGTTTTGTATGCTGTAGTTAGTAGTGTAAAATTACCAGAGAAAAAGCTACGTAAGATTAGGTTAAGAACTCTTAACGCCTTTTTGGCTATGTAGTTACAGTGGGCTCCAGCACTTAGATCATTAGAGATGAGTACTCCAAGATCCTTGACAGAGTTTGGATCATCAACAAGGTCTTGACTATTCACCCTGTATATTTATTTTTTGCCAATATGTAAGACAGAGAATTTATTTGTTGAAATTTGAAGTTGACATTTGTTTGACCATTCCAATACATAGTCAAGGTCTTTTTGAAGGGTAGCAGTATTGTCTGTGGTGTTGAATAGCTTTACATCATCAGCCAAGAGAACACAGTTGCTCTTGATATGATCACAGAGGTCATTATTTAGAGTATGAAAAGAGTTAGTCCTAGAACACTGCCTTGGGGGATACCACTGTTGACAGAATGTAATAGGACGCTAAATTTTGAGCATTGGTTGCCTGTTTGACAGAATTGCTTCTATCCAGTTATGCAGGTGTCCAGAGATACCGTAAGATTTTAGTTTTAGGAGTAGTTTGTTGTGTACCACTGAATCAAATGCTTTACAGAAGTCTATGTAGATGGCGTCTATTGCTTTGCCCTGATGGAGTTGTGTAGTCCATATGTTTTTGCAGTGTAAGAGTTGCAGATTACATGATAGTTTTTATCTGAAACCAAATTGTTTATTAGAGAGTAGGTTGTTTGTCTCTAAGTGGAGGATGATGGATTGGTTAATAATTGATGACTTTACAGGTGATGCAGCATAAAGAGATTGGTCTGTAATTTTCAACTAGGCTGGCGTCTCCCTTTTTGAAGATGGGGATGACCGTGGCTTGTGACCGTAGTTTTGGCAAGGAGCTGGTCTTGAAAGATTTTTCAAAGATTATGCTTAGAGATTCCGCTATGGCAGTGGGTAGCTTTTTTAAGTAGGCACATATTCCGTCCGGTCCAATAGACAGAGATGGTTTTAGTTTGTGTAGTGCTTTTTCAACATTGTCTACTGTAAAATCAATATGTATTAGATCGTTGTAGTTGCCTGTGGTTCGACTAGGAAATACTGGGCATGATCAATTGCTGTTTACAAATGCTGAGCCAAAGAATGTGTTAAAGAGGTTGGCTTTAATAGTGTCATCGTTGCAGTCTTTACCATTTGGTCCTTTCAGGGGTGGGATGGATCTTGAGTCTTTTAGTTTGTTGTTTACAAAACTGTGGAAAGCGCGGGCGAAATTGGTGCATAGAAGGTTTCCTTCTTGTTTAATGTGACAATTCAGTTTTTACCTGAAAACTGCATTCAGTACATTTAGTTTTTACCTGGTGGCATAAATTTTTGTATCAGCTTTTGAAGTTCGCAACATGACCAGATTTGCTTTTCCACCAAAGTGATTTCTTTTTAGGATTGAAGCTTCCTTATTGTTTTGGGTAATTTGTTTTTTCTGGTTTTGGGAGTTGTTAATGGTACATATAGTTTGATGACTCTTTTGACTTCAAGTAAAAATATATTGTAATGGTTTTCTATAATATTGCATCCAGAGAATAGAAATTGCCAATCAAGGGATGAGAGATCGTTGTTTATAAGATCATAGTTGCCTTTTTTGAAGTTATAATTGGGGATTCCGTCGTTGTGATGATTTTTGAGTGATTTTTATGTGATGATTTTTGTGTTATTTTTTGTGTGATTTTTGATGTAGCACTTACAGCATCAGGTTAGAAAGTGGAAAACTATGAGTTCTAGTCCCAACTTTGACATGAAGCAAGCAGGGTGGCTATTGGGCCAGCCATTTTTTTTTCTCTAAACCAGAGGTCTCTAAACTTGGCAACTTTAAGACTTGTGGACTTCAACCCCCAGAATTCACAGGCCAGCTCTGGCTGGAGTTGAACTCCACAAGTCTTAAATTTGCCTCCTCAACAAAGTACAGTAGTAACTCTCATTTTGCTGTGAAGTCACAGCACCTCCCCAAGTTAGAATGGCAAAATGCATTTCTACCCAAGGCTGATTTTCTGGAAGATGATTCCACCTGTTCTATTTCACACTATAATTTGAGGGAGGGCTCCCCAAACTTGGTCACTTTAAGACTTGTGGACTTCAACTCCCAGAGTTGAAGTCCAACAAGTCTTAAAGTTGCCAAGTTTGAGGACCCCCCTGCTCTAAACTTTAGGCAGGAGGCAGTATCACTTCTGAAAACCCTGCCAAGAAAAAAAAATGCAGGGGCTTGTCCAAGCAATCAATGGTCAGGAATCCAGTGGCTGAAAGGAACCAAAATAAATAAAACATAAAATAAAATAATAAATACAACAGCAAAGGCTTTTATTAAGTTTCAATATTGCTCCTCACCATGATCTTACCCATTGATGGTAATTTCCATAGTTTTCAAAATATGGCAACTAAGGATTTACTGGATCTAGGTTGTCAAAACTTAGCTGGTAGCAAAGAGATACTAAAAAAGAAAAAAAAAAGAAACAATTTATCACTGTAATCTTGTGGCCGTGCAGATTTTTTTGGCAGCCCAGTTTCAGCAGTCCTAACACCGGGAGTGGGGTGAGGTGGGACTGTCTTCTATGTACCACGACTGGGGTTTTTTTCCTTTTAAAATCCCTTTTAAAAGGGCAGACCTCGCTAATCAAGCGCCCCCCCCCACCCGACAGACTTCCGCTTCCACTGCGCGCGCAGCGGAAAAGTCGTGACAAATCAGCTCGAATCGACTTCCTCGCGGCTGACCCACGCAAAGGGGCCTCCGCTTTCGAGAACAGCTCTGAGTGCAATTCCCTCTGGAGCCCTGCGGGGGGCAGCAGAGAGAAAAAAAAGGGAGGTTCTTTTTTCCTCGAGTTCACGCCTCTCATGCTCTCGCCACTTCCGTTTCCTGACCGGGTGTCCGTCCATTCAGCGGCGGTTAGGCGTGGGCTGCGTTTGCGTCAGCTGCCGGGAAGAAGCCCGCGGGGCGATGGTGCTGCTGGAGAGCGAGCAGGTGCCGAGGGCCTAACGCTCCAATCCTGGGTTTTTTTTTTTTTTTTTTTTTTTTTTTTTTGGGGGGGGGGGCTTTTAAAGGAAGGGCCCGCTCTTGGAGCTCGCAAAGCCCCGCTTCTCTGGGCGCAAATGTCCTCCGACCTGGCACCTTTGTCGGGGGAAGGCTGCCCTCCCGCAGTGGCTTGCTGTGTGGAGCAGAACAGGCGGCCGTGCGGTGGGTGGGGGGAACAGTTAAAAGAAAAAGAAGGCGGCAGTTCCAGAGGCCTTATCACTCTTCTGCATCGGGTCTAGTGATTGGACAGCCGGGGAGGAGCGCCCATCACTTCCCTCTTATAATATTATAATATTATACATAATATTATGTCATTCTTGAAAGTTGCTAACCCCCCCCCTCCCCCCACAACGGTATTTGTTTGCACGGGGGCCTCTTAAATGCCGAATGAATGACAGAAGCTCCAACCCAGAGCATCAGTGCTTTGCTACGACCTGCCGCTTCCTTTTCTGGCCCCACCGAATTTGGCAACTGTCGCCCTACTTGCTGAATACTCCTTGTCGTGGACAAATCGATTGCGTACGGCTCGTTTGAAATAAGTTTACAATACGTTGCACCTTAAAGAGTATTGGCTGTGATGTAACAAGAGGTCCAGCTTAATGCAAGTTAGAATCTCTTTGGTAGGGAAGTAAGGAGCAGTGAAAGGTGCAGATTCAGTGTGCGTGTCTAGCTCCGTAAATAGATTATAATGCTGTCGCTGATGAGTCAAGGGCAGCTGTTGCAATATTTGGTGTGACAAAGCTTTAGGATCGGATTGTTCACTAGCTGGAAAAAGAAAATAATTCAAAATTGTGATCTTTGGAACAGATGTTTTTTTTTTTTGTTTTTTGTTTTGCAGTTCTTGACAGAGCTAACCAGGCTTTTTCAGAAATGCAGGACCACAGGCAGTGTCTATATAACATTAAAAAAATGTAAGTATTACATTCCTGTTTGTCTCGCGTTAGCTTATCAATATTTTCTCATAACAAATCAGATGAAGATTCTACTTGTGTTGAGTAGTGGAACTGCAATTCAGTTAGTAAATGGGTAAGTAGCAACTTCAGTAATCACAGGAATAATATAGGAGGTAATTACATCAAACTTAATCTTTGGGGAAAAACTGATTTAGATCTGTACTGAGTCAGGGGTGTTTTATGCTTCTTAAGTATATTTTCCCTTAATCGGAATATTGTCTTCTTATTGGATAGAAACGTCTAACTTTTTCCTGACAGTTTTCACAGAGAAAACTGTGTGCACCCATTTTTGAAAATAGCCTTTAACTGGGAAATTCTGAGAATAGAACTCCACACAAATTGCTATGATTGAGAAACACCGGAATAGTGGATGGTAGAAAAGGAATATAACAATAATAGGGTTAAGGTATCTTGCCTCCAATTCACCTGGTATTGGGGTAACAAAAAAAAGAGCAAGCCAATTTTTATTCTCCCCCTGGGGAGAATAAAATCATAAACATTATGAAAAGGTAATAAATTCTCTAAGGAAAAATGTTGGTTTTGGTCTTGTAGCATGGGAGGATTCTTGCTTCCCAATCTGCACTTTTAGATTTCTAATATATGAAGCACATTCAAAAATGGAGAAATGTATTTTATTAAAAATTCTCTTGCTATCTTTGGATGTTATATAATTTAATTTGCTAGTTTTGCTAAATACAATATATAACTTTGATGCTTCTGTTTAATGTAGACGATGGTCGGACAAGACCAATTCCACGGAAGGGCCATCTGGAGACTTTTGAGCCTGTAGACAACAGATGTCTTCTTAGAGCTACAGATGGGAAGAAAAAAATAAGCACGGTGGTAGGTGCTATTCTTTTATGAAAGAATGTTTTTTCACCATTGCATTTTTATGTAAGTGGGGGAGAAAGACCTTATATAAAATAGATAATGAGTTTTATTTTATGTATTTCAAGTTACAGGCAGGCCCTCAAGGTAGCTAACACTTGAAAATGAAATTTAGACAATTATCAAAAACAGAATAATCAAGTTCAAAGGAATTAAAAGGTCTAGAAAGAGAAATGCTTTCAGCACTTCCTGAAAGCAGTATGAGTGATGGATATGCAACTTATTCAGTAGATGAACCTATGGAGCGCAAGTATCTTTAAGAGGCTTGGTTATTGACTATAGTAATTAAGATCAATACAAAGAAAGATGGGGTTCAGATAATTGGAACCTACAACCAGTGCTGCATAGCATGCAATCTACTGGTATTTTTTAAAAAACTCAAATTGTCACCCTGAAAGACATGCCACTGAGTACCTCCATTCTTCAGCAACACTACCAACCCATCGCTGATATGTCACTAGCTGCTGAACAGCCGATTGGCTCATCAGCTACTCTGCTGTGGTCCACATTTATTTTTAATTTATCAATGTGGCTCTTTCCCCTGAGTTATGCAAGTTTATTTGGAACTTTAAATGTGCTCAGAAAACAACTGGTAAAACCTAGCTATTTCAATTTGGGCAAAATATGGGCCTCACTCTGTGTACCAGTCATCAGTTTAATTTGTACGTTTTGTACCAACTGAGGCTTCCAATAACTTCAAGGCTTTGTTACAAAGAAGTAACAAGAATGTAACAAAAGCATGAAAAAGATCTGGTTTTGCTCAAAAAATGGTACAGCAGTGCAGTTAAAGTATATCAGGTTGCAAATATATTTCTTGCCAACACCTAGTGAACTAAAAATGTATCTATTGTAATTATTACTTATTTTAACTATTGAAAACTCAACATTAAGTTTGATTTTCAGTATGATTTCAAAATTATTAGTTATACCTTTCAAAGAGATTTCATTGGTCACCAATAAAACTACTTTGCAATTGACGAATGGTGATTTTGTCAATGCAAGTGGTGTTCAAGTTGTACCAAAATGTTTTGGAATTGCAGCTAAGGCCCCTATTGCTTGCTTTTGCCACATATTATTCCATTATTTTGTACACCTCATGGTTAGATACATTATCCTTTTACTCCTGTTTTCTCTATAGTCCTGTTAGGTGGATTAGACTGAGAAAATATGACTTACCCAGGTAACTTTCATACCTAAGGGAGACCTAATATTCATAATATTCCTGGTTTTTAGTCCAGCATTTAACCAATGCACCAAAGCTAGTACTTAATGTATCAATTCTTATTTATCTGAATTTTGTGATAATCACAATCAGCTGTTCTTGAATATATTGGTTGATCATCCAATAATTCTATCATGTAATTGATTTCTTACAGGTGAGTTCAAGGGAAGTTAACAAATTCCAGATGGTAAGTTTGTATCTATTCACATAGACTTCAGATTTTTAATCAAATAATTTCTAATTTTTACACTGAATGTAAGACTGAATAATTGGAACCCTACAGAAATGTGTAGCTGCTTTATCTCTGCAAATATTTTGAGTCAAATATTAGCAATTTCTTGAAACTTGTTTTTTTTTTTTTAAAAAACTTGTTTTTGATTGCAGGCATATTCAAATTTGATTAGAGCCAATATGGATGGTTTAAAGAAGAAAGACAAGAAAAGCAAAAACAAGAAAAGTAAAGCAACACAATGATATAAAAAACATTTCTCCAAAGAGTGGACCCATGTTTTATGCCACATTTTTTCTTAATGTAACCACTTTTGACTTCATTTCCAGGTAGTAACTGAACAGTAAGCTTGATACAGATAATGCTCTCAGGATTGCGAGACACAAAAATAAATCTAATGAATAAATTTGATTTGTTCCATACCTTTGACTTATTTCAATAAGTATTACTAGAATATCTTTACTCAGAAAAATAATTTTGATGTAACAGTTTGTGTTTAGTATGTGCAAAAGTTTTGAGTGGAATGAAGGTTGAGAACTAATTTCAGTTCTGGTTTTGCTTTACTGTATTTCACTTGACCTTTAGTAAACTACTGTATATTTTTTCAGAAACGAAATCAAGGATTATTCTTGCCTAAATGTTCAAGTTGAGATAGGATTGACAAAAATTGTGAAATAGCCAATCAGGAAGAGGAAGATTTCCTTTTCAGATACACTTTTAAAACTTGTGTTACAATTGGAAACGGATTGTCAACGCTTTATAGATCTGAGTTTCTAAGGAGCATTTGCTATGCTTGTGCTTAACATAGGTTTTTTTATATAGTGAACTGGTGAGCACATCTATTACTTTTGTTAAGCATTTCACAAAATAAGTTTTCTAGAATTTTAAAATACTACTTTATGGTGGCAGGCAAGTGACCAAGCTAATCTTAAAAAGAAAGTTTTACACTCTTGAAACAATTCTGGAATCAACAGATTAAAATAGTTATTTTAATTTCAATTGCTGCTGTGGGATTTAGAAGAGAAGCAAAGAACTAAAAATGGTAAAGTTGCTTATCTACTAGGTAAAATCATTGAAATAACTTTCAGTTACTAACTAGTATCTTAATTTTTAAATATTTCCCTTAATGTCAAAAACAGTTTGATTCAAGGGGACTTGTGTGAAAACTAGAGGATTATAATTAGAAACATGCATCTTATTATAGTTTATAGAAGTGAATTTGGTCCACAGCTATAGATATTTTTCTTTTATTAAAAAATGTTAGTTTGATTGTATATTCTTGTATAGGTTTTTTCCAGCGAGACAAAATTTGGCAACTAAAATATTGGAAAAATGTGATATTCAGGGAATCCTTTGTGCAAATAGATTAATGGAAACTTGGTCAGCAGAAGAACCATTTTAAAGAACCTAACCGGTTAAGAAAACTCATATTCAAGGCTAGGTGCAGTTAACCCTTAAGATCAATAAGTAAGAATGATTGATGCTGCTATAGAGCTATCTTTATACTTGGTATAATGTAATTCTGTAGTTTTATGTTAAATGTTGTATGAACAATGAACTAGCCTGTGTCTTTACACTGAATGGAAAAAAATCTCTTTTTTAAAAGACTTTAGGCTGAAAGGTATTTAAAAGTCTGTATCTGAGCTATCAGTCCTACATGTATCAATCTAAGTAGTAAGCAAAGACAATCGAAATACAAGAAAAACTCTCAATACTGCCACCTCACACCTGCTCTCAGTGATCATCCAGTGCCAGTCTATCATAAACCTTGGGGAAAGGGCGAGAGGGAGGTGAGGTGTCTGGGGGGAAAGTGAAAGTTAAAGTGAAGGTGGCATTTCAAAGTCGCTCCGCTATGAGAAGAATGCAGCTGCAAGCCAGCCTACCATCAGAGTGAACATTTCAAAAACATATTAGAAATTGGACAATGGAGGGGCCAGCAAGGGGAAGTGCCTAAGCAGCGATAAATTTTCAGTTCCAGATTTGACACATGCATTTCAAGTTCTGGCTTTGCTTTATTGTATTTCACTTGATCTTTAGTAAACTACCTTTCTCAACAAATAGAGTCAAGGATCATTCTTGACTAAAGGTTCAAATTGAAGCAGGAATGACAAAAATTATTAAATAGTCAATCAGGAAGAGGAAGATTTCTTTCTCAGATAGGCTTTTAAAAAGTAGGAGTTCCATTTCATCTTTGTCATTGGTAGAAGAAACAAACACCCCTGCCCAGTGGCGAGTTGGAGATCCAGGAAAAATACAGCAATCTTAGAACTAATTGTTGTTTATGAAAAATGATATGTAGTGCTACCTTTCCTATACTTTGGTTTACTTATTTTGTGATATGTGCATATAATTGAATGAACAACAGCTAGGATTATCCTTTAGAAGTACTTTTTTCCTTCTTTCAGTTCTCCAATTTCCTTAATCTTGACATACTGTACATAATAAAATTTTAAATGCTTAATGATCTAGCACTGTCATTCCAAGAAAAAAAAATACCTTAGCATCTGTTTGGGTAAGCTCCCCCCCCCACAAAATGCTAGGGGAAAGGTTGCCACTGTACCCATGTCTGAGTAATTTGGCCATGCCTGCATTCATGTGCAAGCATCCCTTTAACAAATTACAATATACCCTTTTGAGGAAGCAGTGCTATGTAGAATGCAGAAAAAACATAAGCCAAAAAATTAAGGACACAAGTAAAATTAAACAACTTAACTGAAATCAGTTGTTTCACGAACTCCAGATTTAACAAAAGCCCAATAGCCACATCCCATCTATGAAAAACAGGAGGTCCTAGAGAAGGTGTTAGATTGGGTGTCAAACTCAATTTCATGGAGGGCCACATCAGGGTTGTGGTTAACATTGAGAGATTGGATGGGCATGGCCCACTGGGTGGGTGTGGCTATCTTGATGCCACTCCCCAAACTGCTGGCATGTTTCCTCTTCCCTTTTTTCCATTTTTTGAGTCAAGTTTTATTTTATATTGCTTATACATATCAATGTGTGAACAGTGTGATACCTGGTTATCATACATTTTAGTACAAATAAACATTATTACATGTTTCCTCTTTCCATTGGGTAGACTGGGCTGATGCCACCCTGGTTCTATTGTTCCTCCTCACACTTGGTAACTGGGCCGAAGCTACGCTGGCCTGATCTCTCCTCTTTGCACTGGAAGACCAGGAGGGCCCCGCAGGGTGCATCCGACCACACTGTGGGCCACAATTAGCCCATGGGTCTTGAGTTTGACATCCCTGTCTTAGATGATTCCACTGGAAAAACACAGATATCCAAGTGTCTCAGCCTCTTACTTATTAATTCCTATCACTGCACAATAGTGGGATGACTGGAGATTATTGCTTTTCTGTTTAACTTTCCTTCCCAATTGCAAAAGATGTGGAAGGAGATTCATGGACTGAACAATGAAAATTGCAGTTATTTGACTTTTTCATAACCAAATGTCACAATCTGTCCATTTTACTTTAAGCAAAAACAAGTACATCCTATGGTACCATTTTATTATTTTATTTTGATTATTTTATTTTGAAAAAGATATGTACAATATATTTTGATTACATTTACATCTTTCTATTCACATAATTGGAAGCACACTTTTTGTCCCATTCATTATCCTGACTTTAATCCCGACTTTAATTCTGACATAATTAAAACAGGATTTTGTAGTAGTCGTCCTTGTAACTGTAGAGAACAAGGACAGGTACTCTGCAAGAAATAAACAGGAAGAAAGTTAAGAAACCTTTAGTCAATTTTGATAAAATATGCTATTGTGTTTCAAATTTGTGTTAGGCTTCCTCATCAGGAGACCAAATAAATTTGTCAAACAGCTATTGGACAAATTTATCTTTATTCTACAAGATCTTCTGTTCCAACTGAAATCATAATACCGTATGGTTCAGGACTTCACATTATAATGGTCCAAGATTGCAGTTGCTTTACTGAATCTCACAAAGAATTTAGTGGCCCTTTCAACACCAGAGTCTAATGTCAGTCTTTGATACTATAGAACTCTTGCAATGTTTATACTAGGGGTGTCAAACTGGAGGCCCGTGGGATGGATGTGTCACGCACAGGCCATGCCCATCCCAGCTCTGCAAATGGGAAAAATGTCACAAAATGTCATGTGATTCAACATGACAATCTTATACTATATTGCTAGTGTCAGGATTCTGGCAGTTACTCCAATTAAATCATGAGCCTCAAGCCACATTCCCAAAACTAAAAAAGATTTATTTGAAGGTAACATTCTACATCTGGCATTTACCTGGGCGTGGCCAACTCTGAGATATGTAATTCATTGTCACCCTTCATCCTGCTACCCCACCCCCACCCCTCTGGGTATATCATCCAACAAAAAACGTCCATAGCCAAGAGTCATCAATTATGCTCTCCAATTAGATTTTTGCACGGCAGAAGCTTCAGTCAACTAATCAGTGTTTGAAGAAAGTATGAATGGAATGTACTTTCGTTTCCACACTGCCGCCTGCTCTTTGAAACTCCCCCCCACTCTTTCTGTTGTCAACTATAAAACATTGTATATACAAAATGTTTTATGAGTTGACAGCTAGTATGCCTAGGAATACTTACTTTTTTTCAATTTTGATGGTATATATTTCATCACAAACTTGTTTAATATATCTCTGCTTCGGTAATCGAGACATCAATTGTTTCACAGTTGTATAGAAAGACTGATCATCAAACTGAGAAGATGGAAAATATTGAAACCAATATCTTAGCCTGAATAAAGTAATGCTGAAACATCAGGATGCTTTTATTTTATATTTTGGGGGTGTAAATAGAAATTATAATCTTTGATTTCTTGGAAAAACAACTTATAAAAATGGGGACATTAAATTTCTTCTATGCCGGAATGAGATTTTGCTTACTGTATACAATAAACGTTCAACTTTATTTAAGCTTTTAAAAAAAATCATTGATTAAATCCACCAGTAAAGGCCAGTAACTTAATTCCTAGGTTTACCTCTAATGATAAGAAGTGTACTATAGTTTCCTTTGGTAGATCAACCTGAAAAAAAAAATAAACACTGAATCATTATGATGACATAAATTATGAGAGAGTTACATTTGTTTCATTTAGTCCATGTTAAATTGGATATTGCATAAGGCTAGATCTATAAGGCATCCAAATTTTGGACTCCTTATCAGCACAAAAATTAATTAGATTAAATATCCTCAAGCTCTACTCATTTGCTGCAAGAAAGAGTAAAAACATCAGAAGCTCTGATCTGTAGTCATACAGATTCATACTCATTCATACCAGATTCTGATGACCAATAAATAAATTCCCAAATCCCAACCAGAACTGAGCTTGAAACTCTAAACTCTGACATTACAGGGGTTCTAAAAGAGGTTTTGGATTCCCTTCAGAATATTCTGGCCCAGGCTTAGTTAAGAAATTAATAGGTCAATTAAGTCCCTAATATGGATCCACTCCTTTCCCATACTCAATGCTCCACATGCCCATTATTGCCTTTTGTTGTGGGAAAGTTACAAGAGGCAATAATTTCAAGGTTTTAGAAAGGACAAAGAAAGTGATTTCAATGGATTTCATATCAATGAAAAGGAAATTTACCATCAATGAAACAAATTGATTCCTGGAAATTACATCTGTACCTCCAATACGGCTTTAGCTGTATGCAATGACATTTCATTTTAATGTATGCCGATTAGTATATATTCAAAGTGACAATATTATTCTAAGTTCTAGTTACTTATCCAGTTTCTTATCCAGTTATTAGATACAACTAGTTTGTTGTAAAAAAAGCAAAGTAACTTACTGCTAAAATTTCAACTTCACTCAGCTTCAACGGTAAATTAGTAAAGCAAGCTTGTAGTTTGGTTTGTACCTGGAAGTCATATTGGATAAAAATAATTAACAAACGTAGCCACACAGAGAAGATTTTATTTTTATATTAAGCAAATATACCTGTTTACTATTCTTAAAGCAAAAGTGACATGCAGGGATTTATACATCTATAATACCTGAGCTTCATAACGTCGTTTGACACCTGTTGACAACTTTTCTGGTGGAATAATGCACACATTTGGAATTACTACTGTTCCGTGTGATTCAGACAAACCTGAAATGTAGATTTCATTTGTCATAGGTGCGCACTAGAACTAAGACTATAAAAAGTTTTGTTTGAAAATCTGTCTATATCCTCATTCAGATTTTCAATGTTGGGTCATTCACAACTTATTGTTGTTATTATTGTTATTCCTTTCCTTTTAAACTATTCCATCCCACTTCACATATCTTGTATGATAAAAGGTCTCATTTGAATGCTAATAAAAATGATATAGTTATTATATATAGTTATGCGTTCATTTATTTCCTTCATTCTATTTAATCACCTTGGAGGAGGATTGCTTTCCCATTTTAATCTCCACCTCTGCTACATAAATAACAAGATTTCTGAAAATACAACGCACTAGTCATTACATACCTGAATTACTGGAAAATGATCCTTTTAGATTTTGTGTTGTGACATTATCAGAAATTTCTCTAAAACAGGATTCAAAAATCAAAGTTTATTATTCAGTACTGTTTTCAAAATAAAAGATTAGGATAGAAATTGATGTTTTATTAATAATTGAAAACATTTGTACATTTATTTGTAAATTACCAAGAACTGCTAGGTAGTGGTAAACATATAATAGATTGCTTTTCACCATATTTTCATTCAGTATCTTTGTAACATTCACAGAGTTGGATCCAGACTTAATCCTTTGTTGATGAAGTCATTTTTCAGCATTTTCCAGACCTATTGTTTCAAAAGACCTCTCAAGCCTTGTACTTTATGGAAGTTTGGAACCAATTCAGTGCATATTACAATAAATAATTTGAATTCCATCCAATATTTACACAGGGAAGATATTTGTTCCCCAAGCTTACAGCCCCAACTTTTATAACATTTCAGTTTAAGACATATTACAATAAAGCCAAATCACTGTATGATGCATTGTTTATAGTCTTTGAGGTGAATCACTGCAAAAGCACTTTGTTTATGGTATTTCATTTTCCTCCTGCAAATAATCTTTAATCTTCAAATTAAAGTACTTGTTGCTACCTGCTATTTCTTTCATCATAGAATTTGGTTCTCAATTTCTGGGCCAGATGATCTACTACATCAGATTCCAAGATTCTTTTTTCAGTCTGCCTTTCCCTTTCAAAAGATTTTACCTGCAAAATAGCCCCACAAAGCGTTTTAGCCTTTATACTGTGAAATGTAAAGAATGAATTATCAGATTTAAATCAGAAATGGATGAGATGCAAGTAAAGACCTCTTTAAAAAAAGCAGCAGCCTTAGGGAATGAAACTAGCACTGACTGGTAAGACAAGGCCTTTGCAAAATCTTTCTTCATAGTTGATATCTGCTCCAGTTATATTCATACAAAACTTTCAAATAGGCATAAAAGCTGGCTGGGTGACTTTGGGCCAGTCACTCTTTCTCAGCCCAACTTGCCTCAAAGGATTTACGTTGTAGGGGAAATTAGGAGGAGGAAGGAGAATTAGACACAATCTCCTTGGGTTATTTATATAAATAAAGGTGGCATAAAATTCTAGTAAATAAATAAATATACTGACAGAGTATATTTATTTATTTAGTGGACAAAGATAAGAAAGGAATTATGGCATGATGCCACCATCACACTTACTTTAACGTGATTTCCTTCTTTATCATAAATGAGGGCCACATAGGTGATTCCAGAACATCTGCAATACTCCTGCAATTCTTCCTGGGACTACCACATTAAAAAAAAGGAATACAATTACTTTTAAATAGCTAAAGAGTTTTCTTTCCCCCAAAGACATTTGAGTACTTGTCAACTGAACAGAAATAGATTCAAATCTCTTTCTATTTAATAGCTTTCTTCAGGCTAATCATTATTTTACCAACTGACCTTTCTTTTTTCAAAATTTATATACTATTATAATCTTCAAGGACCACCAGTGCCTTGCATTGAAATATTAAAAATAAAAAAGAATTCAAAATATTAAATACATACAGTCATATAAATATTAATATAATATATTAAAATAATTAAACCAACCCATTATAAAACAGTGCAATGAACAATACAAATACATTTTACATGATTGATATGGAACTAATTCCATGGAAAAGGAAAGAATAAAAATGATAATTTATCTAATAGTCTAACTAAGTCTTTTAACACTCATACAATAAACACCAATAAACTGTTTTGATTCAATGTGAAAGACATATGGAATCTGTTCTGAAACAAATAATGCTAGAAAATAAAGAACTTTACACTGAATTCAATAGATTCTATTGGTGTGTCCAAGTTCATTATTAATATTTATGGAAAGCTACTTTATAATATCAAAATACACGAAGCATTTCTTTTGTTCCAATGTACCACAGAGCAACGGGAGGTTCTAACTGCAAAACTGAGATGTTCTCCAGAGCCCCAGTTTCCAGCAGGAGGCAGGTTGATTACAATCTTGTTTAATGCTTTTTTAAAGACCCTTTACTCTAGAGCAAGTACTCAGAGCTTTGGTAAGCCTGTAGGATGTCAGACATTTTAAAAAATCCTTACAAAATTTCCAACACCTTGTAATAATAGACCAATCTGTGATTGGTTGTTTTCAAAGGCACAGACAAGAAGTTCACAGGTGAATTTTCTTGTAGTTGAATTTTTCCTCCTTTAATGATAAACCCAAATCTTCTTTAACTTAGCTTTGCTTACTGTTCTATTCCTGATGTGTTTGGAAAAAGGAGTGTATATAAGCTCAGAAACAACAATAAAGAACATGTAATAAATGACAACTTACCTGAGACCAGTCATACATAATTTCAGCTGCAATTCCTGCAGCCCAGAGCTTCTGAACAACGTTTATGGCTCTTTCCATTGACTTCTGGCCAACACTAACAACTAACAAATCACAAGAGCTCACTGTAAACTAGAAGAAAAAA
The DNA here is from genome assembly GCA_015471245.1 of Laticauda colubrina. Classification (NCBI taxonomy): domain Eukaryota; kingdom Metazoa; phylum Chordata; class Lepidosauria; order Squamata; family Elapidae; genus Laticauda; species Laticauda colubrina. Next base: position 43,856,824 of record BLBF01000005.1, on the reverse strand, counting down.
GAAATGGAAACCAGAATGTTACTTAATTGGATATGGATTGTTCTGAAATCACTTAAACAAGACAGGCAATGTTAATCTAAGGTTAAGATATTCTTGGTCACTTAGTATGATTCATATTACAATTATGATCATGTTTTCTAGGATGCACAAGACCCTCCTAAATAACATCTTGGCTCTTCTGAAGAGATATATTAAACAATTTGAAGCTACCATAATCTGCCCTGTCCTCTTTTATTTGTAATTGCAATTGGGTACAATTACCTACAATTAGGTGATGGAAATAGTAATGTAAATCTGAAACTGTATTATCTCATTTCATTATTTAGATTGCTTAAGAAGGATTATATTTCCTATCCTTTATGGAGTCTACCTGAAATATGAAATAAGTAGAAAGACAAACATACTGGTTCTTCCATATTCAAAACTGTGGAACTTATTCTGTCCACAGCAATGCTGACTCCAACAGCTGAAGGAACCAGACCAACTGCATCTGGGCCTCTAAACTGTGAAATCTGCAGAAACCAGAAAAAGAAATATGCTAGAAAATGATTAGTCTTTTCTTATGCCCAATAAGACAAATTTGTACCACTTACCATATGATCATATCTACCTCCAGCAGCAAGAATGTCAGTAACTGTTCTTTGTCTTCTTTTAATGTATGCAATAAACTGAAATATAATCCCATTGTGCTGCTGTATTTTATAAACCAAGCCCAAATTTATGGATATCTGTAAGATAAAATTCTTATCTCATCATTTTAATCACACCTCAGAGGTGGATAAGCCTGAAGCTACATGTGAGCTGCAGGGACCCATTTTCAACCTCCTGAAATTCCTAGAGTGAGCTAAGCTAAATTTTTTGGATACACCATTTATTTTTCTGCTAAGTTTCAGGCACCAATGTTGAGATTGTAGCTACCATTTTGACTTTTTTGACTGGCCCAGCCGTAAACACCCCTATGAGGCAAACGAAGGACATCTCCTTTGCAATTATATATTTACTGACCCTTAAACAGAATCAAATAATGTAGCTAAATCTGCAACCTACTTATTTTTTGTAAAATAATATTGCCGCTTTCAAGCTTCCAAACTTATACCATACAAAATTTTACACGGTCCCTCTTTCTCTATGATGTTTGAATATTCTTTATACAGCTGACTGACCTAACCCTATTAATGATACAATTCACTTTGCTTTACAAACCTGGAATTTTATGCCAAGTTTTTTTAACAGACCCACTGTTTCCTCCAGATCTTTCATGCCAAGTTTCACCAAAGAGGCAACTCCTGTCTTTTGCTTCACCATTGTATTCAACAATGGGGTTAGATCTTGCAGCTCCCCCTTTTGCTCGATAAATCTGTAAAGCCGAACAAGCTGAAAAGAAACATAAATATGAACAGCTGCATGCTGGGGTTCTGAACTTAAAGTGCAAAAGCTAGCTTTATATCCAGCTTAATTTCTGTATTATTTAACTTCTTTGACCGCACTTTAAAAAAAAAAACCTATGAAATATAAATACATTCCTTGACTTGCAACAGTTCATTTAGTGACCATCCAAAAATTACAAAGGCACTGAAAAAAGTGCTGTATTATCATTTTTTACACTTAGGACAGCTGCAGCATCACCATAGTCATGTGATCAAAATTCAGACACTTGGCAATTGACTCATATTTGTGGTGGCTGCTGTGTCCCAGGATTATGTGATCACTTTTTGCAATCTTCTGACAAGCACTGGCTTTAGTAGTTAACTAGATAACCCATGATTTATTGGCCATTCTTTCAATGGGGAAGCCAGATTTACTTAACAAGCATGCCATTAATTTTACAACTGCAGTGATTCACTTAGCAACTGTGGCCAGAAAGGTCATAAAATGGGGCAAAATTCACTAAACAACTTACAAGTGGTTGCAAGTTGAGGACTACTGAGTAATTCAAAGCAAACCATTGGAAAGACTCTTCTATCCTCCTCATCCCTTTTTCTAAAATTGCTGGTAGGAGAGGATGTGGTGAGATGAGGCAGTAAATTTATGAAATAAGCAGGTACACAATCTTGTACTTGCTTCTATCTAATGAACTACTTGATTATTTGTTCACACAAAACAGCTATGGATTCTTTCTGCACTCTGCCCAGAAGTGCTGTGCCTCATCTGATGATGGAGAAAAATAGAAAGAAAAAGTTAACTATGTTTTCAGACAAATAGGAATATTTGACAACTTAACCTTTTGATACTGTATATGGAAGACAAAAAATGAAAACAATGGGTTTAATTATTAACTAGATAACCCATTTGTTAGGGAATTCTTTCAGAGGTACTGTATTTCTTTACTAGATTCCTCGATGCCTTCAACAAAGACAGAATTTATACTATACCATCTTCGCTGCATATTTTGGGATACTTCAGAAATGTATCCGGGCCTTAAAAGTAGTCCAGGTTGAATTGTATCACACAATCAATCATCAGCATAGAAAATCTATCATGTCATGAACTGTTTTATGGGAACTGTAATGTTTACAACTATAAAATGTTTCACAAAATTTACTGGATTTGAATTCCATGGGAGCAGTGGTGGAATTCAAAATATTTACTACCGGTTCTGTGGGTGTGGCTTGGTCATGTGACTGGGTGGGCGTACTTGGCCATGTGACTGGGTGGGCGTGGCTAACTCAATGTCACTCACATCAAGGGGAGGCCCCTTGCAGCCATTCCTTGTCACCCAGCCTCAACTTATCTATAGTCCTGTAAAAATATTGTTCATCTTTTTTGACTTTATTATCTGCATCCCATAGATGTACTTTCATTGACCACTGAAAGGAGGAAATGGCTCACATGCTTTACTCAAGAGTGTGATATAGGCAACTGGCTTTTAAGGGGCTGCCACAAAAAAAGGGGGGGGATATATTTTCCAAAGCATCAGGAGGCAAACAAGAAGCAATGGAAGGAAACTGAACAAAGAGAGAAGCAATCTAAAACTAAGGAGAAACTTTCTGACAGTGAGAATAATTAACCAGTGGACCTGCTTGTCCCCAGAAGTTCTGGGTGATCAATCACTGAAAATTTTTAAAAGACTGGACAGCTATTTCTCTGAAATGGTATAGGGTTCCCCAAAAAGTCACTTTTCTAAGTGTTATTGGCATGCTCAGTTTTTCTGCCTGAGCAGCGGCTTGGAGTAGAAGACCTCCAAACTCCCTTTCAACTCTGTTAAACACACATGTATTTATGCTCTGGACTATAGACATTGAATGCATGAAAAAATATATCGTAGCCCTGGGCAAAAGAAAGACAGAAAAATCACTCTAGGTGTAGGGACAGTGTAAAATATTAATACATGATAAATAATGGAACAAAAATAATAGCACAGAATTTTATCTCTCTCTCTCCCTCCCTTCCTATTTCTTTTTCTTTCTTTCTCTCTTTCTCTCCCTTCCTTTCTTTCTCTCTCTCTCTCTCACATACACACATTCTTTCTCTATCTCCCTATTTCTTTTTCTTTCTTTCTCTCCCTCCCTTCCTTCCTTCCTTCCTTCCTTCCTTTCTTTCTTTCTTTCTTTCTTTCTTTCTTTCTTTCTTTCTTTCTTTCTTGTTTTCTTTCTTTCTTTCTTTCTTTCTTCTCCCTTTCACACAGACACACACAGCCGTCAGCCTTCATTCCCTCTTGTTCCAGGCACTTTACTCACAAGGGGAAGTGAATCCAACATTAGAGAAGTTCTGCAGGTAAACGGACTTGCTTTTGCAGCTCCTGCAAACTTCCCCATGGCTGGATTTCCCCCCTCCCCCCCAGTGTTCTTTCCCTCTCACTCCAGACACTTTACTCACAAGGGGAAGCAATACTTCTAATGTCCATGAAGAATCCAGCCTTGGAACAGTTTTTCAGGTTAATGGACCACTGCTCCGCCCACAGTCATATGTTTTCAAGTGGCTGCTTGAAAATACATGGCTAGGGCGGGGGAATAGTCCTCCTTTAAACTGGGGCAGCGAGCATCGGGTGGATGGGGTGAGTGAGTGGAAACTGGGTGACCGGGTTGGGGCCATAGCCAGCCAGATGTTGCTACCAATTTGGTGACTCATGCCAAATTCTTGTTACTGGTTCGCCCGAGTAGTGCGAACCGGCTGAATAGCACCTCTGCATGGGAGACATGGGATTTTGAACACATTCTGTAAATTAGCCCATTTATGGTACCTTGGTTTAAAAATTGTAACCATATTATGAACCATTTTGCCCAGTTAAAAGTTTACTGGAATGAGAGTGTATAGACTAATCAAAGAAAGATTGCAGAACTGATGAATGGAATATAAACAACAAAGTTAAATTTCAAATTTCTTACATTGTTTGATGAAAGAGAAAGATTGCAGAACTTGGCGTCTACTTCTCTTTTAGTTAGCTTTTCAGTCTGCAATAAAACAAATAGTTGTAATAGATTAGTTGATATTTCTTTATCCCTGATTTAAACAAATATCCCGCAAATGTTAAAAGTGGTTTCCATTCTAACACCTACCTGTTCAGCAATTACAGGCTAATCATTAATGAAATTACAGGTAAATATGGTTAATGCTACTGATTACCATAAATTTCATTTCATGTAAGATCTGCCAACTTTATCTTGACTTTGCGGGAATGTCTAAATAAATACTATGATGCCACTTTAAAAATGAATATATCACTATTTATAAGAGAATGAGTGCATGTTCTAGTGTTTACTGTAGTGAAAGAAACATAGTATAAACACAAGCAACCTATGTCTGGGTCTGCTCAGCGGTGAACATGTCAAGATCTAGGAATCCCCAAGAACAGCCCTCTGCAGGGCCAAACACAGTTCTGGATGCATCACCCTACTTCTAGTTCTTCTTTTATTCTCCCTATGTCCTCAACCATCTCTTATTATTCCTTCAGGCACCAAATCTACCTTATGAGATGGTTGCACTAATGTGTCTTCCATCCCTTTCCTTTAACTGTTAAGGATTTTGAAAGCTACAGAACAAAGAAGTAATATGCATTATTTACATTTCTCCTGTAGTAAATACAAAGGTAAGGAGAGGTCCCACTCTCTTTTAAAATCTTACAGCATAAGCATCCAATGTATGGAGTTGAATCTCCAGCCATTGCTAAGTTTAGCAGCACTATAGCTTTTTAGTAGGCTCATGACAAGTAGAATGCTTGCACCATTGCCTAATTGCAACTGAAATATTTTACTTAGCATCCAACATGGTTGTTCTGATGCAACTTAAAATCTCTCTTAGAATGCCCCATGAAACAATGGATGCACGATCCTGATTTTTCAAAGTTTGCCCTTCAAACTTTTGTCCCCTTTATTGTTTTGCTTTGTTTTTTATTCCCTTCCTACATATCTTGAGCTACAAAAATCTAAACAGTAACAGATGGCAATAAACAGATAGACGTTTCTGTATCTCTTTGCTGTCATTTAATGGGTATTCAGATTTTTAAGTCCAATTGTAAGGCAGGACTTGGAGGCAGCCAAAGTGCTGGCCGACTGGGCTGTTCTTCAAAGAGTCTATGTGGTGGTGAGGTTGAAGATATGGGCAAGAAAGATTAGAGAAGGCAAAATAAATACTGCAGCTGTACCTTGAGGTAATTTTCCAAGCACTTTCTCTTTATTTACAGAGAAGCTAATGCTGCCATGACCAGCTACTTAAATTATTTTTGTATATATGGGGAGGAAAATAAATAGAAAACATTGTCCATATAGGTGAGAGAAAGTGTATGTGTATTCAAAGACAGTATGTATTGGTTTCATTACGGAGTACTCATTTTTTACTGCTGTAGAGGCTTTGAAGTGCAGTTCACTATAAAAAAATAAACCTTTGCTCTCTTTTTTTGTCATAGCTTTTTGGGGTCAGTGTCCTTCTAAAGCATGGGTGTCAAAACTCCTCGCATCATGTTGCCATCATGATGTTTCACAACATTTTTGCTATTTGCAGAGCTCGGATGGGTGTGGGCTGCGCATGATACATTCAGCCCACGGGTCACCAGTTTGACACCCCTGTCCTAAAGGATATTTTAATGGACAGACATTTTTTTTCATCTTTTAGTGAATAGCTACTCTTCCTGCTCTTTTTCAACATCCTTCCTTCAGTGACAGAGGTACCCTACCAGCACATCCTGTAATACATAACATAAAAATGCAATTCAAGAACAACGTAATGTCTTACCACAGCATCGTACAGGACTGTGTAAACTTGATTGAGCTTATCTTCAGGGATCCCACAATGCAAAAGGATTGCTTTCAGCAAGGCAGTATGATTTAAGTAGATACTATAGTTTCTTTCCTAACAAACACAAATGAATTTCAGTTGCATTTCCATTACTTTTTCATGACAATTAAAACTTAAATTTCAGTATCCAGAATTTCTTCTCCTATCCCACTTCTTTGTGTGCTATATCACAACTGAAACTACCTACACTAAGAGAATCTTACTTGACAATGAATTTAATTCCTAAATGAAGAATCTGAAGACCCATGAACCCACAGAGGCTTTTCTGGAATAGAAGCTTCCTTCTCAACAATATTCCGGGATAACACAAATCTTCTGAATTGGATTTGATTAATGTGTTAGATTTAATTCAATTTAACTGAATTTCATTAATGAATTAGATTTAATCCAATTGCACTGGATTTCATTAATGAAAAATATTATGTTATGGCTGGATACGTCATTAAATCAAGCATCTCCTATATCAATAGTTTAAGTCACCAATAAATCACTATTTTTTGGAGTAATATTGTATAATATTGTATTATATTGGAACCTTTACTATACAATTATTAGCACTCACCCATCTTTTTTACTAGTGAAAATGTTTTTTCTAGTTTTTTTCTTATTTGTTTTCTTATTTTATTTTTGTTTAAACCTCCTTTTTATTTCTTGTTTTTCATACTTGTGAGCCACCTAGAGTAGCCTCATGGTGAGGTAGGCGGCAAATAAATTTTATAATGATAATAGTAATGATTAGTTTGCATCTACTCAGAATAGGAACAGAGAAGGAACTAAGTCATATGTCTACTAGTCTTCTTAGCAATAGGAGGAGTTAAATCCTGGATTCTCAGTGAAGAAAATAACATTGACCCTATACCTTTTGGAAAGGACATGGCAGAAAAACACCTACTTGCAGCACTGGAAATTCCTGGATTATTTCACAGATTGTATAGATTGTTTCTGCAATAGGTAAAAAACTATTTCCAGTAGGTGTGATTATATCAAATGCACATTCTAAGAGTTCTCTTGGATGACAACGATCTAATTTCCGAGGCCTGAAAACTCGCTCAATGCAGTATCTAAAGAGATAAATGTTTGTAGATGAAACACAGGAAACCATCACAAGCGCTAGTATTAATCAATCTATCCAGTTTTATCTACTCCAATTGGCCATGATTACCAAAAGCATATTTCTCATTGTTTAGACCTCTTAAGTTACGCTCCTGTAATTCCCCTATATTTGGGGACATTATTTAATTATCAAACTTGGCTGCAAATTTATGCAGCTTGGCTCTCAACAATTCTGGATGGTTTACAAGAAGGATATTACAAAAACATCAATTTTAAAAAGGAAGATAAAAGGTAAGATTGGCAGAAAGGATGTGTATGAAGTGAAGGTTCTCACTCTCCCTCATAAAAAGCCTGAGCAAAGAGGTAGGTTTTCATGGCCCTTCTAAACAACAGCAAAGCAGGGGGTCACCCGGAAGAACTTATTCCAAAAGGCATGTGCTGCTACAGAGAAAGTGTGTTTATGGGACTCCAATAGATGACATAGTTTAACTGAAGGATCCTGGAGTACCAACCATGTAAGATAATATAAGTCAGATAGATATTATGGGAGACAGGTAGCCACGCAATTAATCAGTCCTATGCCATGTATGTTACAAGTAACGATCAGCATCTTGAATCATGGTCAGAAGCAATTGAGGTGCCTCTCATTGCCTGCATCACCAGTTGAAGTTTCTGGGTGTTCCGGCCTAAGTAAACCATACTGCAGTTGTCAAGTCATGAGGTAACCAGGCATGAGTAACTATCTGAAGGGTCCACTATGACAATGAATGATGTGCTCCAATATACATAAGGTGCATTATGTTGGGAATGGTTGCTTCAAGGCCCTAAATAAGGATTTTTCTGAGATATATTACTGGAGATTCCTTTTAACTGCAGATGCCAGGAAGCTCCATTCGAAACATACGGTTTTCAATAAACTTTGGTCCTTTTTCTAAGCCAGCTTTATTTTACAGAAGTACAATGCATAAACATTCCATCTTTGTCCAGTTTTGAAAACAATAAAAATATATGCCTGAAAGATTTCTCTTACCTTTTCAAGTTTGTTATATTATTTCTAGCTACAAATCTTGCAAATGGAATCTGAAAGGAGGTATAAAAGCAGGTTATAAACTTGAAAAAAAATCAGTATAAAGCAAAGTATCATTTTCATGGTTAAACAGCAGCAATCTTTAAGTGAAAATATAGTTTACAATATAAAGAAACCAAGATGTTTTACTATGAATGTAAACTTATCTTCCTATCAAACACGGAATTATACTGACATTTCTTTTCTTCCTTCCCAATGTCCTTGGGCAAGCTCTTTAAATCAGTTTCTTATCTGCAGTAGTTAATTTGGTGATACTGCCTGAGAACTACAAATGCTGTCCTCCTGAAGAAATCTGGAGGCTAGACTAGGCAAGGCTGGTCCAAGATCCTTGAAGATGATATTCCTACTCACTCTGAGATCATAAGGAAGCATCACCAGCATTCCACTGTGGTCCATCAAATATGAAGCTTCATTGTGCTCATACAGTTTTCTATTCCTAGGCATCAGCAGGGGAGTGTGCATCTTGACAGCTCCTGTGCAAAAATGATAATAACTATGAAAATTCCACAGAATATAATTTTTTTGAAAGAAATTGTTTCATAAACCTTAACTTTTTCATTCTCACTTAACATTCTCATTTTCAAATAAAGTATGTGTTTATGACTTATTTCAAGTAGAGACATTTGAACTTCTGTGCATATTTATTCATTCAATGTTTCAATAAATGTAATTATCTGATAGCTGAAAACTCTACCTAGTAGTCATATACTGTAAATATAGTACTGAATATGTCTGACATTAATTCAAGAACAAGGTATGAAGGGTACAGAAGTACAGTATCTATTTGTGCTGTTACAATAATAATGCTGCATACCTTTCTTATCAAAATATCTCAATCTAATTCAAGAATATTCGATATAAACATACATACCATGTCTTTTAAATATTCGGCTAATTGTCTCACACACATGTTGTTGAATCTTGGTCGACCAAACTGAAAAGCTACCCTAAAATTAACAGTGATCAGAAGTAAGCAATGCATTTTCCTCTTCAGTTACAAAAATACAGTGTGCATCTGGACCATGACCAGATGGTTTATATTCATTCAGCTTAATATACTTTACTAATTAGCAAATATGTTTTCAGTAAATATTTGCAGTTTCAAATTGTCAAATGAGTTTTCTATTCCCAAAAAGGGAGAGTTAAGTAATGTGTATTTGTTTCTTTCACTTCATTAGCCTTTGAGAATTTGTATGCTTGAAATCTGGTTCTCATGCCTGCAATTTACTCCCATATTCCACCTCAGCTCACAAATTAATACAGATGACTTTGGAAACAGTGCCTGACTAGGCACTTCAGCGCTTATATTTTATTTGCACATATTAAACTGAGTTTCTCCTGATCTGCAGGAAATAGATCCTAGGATTTTTATTAACTTTTTTGTTTTTTTTAAACGTGTAATATGTTTTTGCAATAAATGTGTACCATGTCTTGATTTTTAAAAAAAGCTATTGCCTATAATAATGGGCAATATGTTTAAATATACCTCAGAAATTCTGTCTTGAAAGGACTCAGATTGAAAAGAAAGCACCTACTGTATGTGAGTTGGGAAACAGAGGTTTAATAAATTATTATTAAGCAATAATAAATCAGATTGGCCACAACGTTGTCAATATTCTGTAAGGCTTAAAGATTGGCTTGTCACTAGGCCTAAAATGGGGTTGAGCATTGGCTATGTTAATTGTTATGGATGAGTCTGTTTTTACTCTGGCTATTGTTGTATGTATTTTTTCCTCCCTTTTTAATATTTTTAACATGGTCAGTCATTAATTTGGGATGGGCAGCCCTATAAATTGATTAATAAAATAAAATTATTATTATTATGGCTTCAAAAGTACATATCACTACCAATGAAAAGAGCTATAAGACATAATGGGAAGCCACAGAGCAGCAACCAAAACAACAACTAATATTTTCTTCCCCTGCCAATTTTCATGCTATGTGTATGAAAGTACTACACTGGAAGCATTAGAAGTAGTCAAAGCAATATTTCCCAATGTTTTTTACCTTTCTTACCCATTAGTTTCCTCCCACCTTTTCCCCTTCTGTTTGTGGTTTCTTGTTCCGTTATTATTTTAAAAGTAATAATATAAGATTCCAATCATATCTAAGTTGCTGTTTCTTTTCAATGCAGACTTAAGACTTAAGAACACACCTTGAGGATATCACTATCATAGGTATAATCTATTGCGGGAGAAATGCGCTGGGAGAATATTTGGCCCATCATGTTCCGATATGCTTTTCCGTCCACATTTGCTAAAGTATGATGAAGGACTTCATGAAGTTCAGACTCTTCCAACTGAGGAGGTGGAAGATGTTCACTTTTTAAGAGCTCCATAGCAGTTGGTCGTTTTGAAGGATCATGGTTTAATAGCCAAGCAATCACCAGTTTCTAAAAAGCCAAAATATATATAGTGACATTTTAAATGTGTAAATTGAAGAGTTCTATCTTTAGATATGTCTTCCTAGTTACACACCATCAATTATATCATATTTTCAGCTGATGTCAGAAAATACAAAAATATTGAACAACCTTTCAGCCATGCTAATAAAATCTATAAACTGTAATACTTAAGCCATTTTTGAAAAATATTACTTCAATATTACTTTCTAAACATTATTTTACTTCAAGGAACTAGATATGTATTATTAAATCCTAATGGGGCAAACAGATATTGATTATTTATTATTAACTGTCAATAAAGAAAAATATTTGTAGCTCAGGGTTGACATGAGAGGTCCTTGGTGCTCTCTGAGCTTAGTTGTTTTCTTGCAGATGTTTCATTACCCAAACTAGTAACATCATCAGTGATTATCAGTGGATAATGAAACAGCTGTAACAGAAACAGATACCACTCAGAGTTGCTCTGGCAGTGAGATTAAACCGTTAACACACAATGTAATAATTACTTTTTTTTAAAAAAAATGAATACCTGTTTTACATTTTTCACTTCATCAAAGTCTTCTGGAAATTCAATGGATGGCTGAAAAATAAAACACATTGGAATCATCTTAAAAGTTGTATGTATCAAAATGAAAATAACTTTGCCATTTAGAATTATGGAGGGTAGCCTTTCCCAACCTAATGACTTTCAGGAGTGTTAGACATCATTTTTTTAGTTCCCAGATAGCTGCTTCCATCCATGTTCATACATACATGCATATCCAGCTACATTGTCCATATAGGCACAGCAATAAAGCAGCTAAGTATTTCTTGCAAAAGATGTGGCTGCTTAAATAGTCCAAAGAGAAATTCTTCATTTAAGCTAAAATGTTTTATGACACACTTCTTGCTAATGCTTTGCACTGCCCTGATATGGCAGTCCTTGAATTACAACCATAATTGAGACCAGAATTACCATCGCTAAGTGAGATAATTGTAAAGCAAGTCACACCTGCTTTTATGAACTTTTTTTCCTATGATCATTAAGCGAAGCAACAAGGTTCTTAAATGCATCACATGACTGTTAACAGAATTCGGCTTCCCCCATTGATTTTAGTTGTCAGAAACCAGTTGGAAAAGTAGCAAATGATGAGCATGTGAAGCTGTAATCATAAATAAATGGCAACTGCCAATCACTACAATTTTGATCATGTGAAACACTCATACACATACACACACACTGTTAGCAATTAAGTTAGTCTTATATGACCTAGAGCAATTGGCATGGATTTTTTTTTAAAAACTGCCTTATTAAGTAAGTTGTTGCTGGACAAATTATAAATGAAATTTATACATACAAGCCTTAACTGACTGAGAACAAAGATTCTTTCCGATGCAGTATTCATTGGATGATAGGACATCTCAAAGAATATTATACCCAAGCTGAAGAGGTCCACTTTCTAGAAAAAGAAAACTGGAAGTCAGTCCACATTCAAGAAATAGAAATCTGAAATCTAAACAGTCTGGATATCTTAGTTTAACCAGATTGTGTATCTAACAGTGGGCCCATTTAAAAAAAAATATTGCAAAGAACTTCTGACTGCAAATTGAATTCTAGGACAGTTGACAAAATAACAATGACACTGTACAATTGCTGCCATTATACTTTTATATAATACGAATGTTTGAATTAAACAAAAGATAGCATCCAAATGCTAGGCAAGAGGAAATGTGTCTTAAAATGTGAATAGTCAATCTATAAAATCAATCCTTTTTTAAAACTTCTACATGATAGCAAATACCATTTTAAAGGCTTTCCCCTATGAATAACAAAAGGTTATTAAAACTGTTATTGTTTTTATATCCTCTTTTTCTGCCTATAAATCAGTGTTTCTCAAGCCTAACAACTTTAAGAGGTGTGGACTTTTCAATGCCAAGAATTCTGGGAGTTGAAGTCCACACTTCTTAGAATTGCCAAGATTGAAACACAGTGCTATAAACCATGCAGGGAACTTCAGTAAAGAAAAACCAATTCACAAGAACTCCATGTCGTAATAGAAGTAAATGGCAATCTTTGGCTCTAAGGAAGAAACCTGGATCCAAAAAACCCTCTGTAGATTTCACACAATGTCATTGTGGCAATTTCCCTGATAAGAATGTGGCATGGACATTTTTACCTGATTGTATGTAGATTTAGTATTTCCTTGGACTTCTGGACTCACATAAAGAGCAGTGCCAACCATTCCTGTTAAGTTTCCTGTTAAAAACCAAAGATTTAATTATTGAACTTTATTAACTGCTTTCCTGCCTTTTAAATGTTTAGAAAGTAACTCACATGTTTTACATTATTTTTTATAGCTTGAAAATGCAATCATTCTACAGTGAGTTTGCAAGTATGAATCCAAGTAGATATATCTGCCTGAAATATTTTAACCAATCAGGCTTCTTGTATCTCCTTTGCTGTATAATCGGAGCTGTGAATATGCATGTGTGGTTATGTGTTATTTTAAAATCCAAGTTTTCAGTATTTATTGAAACTCTTTATATTCCAGGTGTTCACTGTATTTTTACCAATATTATGTACATTATTTTTTTGAAGAGAATCCGTTTCATTGCAAAATGGTTAGGGAAGTGTTGAAGAAAAGTCCTTAAGCAGAAGCAGACTAAAAGTTAACAAGAAAACGCAAGAGAGGTTCAAACTGCTAATGTATTCAATGGAGCTGCTGTTGTTCACAACAGAATGCCAGAAACACTAGTTAGGACAAAAACAATCATAAATATTAACATTTCTTAGTGTTCAAATATGAAAACTATTCATACAGGAAATCGTTGGGTATTATTGGGACTTGCCAGCAACTGACATAAAGTTGCTTAAAAATTAAGCTTGGTCAGCATATGAAGAACAAATGCTATCCCTGATCCTGTAATTTGAAACATATTAATTCATTTCAATCTTGGAAATCTGTATTTCAAAACTATATGTTTAAAAAAGCAGGAAAACACGCGGCTTTACACCTACCCAATGGATCATTTTTAACCACATTTTGGTTGGAAACTTCTTCTCCAGGTTTAGAGTCTACCTGAAAAAGAAAACACACAATATCTGGTTATAGTTCACACTCTTAGATCTGAATAACGGCTGTGTTGTTTGAAAATATGTTGTTTGAAAATGTATGCAATGGCAATGCATTAGACTTTAGTCCCTGTTCAGCTATGAAACTGATGAGCTGGATCTTGAGCTAGTGAGGATACAAATGTGATGTTGACAAGTATGTATACCATATGATGCACAGTGTAAGTAGAATTAACAACTCTTATAAAGATTTATTTATTAGCCGTATAAACTAAAATTAAAACATTGCCTTGTTCTATAAATAATAATGTATCACAAATTATATGTTACAGCATTCACCTTTTCTTATAAACACTTACTGTATTTGCTGGGTGATCTGTTGCCAAACCAAAGTCACCAATTTTCACATGATCTTCTGAATCTAAAAAAATGTTGACAGGTTTCAGATCTCGGTGAATCATTCCCTTTAATAAAATCAAATAGAGTTTGATATGAAACATATGATATGAATATCACCTTAATAAATATTGAATCACACCTTAAATAAAATATAACATTGGACCCTCTAGTATGAGTCAGCTCAGCCTTTAAGAGTAGCAGGGCAAATTTTGTTTACTTTTCTATATTGCATGATGATTATCACAAATGATGATCAAGATGGTAAGAATATGATGATTATATGGGCACAATTTTTGAAAACTGCCCAGAGTATAAAAACATATGTTATATTTTTTATTATTATTGTTAATGCTACTTGTAAGCCTCCCTGGTAGGATATATATTCTAAAAACAGATTATACTAATAAATATTGCACTAATACCACTAAAAGTTATTGTGACTTATTGTGGTTAACTCATCCAGTTAAAAACTAGGAGACTGTGAGTTCTAGTTTGGTCTTCAATACAAAGCCAGCTGGGTGAACTTGACAAGTCACTCTCTCTCAGCCTTAAGAAGCAATCACTGGCAAGCCTAGCCAAGAAAACTATAGTGTCTCGTCTAGATAGTCACCAGGAGTCAAAAACTGACTTAAAGGTACCACCCCCTAAAACTGTCTAGTATTACTACTTATAGTATTTTAATGATCCCATAATCCCTTGCAGGGTGGAGTCTGGGCAACTGAATGGAGCTAATGGAGTGATTTAATGGCCGGATGCCCTTCCTATCATCAATTTAAAGTTTTGTTCAGCAGATATATTCTCAGTGTACCCAGAAAAAAAAAATCTGCCTCTACCTAGAATTGAACTCATAGCCTCCTGATCGTGAGGCGAGAGCTCTACCTCTAGTTCATCACACCACTCGTCTACTATTACTACTACTGTTTATAATTTCATTACTAACAGTAGCATTAGACACAAAGAGATTTCAAAGATATACATGCACAACTTCAATTCAATATTACTACAGTAAAGGTAATGCAAACCAGCCAGAGGTAACTAAATAATAAAAATGTTAGAACATGGGGGAAAACTGGGAATGGATAAAGAAAAATTATATCATAATAGCATTAATAGCAAATCAATAATATCCCAAACTTGGGATATGAACAATAACCTATCTTGTCTGGAGTGAGGCTGTTACCAGGCGGCCTTCAAGGGCCAATTGTGCAGGCAGAATTGGCACTGAAGCTTTACCCTGCAAAATTGCACTGAAGTTTAAAAAATTGCACTGGGTTTAAAACACTGTTGTGTTTTAAAACTGCACTTGCTTGAAACAGTGCATATCTCCCAGAATCACTTATTTTCAAAGGGGATGGGAAAAGAGAGCAAAATCAACTAAAACTTGTCCCATTCTATTATATTGTCCATAGCTTCATTAGCTCAACCAGTAGCATCAACATAAGTATGCCCAGAATATAAAAAAAATAAAATAAAAAAAAACACAGAAAAGATTTTTAAAATATCCCATATAATCTAATTTTACAAGGTTTAGAAAATACAAAATACAGCCACAAACAGCAAAATGTGCCAAATTTTGTTGGTACAACCAGGAAGGACACCAGATTTGCAAAATAGGATTTGGCAGGTTATTTATCTCTGACTAAGGAGATACATCAGGTGGTTAGTCAGGTGGATAGTCAGGATTTTGCTGGCAAAATCAAACGTATATTGTCAGATATACTGGGAAGCAAAAATGAAAATCGGATAGCAATGAAATAATTGAGACCTCCCCAAGACCAGAATATCTTTCTGGTAACTAAAATCTTAACTAAAATCTAACAAAGTACAAGAGATGTACATTAGCTTGGAATGATCATCACTGACCTTTTCATGGATATATGTTAAACCATCCAATATTTCCCGGAAAAGTCTCCAAAGACGATTGACATCTTGGTATAAACCTTGATCAATGGTATCTCGTAATGTGCTCTTTTCACAATATTCCATCTTTAGAGGCAAGATTAAGGAGGGGAAAAAAGCTGAAAGCATCTGGGAATGTCATCATATGTATAATTGTTCTTAGGTATTCGACCACCCAGATTTTGGGTGATTAACCATTTAAATACTGGAGGCTTCCCCTTTAAAAGAAATTTATTTAAAGAAATGTATTATGACTGGCTAGATTTAATCCTTTTTTTGAGGGCAGACAAGGGAAGGAGACAAAAAATGAAAACTATAGGTTTGTTTGCCTGAATTTCATTTGCTTAGCTACCTGACTGGAAAAAAACCCAGTCCTTCAAAGAAATCAATGTCTTTTCACTTTATTATGCCAAGGAAGAAGTTTATGTGATTCATAAGAATGCTTCTACATACTTATATTGTTTGAACAATTCTAAGGGTGTATAACACCCAGTCCTTGTAGTCATTACCCTTTTCAAAGGTACACAGTATTTGATTAACCCAGGTACAGCAATTTTGAATGTTTCATGGGATGAAGCAAATCTAATACAAAGTGGTTTTTTTTAAAGATCAGCCAAAGCTTTTAACACCTGTTCTCTTTGTGGATTATTTCTCACATCACATGCAATAGGTAGACATGTTCTTCTCCCACAGCAGGTGGCAGTATCTGGCTGATCTTAAGAAACTGACAGGATTAATATGTGGAGGGGAGACAATCAGGAAATCAAAAAATCAAAAAAAAAGGTCCAAATTGAGTAATCAAAATCCCAGCCAAACATCTGAAGTCCATGCGTGTATCTATGTAGTTATTAGGAGCTGAGCTTGAGCTGAGAGAGATTTCACTATTTTAAGCATGCTCTGAAATCATAAATTGTTTGCTTCTAAAACTTGTATGCCTGAAAAAATTCTCAGATTTCTTAGATGGATACTGACTATAACATTCCTTCTATCTCAGAAACAGACAATGTTCATTTTATTCTGAATACATTTATTCTGGATGTACCAGATGATAATTTCCAACCTGAATATAAAGATGGTGCACAGTCTGAAACACAGATGTTTTGTTTTCTTCATTAGGACTATCTTTTTCCTTGTAGTCTTCATCCTAGATCACAAAAATACAGAAGTACAATATAAGTCTAATTCTTCACTACATGTATTTAATCAGTCCATAAATCCATAACATTTCTTTTATGTAAAAACAACGTTTTATTTGCTAAAATGCCAAATAAACTTGTTTTATTTGTATTCTACCATCCATCATCACAAATGATGCTGGGTACAAATATTCTTATCAATAAAGCAATTGCAATGTTATTGTGGCTTTTAACTGTAAGCAGAACTATATCACAATACATGATGTTGATTGACAGACAATCAATCCACAGATTTGAAAGAGGCGGCTTAAAGCTGTATTTTCAATAGAATATTTACCATAATCTGATTTCTATTATTGTCTTCTTCATGATCAAAAATGATATCACTCTCAGAATCTGCTGCTGGCCTAAATCAAGAAACAAGAGCTTTTAAATATCCAAATCTTTGCAGAAGGTGCTTTTTACCTCACATGTTCCACAGAGGTATGTAATTCATTAGGTTAAAAATTACTCTATTGCTGTGATATTTATAGTTTCCATTTATTAATTTAATTATTAGTTTTTGTTGTTTTAATTACATTGTACACCCATGGCCTATTTATATATGGCCTATTTAATTAAATGCAATATCTCATCTCATCTGACAGGCAAAAATCCTAAAATATGGTTTATCTTCCATTTCAGGTGCTGTACACAGTTTAAGTACTGCCAGTCAAAATACATGTTTCAATGAATCTATTGATGAACATATGGTGGCATAACTTCTGCATAATACAAACTTAACACAGCAGAAAGCCAGCATCGTCTAGTGCTTAAAGCATCAGGCCAGAAACCAGGAGACTGTGAGTTCTAGTCCTGCTTTAGCCAAGAAAGTTGACTAGGTGACTTTGTGCCAGTCACTCTCTCTCTCTCAGCCCAATTCATCTCACAGGATGATTGTTATGGAGAAAAGATTATTAGATATGTTCGCTATTTTGAGTTATTTATCAAAAATAAAGGTGAATAAACAATCAAATCAATTGACAGTAAACAAGCAAAAAGAAAGCACAGAAATTAATTGTTCCTACTTACAAGAAAGACTGTGAAAAGACTCCTTCCCCTTCATCATCATCATCATCATCATCACTGGATTCCTGATCAGCTCCACTGAACCTGGCACTGGTTGATCTTTCACAGGAGGTGCTCCACTCCACTGAACTGGTCAGGATAGGAGGAGGGGCATTTGCTTCTATGTCATCCACAAATGCCTGCTCACCTTTCCTGTTCTCAACCAGCTTCTCAGCTACTTTCTTCTCTTCTGTGCTTTCCGATGTAGAATTATTAAGCAGAGGACCCTCATATTTCTCTATCCAGGCATTGTAATATCGCACGATGTTCTCATGGTTCAGCCGTGACAAAAGTGTGACTTCCCCTTTGATTCTTCGAAACTGCTTGCTTGTGGGATTTATACGAATTCGCTTCACAGCATAACAGCAGCCATCTAGTTTGTTCTGGACCTGTCCATTGAAAAAGGGTACAAGACAGATGCTTCAATGGAGATTATATAAAAACAATTCCTTCTAGGCATCTGCTCATTTCTTTTTGTCCAAAATAAATTCTATTTTTTTCTCTTTATTCTTTGCACAGCTGGATAAGGTCAGCATTTGTTACACAATCCTTGTTTTATTTAGCAATTGCAATAGCACTTAGACTTATCCGCTGCTTCACAGTGCCTTACAGCCCTGTCTAAGAGGTTTACAGAGTCAGCCTATTGCCCCCAACAATCTGGATCCTCATTTTCCTGACCTCGGAAGGATGGAAGGATGAGTACACCTCGAGCCTGGTGAGAAACGAACTGCACAACTGCAGGCAGCCGGCAGGCAGCAGAAATAGCCTGCAGTACTGAATTTTAACCACTGCGTCACCACACTTACACACGTAACTCAAAGTAATTCTATTGAGTAAAATTTATTTTGCGCTGAACACTGCTTTACCTTGATGACTGCTCCAAAGGCTCCTTTTCCAAGCAACTGTAGTTCTTCAAATTCATTGTAATACCGGGAAAGTTGCCTCTGTGTTTCTGTGACATGAACATCACTAGCAATCTGACTGCTAGAAATAACAGTTTCGGTATCATCTATTGCTGGTGAATCTGAAATGTTAAAAAAATATATAATAGAAAGGGAAATGATTTGTATACAACCTGATATTTAAAACTAACACAAGCTGGTATGACTCTTGGTGTGGGAGATTAAAGCCTCTACTGGATTGCAGTCTAATGTGCTGATTATTACAAAAATGTATTGGCAGGTGACTCAAAGTCACCCAGCCAGCTTTCAAGCCTAAGGGAAGCTTAGAACTCACATAATGAGGATATTTATATCAAGAATACTCCCTATCTGAAAAATATAAGATAGGAACATTTTGTGATGGTTCAGGCATAAATAATGGTTTAGAATTATTTTATTGCCTATTGATTTCAA
Source organism: Laticauda colubrina (assembly GCA_015471245.1). Lineage (NCBI taxonomy): Eukaryota > Metazoa > Chordata > Lepidosauria > Squamata > Elapidae > Laticauda > Laticauda colubrina. Next base: position 43,837,101 of record BLBF01000005.1, on the reverse strand, counting down.
CTGGTATTAGAAATTACGATATTGTACGTCTGAAATTCCCTCAAATAAGATCTTTAAATAAACATCTACCAAAAACCTCATTATCCTGACAGGCATTTTATATTTAAAGTTGCAACTCTTTTAACACAACCTAAAGATATATGCCATGCATTTTTAAAATAGAGTTATATGTTTACCTAAAAGGCTGGCACATTAGAAACATTGAAATAATTACCATCTGGGCTTTCTTCCAATATGGGTGCTTTTACAAGTGGTGGATTTATAAAACTATGCTGTAGCAGTTGCTGAGGACTCCATCTTTCTTTATCTTCCAAGCAAACACACCTGAATGCGACCCAAACAAATAGAAGGTTAATGTTGCTATTTAGGTTGTAACTATATGAATCTTTGACATTTTTGCAATTAAAGCTGCAAAACTTAAGTATAAATACAGTAGTTCTCGACTAACAACTGTTCATTAGTGACCATTTAAAATCTGTTTAAAGTTACAACAGCACTGCTAAAAGTGGCCTATGACCATTTTTCACAGTTACAACTTTTGCAGCATCCTGCAATCACCTTTTACTACTTACTGGCAATGGGGAAGCAAGATTCACTTAACAACTGGGTTATTAACTAAAATGCTGCAGTGATTCACTTAACAACTGTGGCAAGAAACATTGTAAAATAGGGCAAAACTCATTTAACAGATGTCTCACTAAACTACAGAAATGTTGGGCTCAATTGTGTCATAAGTTGAGGACTACTCATATAGCTTTCTATAGCTTTGTGCTCTTCAAGGGTTGAAATCTTGGGAGACAGAGTCTCAGATCTTTCTGAAGGAAATTGTTAAGTAGGAAGTAAAATGTTTTCCTTAATTAATTTCTCTTAATACAGAAATATGCAATTTTATCATAAGAATTAGGTAGCAACATCCTAAAAAAATATAGTTAGATAATAATGCCAAATCACATAAATTTTTTCAGATATTGTTCGAATCACATTTTAGCATTTCAAAAATCCCAGGTTTTATGTATAGTTTTCTGTCAGCAGATCAGAAACCACTGGATAAAATAATTCTCCCTCTAGAGCAGAAAGTAGAGGATATGAGGAGATGGACAAAAATTACATATAATCCACAACATACGTTGATTGCTATAAATTTACAGGCTGGTCCTGGTATTTATTTATTAAACTTCTATATCAGGCATCTCAACCTAGTAGCAATTTTATGTGATCTACAATCAATAAAAGCAACAATATGAAACATTAAAACATTAATCAGATATACCTGATAAATACCATGCAGGAAAAAAGGATCACTATATGTTCTAATAGTTGGGATGTGATTTTAAGTCCAGTTGTTATATGTATTAATGCATTTAATTATTGTTAATAAGTTTAAGATATCAAAACACAGTCTAAATTAAAAATACTCTTATGTCCACCAAAAAAAGTGTATTATCACAAAGGACTTAAAAGCTGCACTATATCCTCCAAATTATACTGCAGCATATGTTTGCAATATTTTATATCTACAAAAAATTAGATGGATAGTATTCTGGTCCAATAAAGAACCTAAAACTTGATTAAAATCCTAAGTCATAATTATCTGATCTACAGTCAAAGTAAAATTAGGCATGCAAAATATCTGTGAAGTATCTTCTTGAAATCCTTAGTACAGCTATAAAAGTTTAGGATTTACATTATTCTATTTGGTAAGAATCTACTTCCTCTGGGCCTGAGGCTCTTTATGTTCCACAAAACTAATAATAAAACTATTATGTTGGGCTACAACTCAAAGTATAGAAGCACATATGCACAGCTTATATCTTTCCAAGGGAAAAAAAATAGGGGAAAACTATCCAACATAAACTTTTATAAAGAAACATAAACAAAGGAAAATTAGATCAGTTGCTGGCCAATAAAAAATAAAAAACACAAAAATTAAGAGGAAAGAATTTAAGTGTAGAACCAAAACTAACAACCCACCCATCCCAAGTTAGTTAACACAACATTATAAAATCAATATAAGGTGTAAAAATACTTTTAATTATTCACCATTTGATTTTAGAATAATGCATGATTTTATTGTCTTCAACGAATAGGGGAAATTAAAAAAAAAACATATTCATGTGCATAAATTCCAGTTGCCTACCTAAATAATTATTTTGGTTTGTAAACCTTGAATCATGTTAAAATCACAAAGAGCCAGGGGTGGGCTTCAAAAATTTTAGCAATGGGTTCTGTGCCTGGTTGCTGGGTGGGCATGGTCTAGTTGGCCTTCTGCACCACAGTTTGGGGGGGGGGGTTTACCCTCCCCTGGCTCTAAAGGCTTTCCTTGAGCCTCCAGGAGGGCAAAAACTGCTTCTTTGGGCTCCGGAGGCTCTCTGGAAGCCAGAAACAGGCCCATTTTCAGCCTTCCCGAACTTCTGGGAGGTCTGTCTTTCGCCCTCCCCTCCGTGCATGCCCTGCACTTATCTGCATCCAAAACAGGCCACGTGGGAACTCCTGGGGGGGGCGGATGGGCAGAGCCAGCCAGGAGTAGGATTTGTGGGTTCTCCGAACTGCACAGAATCTTAACTAGGGGATCTCCCAAAACCCTGTAAACCCCCAGCAGCCCACCCCTGCAAAGAGCAATTATTAAATTATTTAAATAGTTAAGATTTCCACCTGCATCCTAAATTATAATTATGCATTATTATGTTCAATAATGGTTAAAACATTATGGATTATTTACATACTTTTTCAAAAAGTCTTGAAAATCACCAGGCAAATCACTTGGAATTGTGATTGGATATTCCTTGGTTAGCCATCCTTGGCTGAGAGCAAGCAACATCAAACCCAATCTCCATATGTCTCCCTTCTTCCCTGGTTTGTTGGGTAAGGCATCCTCACTAAAGTGGACTTTGGTTTGCTCAAAAACATCCTCCTTACAGATTTCCGCTAACCGTTTGGAAATACTGTAGTCAGTCATCTTGATGTTTCCTTCAGTATCTACCAAAATGCTGGATGCACTCAAAACTTTGTGGACCACTGAATTACTATGTAAATAGTCAAGAGCTGACAAAAGCTGAGTTGCATAGTGGCGCAACTGATCAACAGGAAGTGGGATCTCTCTGTCCAAGTACACAGAAAGGTTAGATCCATTGATGTGTTCCACCAATATATGTACTACAATTGAGTCACTGTGCTCTTTAAAGGTCATAGAAAGGTAACGAACTATGTTAGGATGGTTTAATTTTACCAGAGAACTGAATTCTGTTTCTGCTCCCTGTATCTGTTGAAAGGAAACAAACATTTAAATTAGTATTGAATTATGGAAGGAATATGCTCACTCAAGATATTTTCCGGACAAAATACCGAACCCCAGTCGAGGAAGTTAGATAAAAGACATTTGTTAGCTATTAATCATGTGTCCAACCTATTTGTTTCTGTTTTTGCACAAAACATTTCATTAAGAACTGAATCATGGAAGGAAAGGACTATAGGAATGGTCTTTAGGGCTGTGCAAGCTACCAAAATTATTCAGAGGAAGCAAGATGGTGTCTTTGAAAGAGTTGAATTAATGAATTGATTGCTTGAAGCATGCTGACTTGGAGGCCAGAAGGCAGATAGACTATTCTTCAATGAATAGTGGACAGATAGCATGCACACACATTTGCATGATTGTAAAACACTGCTTCTGAATGATTTTTATAGCATTCAAAATCTTAATGATTAAAATAACATGCCTAAAGATTTGTACTGTAAATTTATGTTAATCCTGCTCAATCCAATGTCTTTCATTTGTGCTCCGAATTCTCATGGAATCATGGCATCTATAGGACCACAAACTAGAGAAAAATTATCTTTCTTCATGCATTTGATAAATCCTTAATAATTTCTACAAAAGTATGTATGTATGTATGTATGTATTTTATTTATTTGATTTGTCAATCACTTACAAGATAATAGGTGTAAGTACAAACACAGTTATGAATACATGAAATTGATACATTTAAGAAAAATAAAAAGAAACAACAGGACAGGGACAGTAGGCACGTTGGTGGGATTATGCATGCCCCCCTACAGACCTCTTAGGAAAGGGGTGAGATCAATAGTAGACAGTCTAAGGTTAAAGTTTTGGTCTGTTCTGTTCTGTTCCAAAGTATCCAGGAAGAGTTTCACATTCATTACTGATAGTCAATTCTTTGTTATACAACATATCTCAGGTGCCAGATGTTGTTATAATTTTCAAGTAGCAATAATCAAAGGAACCACAAGACAAAAGAAAACACACACAAAAGAATGATTACCTGTTTTTTACACCTTTCAATCTTTTCCTTTTCTTGAGTTGTGAGAAATTTCCCCATTTTCTTTTGCCACTGAAGTAGCCATTCATGCACTTGGACAAAGTTGCCAGAACAAATATCTAAAGCATTATAGATTGCTTTACCAAGTTGTTCATCTTTGCCTTTAGATAAAGGTAGATAAAGATATCAGTTATTAATGCAGATATTCTTTAGATTTCAAGTTCATATTAAATCAGATATTAGTTCCATTAAATATGTATTCTCTCCTTTTGTTGCCATTGTTTTCGATACATTGAGGTGACGTAGGGTTATATTCAAAAATAATAAAAAACTATCAATATTTTTTGGTGGGCTTAAACTGCAGCATTTTGACCATCTCTCATATGGAAGGGGAAATAATCAAAAGATGTTAATATTCACAATTGCCCAATCAGACCACACATTCATGATAAGAGAGACAATCGTTCTCACAATTATTACTACCATAAAATCCATCATATTAATATTCAACGTCAGAAGTGGCTTGCTGCTTCAGCAGAATGATCAACGCAGCCTTAGACACACCCTGGGGTTTTACTTGCATAAGTATCTGATATCACAGATATTCCATACCCAGTGAAGATTCCGTTTGGTGGTAAAATCATAGCCTTTTTGGCCTAATTTGATGCAAACAATGGTAACAGCACAATGTCAGAACTGGAAAAAATGTAATATTTGGCTGGTTCACCTTTGTAACTTTTAACAATGCCTAAAGATAAAAAATGAATAGATTGGATCCTTTGAATAGTTAAATAATGGATCACAAAAAGGAGGGGTTAGCTTTTCTCTTTCACAAAGTATATACAGGTACGTATGTTTTTGCCTTGAAAGAAATGGACAAACCGACACATTATATATTTGCATTTCTAATATATTGATGTTCAACCTACCTATACATTTTCCTTTGTGTACTTTAAGCTGACCATTTGCACTGTTATTAAAGTTCAAAATTTCACACGTTCCTGGAGATTCTTCACTGCTGCAGCTAGAGTACTGACGCTCTCTCCTATACAGCCAACATCGATATTTTCTTTGAGAAACATACACATACACACATACACATATATGCATATGTGTATGCCCCCCCTTTTATGTTATAGCCACTCAATTCACTGAGAAGATGGCCAAAATTTGTGTACATGGTACTAATAGCAAATTAATGAATTTCCACATTTCTAAATTTATTTCAATTATATTATAAAACAAAAGAGAACTGTTCATTTGCAATAGTAGAAAGCAAGCCATCTCTTGTTCTTTAGAAAATGTATATTATTTTCAAAGGAAAAGGATAACCAAGGAAGAATTTTTATATATTTTCCTATTATACCATACCATTTATTTATGTCGTATACCCTCAGCTTCATGGACTTCTTGTGAAAGAGGAATCAATTATAACTGAATGCCTATGAACTCTAAATTTACATAATGAACTAAAATTTAACAATTTATATAACTTTTGCATAAATTAGAAGATTACATATTTGCATAGCATATGAATGTTGTTCAGGCTGATTTGCTTAATAATGGGCAAAGTCTATTGTTCGATGATACTGACTGATATTTTGTTTATTGCATCCAAAGTAGAGAGTATAGAGAACTGAAAAATCAAAGTTTTTATTTATCTAACTTATCTACAGTAAGTGGAAAACTAAACATATATAATGGTATAAGCAAATTTCTAAAATCTCTAAGTCTCCTGGCACTAGAATAATCAAAGACAGATGGGAAACAATTATTCATCCAGCCTTACAAATATTATTTTTCTAATTGTAATGCATGTGGTATTCATTATTCTTGTTCTTTTGTTAATTTTCACACATTTGTATACCATTCAAAATGACATGAACACCTCCAAAAACCAAGACGTTTCATGAGTAAAAGCAATTAATTATTTAATTAATTAATTAATCTTAACCCATTGCGATAAATACATACTTTGAACGTCCTGCGGAATTTGCACGATATTTATTATTCCCTACATGATCTGTGGCACCAGTTGTTATGCTGACAATCGTTTTGCTCCCTGCAACATCTTGAACAGTAGAAAGATCCTGGTTTGTCAATGTAGTGTTACCAAAGCGTTCCTGGAAAGATAGAGGTGAAAGTGAATCAAAATAGTGCACTGAAATCTTTTCAGTAACTACTTTTAAAATCTTCTAAGTAACTGATTTGTACCCAGAATTGGGATCAGTAATTAGTTGTAAATCATTATGGTCATAAATTGAAGCACTCACATGAGAGGGTCTTTTTTGCACTAGTTATTAAGTGAATGCCGTGGTCATTAAAAGAGCTGTGGTGGCATAGAGGTTCGAATGCAGTACTGCAGGCAATTTCTGCTGACTGCCGGCTGCCTGCAATTTGGCAGATCGAATCCCACCAGGTTCACTCAGCCTTCCATCCTTCTGAGGTGGGGAAAATGAAGACCCAGACTGTTGGGAGCAATATGCTGACTTTGTAAACCGCTTAGAGAGGGCTGTAAAAGCACTGTGAAGCTGTGTATAAGTCTATGTGCTATTGCTATTAATGGGTATTGAATGGGTATTTGAATGGGTATTTTTTTGCCAGAAACAAACATATTAAAATAAAATTGCAATCAGGTGACCACAAAATAACCTGACCAGTTGTAAAGCTGACCCACCCAACGTGTAGTCATGTAATTGGGGGAGCAGTAGAATCATTTACGATGGTTGAGAGTGCTTCACAGGCCATAAATCACCCATTCTGTGGCTGTTATAACTTTGAAAAGTTCTAAAACAATAAGTCAAAGACTATTGTAGATGGACTCCTGATTACAGCTCCCTTGGGGGGTAGAGGGCATTAAAGAATGTTAAGTACTTTCTTAACTGAATATTTTCCTTGCTTTTCAAGAAGTCGGTGTTGACAATGTAAGCTTGCAACCTGAGGGAACAGGCAGAGACGTTTATTCTATGTTGCTTTTGTTAGGAAAGGCGGGGGGGGGGGGGTTGCATTGGTAAAACCCACCAACCTTCTCTTGCAATCCTCAATCCTTTTTATTCCTGTGCTATCTTAAGAGAATGAACAGCAAATAAGTCTGTGACTCCCACAGAGAATTACATCAGTGTTTTTCAAACTTGGCAACTAAAATGTTTGAACTTCAGTATCCAGAATTCCACAGCCAACTTATTCCTAAATCCATCATGAGAGAAATTCTGATCTTAAACTTATTTGGGAGATGTTTTCAATTTGGGAGAATGAACTGATTCACAAAAAACTTGGCAGGGTATGAAGCTTCACAAAGGAGAAGTCTGCTTCCAATCTTTCTAAAGAATACTGATGTATTCACATATTTCCTATTTGGAAATACAGAAATATTTTTAATACCTGTTTTGCTATTTCCTTCCTTTTTCTTTCTTCTCTCTTTTCTTCTTCTCTTCTTTGGATTTCATCAAGAATTTCACGTTGCTGAAATACATTCATTGATATGCCATAGAACAATAAACAATCAAGCAGAAAACAATACAGTAATCAAGGAATTACCAAGGAAGAAATCATAACCTCATCAACATTGGCAGGGCTTTGCTTTACTATATAAACAGGAAGCAAACTCCACATTCGCTATCATTAATGATGTTGGATAATAAAACATCTGCAAGCAACAACCAAGCTCACAGAGCACCAAGGACTCCCTAGTTCAACTCTGAGCTACAATGGTCTGAAGAGATTCTCAGTCATCCAGGTCATGGTTGTCCCAAAGGTGCTTTTTCCAGGAGGCAACTGGACTTTCTTATTTTTTCTTTTGAAGACATCTCACTTTTCATAAAGAAGCTTCTTCAGTTCTGACAGGAAGAGTGGAAAAGAAAAAAGAAAAGAAAGAAAAAAAACCAGAAGTCCAGTTGCCTCCTGGAAAAAAGCACCTTTGGGACATCCGAACTTCATTATTATCTTCTATTGGACAGACAGACTAATTTGTACAGTTCTTTGTCCTGTGAAAGAGTAATATCAGCGGTGGTATTTAGCTGGTTCACATGAACTGGTAGCAAGGATTTGGTGTGGGTCACCGAACTGGAAGTAATTCTGGCTGACGACGTTCACGATCTGGTCACCCAGTCACCACTTGCTCACTTGCCCTGTCCTCCCGATGCTCGCTTACCCCACCTGCCTGACACTCACCCTTTAAAGTATTTCTTTTTTGTAACCTTCTGACAATCAGGTGTTCATACGATCAGCTGTGTGCTTGCAGAGGCCCAGGAAGACAAAAAATGGAGGTAAGGGAGCAAAAATGCCCCCCAGGAGGCTTGCCTGAGGCCCAGAAGACCCCAAAAAACAGGTGGTGGGGTGGCTGTAAAAAAGGGGGAAAAAAGCCATGCCCGTCCAGTCATATGGCCACATCAACCTAACCACGCCCACAAAACTGATAGACATTTTTTTAAAATCCCACCGAGTAGTATAAAATATATTAATAATAATACTCATATAAATGAATAATTCGGATTGTAGGTATGGGCTTTTTGTCTTCTCAGAGGAACAGAAATGAAATAAATATGATGGAGAGCATAGAAATACTATTATGTTCTCACCATCTGTTCTTCTTTTTTCTTCAGGTCTTGAATTCGTTGTTGTTCTTCCTCGGCTAGTCTTTCTTGTTCCTTTTGTTGATTCTTTAGCATTTCTTCATGGAAAGATTTTGAAGGGGGTTTATTGTAATCACTGAGAAATGACTGTATGTATTCTGCCAGTTCAAATATCATCACCTAGTAGAGAAAGACACAACTGTTTAAATGCTTGCACTGGGTGCAGTTATATATACAGCAGCACATCCTTCAATGAAACACAGATAATTTTGACTTTTTTTTCTTTTAAACTAAATAACTAAAATAGCATAAGTTACAACTTGAGTTCAGAAGATCCTGTCCCATCTCAATAATGAGTATCATAAGTGTTTCTATTGAATGCATACCTTGTGGTAAGGCATAACACATTGCCTTTAAAAGTATTACAGTTCTAAATCCTCCTAGTTAAAGCAGAATCAAAATAATTTCTCAACAGCCCATACAGAAATCCTTAATTCTAAAGAGTTCTTTATCCTTAAAGATAAAGCATCATCACCAACGTGATGTTTTAAGACAAGCCTAATTTCTGGTGACTTTGCAGGTATATTTGTGTATTTTGGGAAACATTATTTATGTGATGCACCACTGCTTCTTCTGGGATGTTTTATTTTTTCCAACTTTCCATGCATCCTAAAGCTTTTGTGGTGTGTGTGTGTGTATGCCTATGCATGTGTCCCATTCAATTTACCTCACTGAGCTTACTAAAGGCAACTAGATATTACCATTTCTCTCTCAGCATTAATGCCAACTCTAATGAGACCCTGTTAATATTCTGCGAGAATTTTATAAAAAGCACTCATAGAGCTATCCCTACTAATGAAAACTCACAAAGTAACAAAAAATATATTAAAAAGTAATGCATAAGTTAATTAATAATTATAAAATGCCTCCTTCCCTAGGTTGGCCCCTATACTAACTTCCCCGAGGCTGTTGAAGCAGAACTTTTATGTAGGGCTTTTTTAACAAAACAGCTTTTACTACAGTGGGTTTCATATCCGTGCTTGTCTATTTTTACTTTTATTTAATTTTATAGATCTTCATTTCATTGCTGTCATGTTTTTATTATCATAGTATTGCAATAGTATGGTTCTTCATATTTTCACTGACTGATTACCACTGAGAGTTATTATTATTACAGCAGTACAGAAGTACAATAAATAAATCAGAAAGCAAATATACACAGCACTGAAATGTGATGATCATATTCACAAAACACACATGTGCATACATATACATACACACACACAAACATACTTTGCCATATTCATCTGAAACCTCAAATATTATACCAACAATGTCGCTGAACATCTAGAGTTAAACTGATGTACTGATGTAAACTCTTACCTCTCCACAACGCTCTTTTGCTAATACCTCTAGTTTGGATTTTAACAAGTTTATATTTTCATTTGATAAACCTTTCACATTTTTAAGTTCTATTTCTGGAACACTAGAAGGAAGAAAAAGAAATCAATAGAACAGGAGTTTTACAAGGAGTTACACAAGTTATACCACAGCATTACTATTTCCAATAAATCATGAAAACATGTATTGACATATTTAAAAGACTAGTGGGCCACCTTTTATTGCAAGGTCCTTACCTAAACACAATAGAACATACAGTAATTGTAATAAAAGATTGTAAAAGTGTACTTACACATTTCAAAAGAACATGCTCTGCCAATTAATTTAAACAGCTATAAAGTAATACAAAGCATTTAAAAATAATTTTATATCAAAGAAATCTTGATTAAATAATCTCAAGAACCATTGTAAAGTCAGCCATTTCTTGAATCCTAAAAATATCAAGCAATGCTGAGAAAGCACAGTTGCTAAGGTTTACTAGTAAGTGTTTTTAAACTTGTCTCACAGGTTTTTTAAGCCAGAAGTCCCTGGCAGAGTCATATGAATACAGATGTTCTTACAGGCAAATTGGCACCCAAATGTATAGAGTTCTGAAAGCAGGGGTCTCCAATCTTGGCAACTTTAAGACTTGTTGACTTCAACTTCCAGAGTCCCTCAGCCAGCTTTGAAGTTGATGTCCACAAGTCTTAAAGTTGCCAAGGTTCGAGACCCCTGCATTAGAGCATCTATCCATATAGTATAAAAACTCTCTCCTATTTGACTGTTTGTAACTTTCAGCTGGGTGAAATGGTGGCAGCAATTTTTGAATTAAGGTATCTCAAATAGCCTAACTTTAAAAATGCATCCAAAATCCAGGACCTTTTACTCCTATAACTGAAATTTCAAGGACCTTTACACCAGTTGTAGTCAGAAAGTTGTGCCTGCTACAGTGTTGCCAGTTAACTGCAGTTACATGACTGTGATTTTCAACTATACTTTCTAGAAACCTGTAGGTTGTGTGATATAAGGATAAATGTATCGCTGTCCTCAAGCCCATTTCAATTGACTGCTTTGGAATCAGGCCAGAATCTAAAATCTGTTCACACTGCACCAACGGATGGAAAGAGGATGTAAAACGGAGAAAAACACTTACCATCCGTTGGTTAACGCGATGCATCCATTCTGTACTCACTGCCTCCGTTTTTCATCCTCTCTATCCATCCAGCATCCGTTTATTGATGTTTCATCCGCTCAGAAAGTTTTGAACTGCTCAAAACTTTTGAGCGGAAAATGTATCCAATGCGTCCGTTCTGCATCCGCTAGGCATCCGTTCTGCGTCCGTTACGCATCCGCTATATCCGTTAGGCATCCGCTGCGCATCCACGCAACTCCATCGGCTCCAGCAGAAAACGGACGCAGGGAGGAAGCGGAACGGACGCAGAACGGATGCCTAGCGGATGCAGAACGGAAACAGAGCATTTAAAACGGAAAAAATGTTCGCAGAGGGGACCTATCTCGGATATTAAGGATGTCTAGAGGATGCCTAGAGGATGCAAAGGGACACATAGTGGAAAACCTATACTGCCTATAAAAAGGGGGAGCAACTCACCTGGATCTCACTTTCAGTCCAGCAGCCCTGCTGTGCAGACCTCTGCAGCCTTCATCTGACTCTTGCTCTTCCACAGCATCCAGTCATGTTCACCGTGGATCGTAACAAAGTCCTTTTGGCAGCCACCATCCTTCTGCAACAGTGCAAAGCCATCTACAGGCTCTGTGAACTCTACTACGGGAAGAAAAGGAGGCGGCCAAGAAGCGTCTGGGTCCGAAGATGGATCGTCAGAAGAGCAGAGGACGGACTGTACAACAAGCTGATGGTGGAGCTCAGGAACGAAGACACTCGGGCATTCCAGAATTTCATGAGGATGCCTCCAGCCATGTTTGACGAAGTTGTGCAGCGGCTGACACCCAGGTTGACCAAGGCAAACACCAACTTCCGGCCCAGCCTGGAACCTGGGCTCAAGGTGGCACTCACTCTGCGCCACCTGGCTTCAGGGACCACCTACAGAAGCATGCAGTACGGCTGGAGGGTGCCACACAATACCATCAGCATTGTGGTCAGAGGAGTGGTGCAGGCCATCATTGAAGAATACATGGAGGAGCTCCTCCAGTGCCCCACCACTGAAGAAGGATGGAAGAAAGTTGCAGAGCAGTGGTATCAGAGGTGGAACTTCCCACACACTGTTGGAGCCATCGATGGCAAGCACGTGGCCTGCAAAGCGCCAGCCAAGTCGGGGTCCACTTATTTCAACTACAAGGGCTTCTTCAGCATCATCCTCTTCGCCATGGTCGATGCTGACTACAAGTTCATGTACATCGATGCTTCAGGCAACAGCTCATCTTCAGATGCCCAGGTATACAACGCCAGTCACCTCAAGGAGGGGCTGGAACGCAACCTCATCGTGGGCTTCCCAGATCCAGACCCCCTGCCCAATGACACGCAAGATGTGCCCTACTTCATCGTGGGGGATGACGCCTTCTCCCTCAGAACCTCTCATGAAGCCCTACACCTCCAGATGCCTCACCCGTGAAGAGAGGATCTTCAACTACAGGCTGTCCAGGGCAAGACGGGTGGTGGAGAACACCTTTGGCATCCTGGCCAACAGGTTCCAGGGACTTCTCACCACCATGCAGCATCGCCCAGAGACCGTGAGGAACATCGTGGAAGCTTGCTGCATCCTGCACAATCTCATGCGCACCTGCTACCCAGTCTTGCAGAACAGGCTCGTGGACCGTCAACAAGGCAATGGGGACATGGAGCCTGGGGAATGGAGGCAAGGGCAATACCTGATAGACACTGAGGATGTGCAAGGCCCCAACAGAGCCTCACGTGAAGGGAAGAAGCAGCGCAACCTCCTGAGACACTGGTGCAACTCCCCAGCTGGAGCAGTGGAGTGGCAAGACAGGATGATAGATGCTTAATGGATGCTTCCTTCAGCCTGTCTCATCACACTGATGAGATTGGGCCATGTATGTTGGGTGGGCCTACAATGAATAGGGCGTTTAATAAAGAGTTGTGCTTATGTTGACATGTGTGGATCAATGATTACATTGTTATTGATAATAAAGGGCCATAGGTGTGGCATCTGGGAGGGTGGACCATCCAGTCCCACTTTGCTTGCACTGGAGGTTTATCTATCCCACAGCTATTACCCATCCCAAAGGTATCCCTGCCCATCCCACTGCTATCTTAACCCATCCCTCAAGCATGCAAAGGCTTAAACCATTTCTAAAAGTTTCCACCAAGACTTTATTAAAAAAAAGAAATGAAGCAAGTGTGTGAATCAAAGATAGACTTTATTAACAACAAGCTATAAAACAAAAATGAGTCTCTGTCACTCCTCTTGGTCGCTCAGTCTCAGGGGTGAAGGGTCCAGGTGCTGTGGAGGTGGCTGGTGCTGGAGTGCTTGTCTGAAGCGCCATTGGGGTGCAGCATCAGCATAGTCACCAGCAGAAGCACCACCACCATAAGCAGCAGCATCAGCTCCTCCAGAAGCAGACGCAGCAGAAGCTCCAGCCCCAGAAGAGCGAGCCCGCGCTACAGAAGCCCCAGCAGAATGAGAGTGAGGGCCAGGGGGTGGGATGGTGGCCCTGTCCCTCTTGCCAGGGCTGGCAGCAGATGGCTGAGGCTTTTTGTTCTTCCCCATGGTTGTGGGGTTGCTGGCTGGTAGGGAGTCTGGCAGGAACCAAGGCTGGCAGGAAGGCTGGCAGGCAGGCAGGCAGGCAGCAAGGCTGGCAGGAAGGCTGGCAGGCAGGCTGGCACCAAGGCTGTCAGGCAGGCAGGAACCAAGCCTGGCAGGCAGGCACCAAGGCTGGCAGGCAGGCAGGCACCAAGGCTGGCAGGCAGGCAGGCACCAAGGCTGGCAGGCAGGCAGGAACTAAGGCTGGCAGGCAGACTGGCTGGCAGCAAGGCTGGCAGGCAGGCAGACAGCAAGGCTGGCAGGGAGGCTGGCAGCAAGGCTTGCAGGCAGGCATGCAGGCAGGGCAGGCAAGGCTGTCAATCCATCCGGTAGCAGGTCTTTCCTCTGAATGGTGATCTGCTTCCAAGCTGCTTCCCTTTATATCCGCGGGGCTTACGCAATGCATCCTCCCCGCATGCGCAATTAATGCTAGGTATCCGTTAGGCTTCCGCTGTGCATCCGCTAGGCTTCTGCTCTGCCTCCACTTCATCCGCTGTGCATCCGCTGTATCCGTTCCACGTCCGCTTTGCTGAGGCCCCCCGGAAGCCCTGCGGATGTGCCATCCGCTCTCATCTGCTTCCATCCGCTAGGCTTCCGTTCCGCATCCGTTTTCCATCCGCTCTGCATCCTCCCCCCGTCCATTCCTTTCCGTGTTATCCGCTCTGGTTATGCAAATTTTTGCCCCTTTTGAGAGAGGATAACAATGGATGGAACATTTTTCTTGTCCACTGTGTCCTTTTTACAAACGTTTTGCATCCGTTGGGCAGTGTGACAGGGCCTTTAACAGCAGTAGATAGTGAGGGAAGGATGATTTGGATACCTGCTGGTGAGTAAGGCTGGCTGAGGTGTACTGGTGGTTAATATATGAAGCTTTTCCTCCCCAGAGTGAGATGGCCGCTGGGGACATACCAGGATGGATAGTGGGGGTACAGTTTTCCTCACATCTGTGATTCCCTTTGTTCCCCATCCCCCCCAAAAAAGTGTCAGGCAGTTCTGCAGGTTAGTCAAGGAGCAGATGGCTTCACTGGGACCCTACTGAGGATCATGAGGTGAGGGGAAACAGTGCCAGATAATATTATACAATTGGAAAGAAAGAAAACCCAACAGGTCTAGTTTTTAATTAAATTTGGAAATGTACCAGTAAAAGTGACACATGTTAATATTAGAAGCTTCAAGCATATAAATGAAATTATACCATTCTGGATGTTGCCAATTTATGAATAATTGAAGTGAAAACACCTTCTCTGATTTGGGTTGTAGATGATATATATCTTAACTTGATAAAAGATACTCTGAGATATTGATACACGTTGCATGCATACAACAAAAGGAATTTCCAGGTAGAAAAACATCTGGTTTGTCTTAATGTTTTGGATTCAAGCCCATCGTGGCCCTGTCTGCATAAACAATGAGCAAAGGCAAGGACACTAAGAATTGTATTCCAAATTATCTGTGAAGACACAGAACATTTGCCCGGATCCAATCTTCTTCCTATCCCAGTACATGCTTCCTTAAATAAATATCCTTTCATTCATTCATATCCATTGTTGTGTTATGTCCAGATTTTTCAGAAAATTTTGTTTTCTTTCTTTTTTTTTATTTTAGAAAAAGTATAAAGTATTTTTTTTTAAATTTACTCACATATCGGGATATGTTTGGGGACACTTGACGCATAAGTCAATTTTGGCATAGACTTCGTGGTCACCAGTTAATCCCTGAGGTCTTAAGACTAGATTGATTTCAGGAGACTCACGTATCTGCAACATTAAAAAAAATTCTGAATGTTAAGAAACTGGGCTCAACAAAAAACTCAAAGACTTTCTATCTGACCACAAGAATGGATTCAAAGTTTTTATTTTTCTGGCAAGCGCAATTTGTTCTCAAGGGAAATTACAAACTAAATATGTGAAATGGCTTTGAATAAGGAAAGATTGTATCAAGTGTCATACATAAATGTCTTGGGGAAAACCATAGTCTTTGGGGAAGTAATAACCTTGCTAATTACGTTTAAGTAAAACATAATTACTTACTGAAAGTAAGTTGTTGATGGTTTTCTTTTAACATTCACAACAAGTTCACAAAACAACAGCAACACTTGGGAAAAGAAAAAAATCTTCCCTGTCATACTTTTTAATCCTAATTGCTCATTCTGATAAGCAGTCATATTAAGAAATATTTGATACTCATGTGTCTCAAACTAAATTCAAGAAGGAAAAGGAAGGAAGGAAAAGTGAAATAAGGCACACTAGAAAAAAATCAATTTGTTAGGGATAATCTTATTCTCCCATTATATTTCATTATGCTTAGCCCTGGGTTATGTAACATTTAAAGTTAATTAATCTCAAGTGATTAATACCAGAGAAGAAAGTAGAAGGAGTGAATTTAATTATTTATTTGGTGAAGATCATTGGCTGGACATTGTCATACCATTAGTGACAGCTGTCTTGTAAAAAACCCCAAAACCCTGCCAAATATTTTACAACACTGTTAAAGCAATACACATTAGGACACAGCCCACAATTTCTTATACTTTTTTTTTTTAAAAAAATAGATAGTAGAACCAGGGTTGAATAATTTTTATACCTGTGATTGCCAGAATATATTTTCATCCCTTTATCTTAAATAATTGATCCATGGAGATGACATATTTATTTCATTGATATCCATTTTTTCCAGGGAGGTTCACATAGCTTATATAGGGTAAAGTGTTGCCTAGTTTTATCCCCTTAAAACTAAAGTAGGCTAGGCTAAAGAGTTAGAAGGAGTTTTGAGTTTAACCCACAAAACAAAGAGTTTTTTTCTGATTTTCAGCCAAGAATATGAAAGGGTAGATTAAGTAGTGCGTTGGGTATACACATTCAGCCTTTTAATTGTTAGTACTTGCAACAATAGGACTTATTAATAACAGATGTGTATATGATGAACATATATTTTTAGGAATGCACAGAAATACATAACTGACAAATTCTATACTGTAGTATAGGTTCTTCAGGTTTTCTCTGGTTGTGAATGAATCTTTATTGAATTCCCAGTGTTCCCATTTTATTTATTTTTACAAAAATTACATATTGCACTTTAATTAGATTATCTAAGTGAGATTTCTAACAGCAACAAGAATATTACTACCACCAGACCAAGCCATTAAAACTGTAAAATTATACTGAAGAATTAAGCTAGGGACAGAAAACCGCATCTTCCTGTTTGGCATTAATTACCTTTTAGTAATTCTTACCTTACAAATAACAATCAAGTTGTCTCCTTTAAAATTAACTCAGTGTATATACATATACTGTGTATCTCAGTGTATATATATACATACATCTACACACACAAAGCTTGAAATTAAATCATGCTACTGAAGCATACTGCATAATGTTGTTAATTTTAAGGAACACATCCTGTTGTAATTTACTTCCTTTCAATTGACATGTAGCCAATGGCAAGTGCTGGATGGGTTTGTAGCCAACGACGGATGCTACCCGGTTAAATAGATCTCTGTTACAGATACACAAGAATGAGGCACAACTGCCATAGGACTCAAATTCCATACTAGTTCGTGGGATGGCTGTTTCAGTGGATTACGGTCATTTTAAAAATAAGCATCTTGGATGTGGACACGAAAAATGTAGGTCGTTAATATACCTTCAATAATGTAATGTACCTTAAATGATTTCAAGCAGACAAACTTAGCAAAGGACGGGTGAAAACAAGGATTGGGGCGAGTCAGGCAAACAAAACTAAAAGTTCAGTCTCAAAAAATAATCTTCTAGCCACCTTTCAATCCGTTTAATGCATATATCAATAAATCTACATCCACATGAGTTTCTGCTTGGATTCCCAATTTTGCAAATACCGGACATCATCTGCACAACACCGACAAACAGGAAAACCCGGCCAGCTTTTTCGTATTACCTTCCACGGCCGGCCAAGACGCAGGTCTTGAAAGTCCCGCCCGTAGATGGATTCCAGCACCTGCAGCTCGTTTTCTTGACGAAGCTGGTAGCTCTCCGGTTGCTCCGCGGTCACCTCGGCCCTCGGCTGCAACACCCCGTTCGAACGGGCCATCTCGGTGCAAGCGGGCAGAAGGCGGGCGCTCAAGCCCCGGGCCCTTGCCTAGTCGCCACGATGGTGGGCGGGACCGCACCGCTCTTCCGCCTTGTTTGCAGGCCCCGCCGAAGGCCGGTGCTGCCCCCTGCGACGGCGGGGGAACGGGAACTTAGAGTGAAAATGGTGCAGCTTTGCGGATGTCCGCCGCTTTCTACCCAACACGTCCCTCCCTTCCCAATGGCTCTTGATAGAGTGATAGAGATAGATAGTGACAGACAGATAGATAATGTATGTGTTTTTATATATAAAGAGCCATTGGGAGGGGAGGCACCTCTTGGGTGATATATATCTATATATAAATATCTCTATCTATCTATCTATCTATCTATCTATCTATCTATCTATCTATCT